>CAMZMU010000038.1:43558112-43637930 GCA_947311845.1 Poa pratensis
GCAGACCCTAATTGTTCAACTAGCAGCAAACCCTTCTTCTGAAGTGCTAGGGCTTCTGCCGTCGCTGCGTCCAAAATATTCGAAAGAGGCCAGCAAGCTCCTGCAACAGCATCACCTTTGCTGTTTCGAAATCCTACTTCGCTGGGAGGTAAAAAAAACTGAAAAGGTAAAGGCGTAGGACCTGGAGAGATGAGATATCACGTCGACCACATGTCAGTGACACAGGGTTTGGCAAATAATCAAAGCGTAAAATAAAGTGTGGCAAATCGTTAAATTCCCCCGCGGATCGATCCTCCCTAAAGTCATCTACGAAATCCTTGAAGCAAGCCTACCGATGGAGGTCCATGCCATCAGTGTCGCCCTCGCAACCGCCTCTCGAAAGGCTGTCTAGTTTACGCGCGCGGTTTCAGACAACAAAACGACGGGAGGAAGAAAATCACCGTGTCCCCCCTCCCGGGAGGAAAGGTGCAAAGAAAGGAGGAGGAGGTGGCGGCGCCACACTCACAAGCACCTAGAAAAGCAATTTCGTATCCGGTGCATTTTGGTAGTGGTGTGAAACTTGGACCACGTCGGTTACGTGTTGGCCACATGCATAGATATATCTTTGTATGTACTTCTGTTATACTGTAGTTGCATGTTTAATTCTTTTTGCCCGGCAGAAAAATCCCATGGACAGCTGCACATAGAGCAACAAAACATGTATCCACGTCAAAAAAATAAAAAGGCCACGGCATGCAGTCGGCCGGCAGTACCGTGGTGCTGCCCACATCTGATCTGATCGGTTTCGCTTTTGGAAAGCACCAAAAGTGGACGGACAAGCGCGCGGCTCCGTGACATGATCGCACGAGTGACGCACCACTCATGGCTGCTGGACTGCTCACTGCCTGCCTACCCACCCTGATGGATGATTCTGTTTGGCCGCCGGCCACCGGATATCGTGCAAAGATCAGACGCCTCTTACAAATTTCACTCGTGTTATGCAAATGTTTTCTAGAAAATTGCTTTCTAGAAAACCCAAATTTTGTTATATTTTCCCAAACCGTATATTAAAGTACACCTTTTCCTGAAAATTTACAAGCTTGCGATAACGTGCCTTGAACGAGTCTTTATTTGGGATCATTTGACATCCAAATTTGGATTAAGAAATTGATCAAAACATATACAAGATCTTTCTGTGGGACGATGTTTCTATGGAGGCATGTAGAGTGCGCTAACATCTTTGAGGCGCACTAAAGGACTAGCTTGCAAGTACAAATCATCTACAATTGTGGGGGGATCTGGAAAAGCTAATGATATAAAGATAATACTATTTGTTGTCAAATAGGTAAATCCTATCGTGACGCTGTCAACAAGGTCAAAGCAAGTCATCTAAGTAATGATCAACAAGTAGAAACAAATAAGAAGTCCAATTTTAAGTCACAAGAGAAAGAAGCCAATAGACGTAGGGATAGAGACACACATGGAAAATTCATGATGGCCCAAGTCTCGCTAGTCGGGTCTTAGACGCTCCCATAATAGTATTGGTCGCGCTCCGACGACGTGACTGAACTTATTAAAAACATAGATATGTCAACTCTAGCAAAGTATAAGACAAACTCGTACACACCTCATACTTACTACTTCTCGATCAACCACGTTGCTCAAGATATCTCCACTCTCTCGTTGTTCGATTACAACAACAATGGAGAATGGTGAGAAAGTGCATTTTGTGAAGCTGAGAAAACAGGAGGATGGGGTGTGGTAGCAGTTAGCACGCGACAGCAGTGGAACCATTATCGTTGCTGCTGCTGGTCCGATCAACCATGTGAGTGATGCACTGCATGCTGAGGCTCTTGCTGTGGAGAATGGTTTGCGTCATGCGGATCAGATGGGAATAGGCCGGGTCATTGTGGCTACCGACTCGCTGAACCTGAAGCAAGCGCTCACCTCGAAATCCTAGATCAAGCACGCCTGGGACACTTATTCCTCGATATCAAATATCGTCTCATTATGGAATTTCACGACTATGTAGTTGAGTACTGCCCAAGGGCATGTAATAAGCCTGCTCATTGTTTAGCAGCGCTGGGTATAAGGGAGTCGAGAACTGACCAACTTTGTGGCTGTCAGACTACCCTGTTGATGTATCCCGCGTCTGGTGACCGACAATTTCGTCGTGTCTTAAAGGAATGCTTGCGTTCCCGTAAAAAAAAAAAAGATTGCAACAACAATGACGATGTACCTAGGGGCCGTAGTGTAAAGCCAAAGCTAAATGGCTTTGTCGAAACAAGTTTCGGTGAGGTCAAACTCGTGTTTGCAAGAACCAAGAAAGTAAACACTCGACGAATGTAGAAGAGCGGCACCTCCGCCGCCAAAATCTTGGGCACCACCATCGACAACTGTCCCGCTCGGAACAGTCCTTGAAGAGGTTCCGAGCCCGTGTTTGTGGCTCAACAATGTCACCACAACCTTAAAAACCTCATCGACATCGACAAGATCGATGATGCCACCTCCCTCGAGTTCTTACTTGAGCCAAACCAACCAAGGGGTGACGGGATCAAGACCTCCGCCATGCGTCCATCTCGAGACCCAGTCATCATCATCGCTCCTTCGGGCTCGACGCCTCCGTCCGACCAAATCGGTACAGACGAGTGACGCCTCACCGTCGGTAAGCTTAGCCGCTAGGCCATTTATACATGTGATTTTTTTCATGATTCGTATCTCCGCTAGCCGCTATGTAGGCAGGGGCGGACCTACATATCGCCCGCCCCCACTCAGTTTTTGAAATTCTACTGTATTTTGTTCATATTTGAAGCGAAAAAATCACAAAAATATAGTTTGTACTACAATTACCCCCACTTGTCCGATTTGTCTCCACCGAAGTTTTCTCCTGGGTCCGCCACTGTACCTAGGTGCTAGGTCTGTGTAGGGCACATGAGACCTGTACTTTTTTTCGAAACGGCGCTGCTATACGTACAACATATTGCGTACGATTTTCGTCCGATGCTTAGCAACTTGTCACACGCGGGCCAACGGAGGGGTGAATTGAATTGCTTCGTACACGGTAGGAGTTTGGGTTTGGGCCAGGGCTGGATCAGATTGTCTCTTCTGTCCTGGTAGGGCCCACCTCTAAATAGTATACGTAACATATTTTCTTAATTTCCGAAGCAAGCTTCCCAGAGTTGCCCTTGATGTAAATTTTGCGTAAACTTTTTTATTTCGTGATGTAAAATACATAATTGGTGATGCAATATACATCACTTGAGCTCGTGCCTAAAAAATCAAAACAGCGGCGCACGCGACTCCAACCAATTTCTCGCGTGCCGCCTCCCTCCGCGCACCGCCCACCGACGGCCTCCCCACCGCCATGTTCTCCACCTTCGATCTTCCCGTCGACTCTGCCGTTGTCGCTCCTTGCCTCTCCCTTCGGCCACCGTCACTGCTAGGCGCGGTGGATTTGTGACTCCACGGCCGCTGTCCCGATAGGTGATTAAGCCGCTGCACAACACTGCCGCCCGACCTCGTCACGGTCGAAAAAGACGAACGAGGCAGATGCTGCTCCTCCGTCTACGGACGCTACTCCTTCTTCGGCGTCCATCCAGAGCGGTGGGGGGAGATCGAGGCAGGTGGGCGGCCGATCGTGCGATGTGGTGCCCTCAAATATATCAACCGTTGGAGTTAGAACTTTTTGATGATGTAGATTTTACATCTGTTTTTGTGCCCTAAAATATATATCAAATGTTGGAGTTAGACCTTTTTTGATGATGTAAATTTTACATCTGTTTTTGTGCCCTAAAATATATCACCTCTTAGAGATGCTCTATTTTCCAGAAAAAAAAAATTAGAGATGAGAAGCCTTGCGACAGCAGCCTCTGCATTGAGCTAGCGACCGAGGCGAGGTCGCACTGCAGTTGAGCTCATTTTGGGTTTGGGCTGGATCTTGGCCACGAGGCAGGCATAATTAGCACAACGGCTTCGTTAGCACAACACGAATACACGATCGGAAGCGTCGGACGTTTATCGGACAAGAAACGTCGTACGCACAGCAATTTCGTTTTCGAAATACTATGCCGTTCGAAAGCGAGTACAAATAAAAAAGCAAGCAAAAAAGGCAAGGCGCTGTAGGCGGGAGGTGGGACCCGGGGAAGACCATGTCGACTCGCGACGACAACGATATTCCCCACAGAATCCCACCCGCCGCCGCGCCGCTGATAGCGAGAACCAGAGTCCTTTCCCATTAAAACCCCCAAACCACGCACAAAATCTCGGACGCACCAAGGCGGCGGCACCACCAATTGCAGCGCAGCGACCATGGAGGACAGAGCGCCGCTGCTGCTGTCTCAGCGCGGCGGAGGGGCGGCAAAGTGGCGGTGGAGCGGGTCGGCGGCGGCGGAGGAGGCCAGGAAGGTGGCGCACGTGGCGCTGCCGATGGCCGCCGTCAGCGTGGCGCAGTACGCCGTGCAGGTCGCCTCCAACATGATGGTCGGCCACCTCCCCGGGGTGCTGCCGCTCTCCGCCTCCGCCATCGCCACCTCCCTCGCCTCCGTCTCCGGCTTCAGCCTCCTCGTACGTCACCCTCACACCCTCAGTTCACGCGTCCTTGATTACTCGCCGCATTGTCCTGTTCGAATTTGCGTTTCCTCAATAGATTACTCTGTCAGCCACAACAGGAGCGTTGTCAGTACATATCCCGATTTTTACTATTTAGAATCCGAGAAGAACTGATTGGATTCTGTAGATTTAGTTTGGTCAGTGGTGCGATGCTCCCTTCAGTTATTCAGTGTATGGGCATAGCTGCCAGGAAAGGCATTCAATCTCGAGACTCAGTGTAAAGTGTTTGTTTTCTTTTTTCTAGTCAAGTATTGTCTTCTTTCCTTTATAGTACTAGTATCACAACAAACCTGTGTGACTTTTGCCAGTATGGTGAGGTGCGATGAAAGTATTCCATTCTCCACCCATGCTCAGTATGGTGAAAAAGTTGTGCTGGAAAGGCTGAAATTCAGGGATCAACTAGGAGTTTGGTCAGCTACAATAGAAGAAGCGTTTTCAGTACTATCCCGGTTGTAGAATCTGGAAAGAACTGATTGAAAAATCTGTAGATTAAGGTTTGTCCGTGGGGTGATACTCGGTTCAGTTATCGTGTGAACCTAGGCGTCAGGACAGGTGGTCAATCTCGAGAGATTTTTAATGGGGTTTCGTGAGAACTTGAGCACTGCCGCCTTTGTGTAAAGTGTAAAGTGACCTCACTAGCAAAACCAAAATTGTTTTCTTTTCTAGCCAAACAAACCTGTGTGCCTTTTGCCCCTGAACATAGGTTGCTACTGGTGATATCAGTATATTACCAGTTTACCGCGGGTGTGCCTTGTTATTATTCAATTCTCACATATGGCCAATGTGTCTTTAACTTCTTTGGTGAAAGAGGGTGTGTTGGAAAGGTTAAAGTTTTAGCATTATAAGCCTCTCAAGCATATTGCTATAAGAATATTTAAAGGGGATCAGGAGTAGTTCTGTCTTTTGTCATTATTTCACCAACTGCGAATGGTTAATGCAAGAATGGAACTACGCTTCAACCCAACCTTCAAACATAAATTTGTTATCTGGCATGTTCAAAGTTTAAGAAAAAAAGTTGTTATATTGATGCAACAATCTTGTGATGTGCAAGTCAAAAAAAAAAACTTGTGATGTGTGTGCTTAAGCAATACAGTATCACTGTATATCTTTGTTTAATATCCTGAACAGTTTTTTAACAAAATTGTTTCCTTTGATTTTTTTATATATTTAACACGGTATTCTGAATATTCTACTTTGTAGAACAGATTGGAATGGCGAGCGGTTTAGAAACTCTATGTGGTCAAGCTTACGGGCTGAACAATACGGCAAATTGGGAGTGCAAACCTATAGAGCTATGGTCACCTGACAGCTGTGAGCATCCCAATCTCACTTCTGTGGGTATTCATGGGAAAAATCCTGATCCTCATAGGTCAAGACCCCGTCATCTCACGGGAAGCTGGGAGATACATAGTCTGGTTGATTCCAGGGCTCTTTGCATACGCTGTCAGCCAGCCCCTAACAAAATTTCTGCAGTCTCAGAGTCTAATAATCCCTATGCTTTGGTCCTCCATTGCAACATTGCTGTTGCACATTCCTCTTTGTTGGTTATTGGTGTTCAAGACCAGCCTGGGGTATTTTGGAGCCGCTTTGGCAATAAGTGTATCATACTGGTTGAACGTATTCATGCTTGTTGCATACATCGGATTCTCAAATTCGTGCAAGGAGACATTCTCACCTCCTACAAAGGATGCCTTCAGTGGAGTTGGTGTGTTCATGCACCTAGCTCTGCCATCTGCACTAATGTTATGGTAATTGCAGCAGTGTGATTCAGAATGTCCGTGTGTCATATTTCTTTTCCTCGGGCTCATGAGTTTTCTTATGCATCTTCCAGTTTTGAATGGTGGTCATTTGAGGTTATTATTCTTCTGTCGGGACTTCTACCCAATCCGGAGCTGCAAACTTCAGTTCTTTCAACATGGTAAGGATTTTCCCTTTAAGGTAATATGCTCTTATCGTCATATTTGCATTATATATTTACGCTCGTCCTTTTGTGCAGCATGACAACAATCACGTTGATGTATACTATAGCATATGGAATTGGTGCTGCTGCAAGGTAAGTAAAAGCTTAACATACTTGTATTTTACAGTTTTTGGGACAAAATTATTCTTTCATAACTCCATTTTGTATTTTATTTAATGGGCAGCACTCGAGTATCAAATGAGTTAGGTGCCGGGAATCCTGAAGGTGCTCGATTGGCTGTCCGCGTTGTGATGTTTGTTGCTGTGACTGAGGCAACTATCATCACTGGGGCTTTGTTAGCATCCCAGCGCATCTTGGGCTATGCATATAGCAGTGATAAGGACGTAGTTGAGTATGTCAACGCAATGGTTCCCTTTATCTGCATTTCAGTCGCTGCTGATAGCTTACAAGGAGTTCTCTCAGGTTAAAATTTTCTATCTTCTAGTTTATCCTCAGTTTTACCTTCCCTTTGAAAGAGTGAACAGATATGGAGATTCCAGCTGTATCTGTGATGTTTTAAACCTTTGATTTAGCAGTACCCAGACACCGTACTACAATATACTTATTCAGCCTGTAGTTTGATTTCTATAACTCAATGTGTGAGCTTTTATCCAATTTGGTAATAATCCCTGCTAGGTAGTCAGTGATATTGTCATTTGTGAGTCATGCTGATTTCGCAAAGACATTATCAGGTAAGGTGTCACTTATTAATAGTTTTGATATTTCACTATACTAATGATTCTGTGTTGTGGAAGCCGACACTGTTACTTGGGGAGTTACTTGTTTATTCTTTCAAACATGTGCTCTCATGTGAACATGGATGCCGGTGTTTACATCCACACACATCTGGCTGGGATGTAACCTTAAGTTGGCGCCACCTCACTAAGTATGCAATTGCACCTTTCTTCTAGCTAGTGAAACTGTTATTTGCTTCACAGGTGCATTTAAATATTTTGTGCAAAACCATGCTTGTCGACAGCTCTAGACAAGCCAAAATAATGAACCGTACTTGCCAAACATATGCTCTCCCTTGGCACTTCCAACATAAGCTTACTTTAGACACTGGCAAGATCCTCGTGTATAATGACGTCATATATTACTAAACTCTAATAGAGCGGAATCTGCTCTTTCTATTCTCTATGTATGTTTATGGCCAGATGCATTGATATCTAATGTTAATACATATTGTATGTTAATTATTCAGGTATCGCTCGAGGGTGTGGGTGGCAGCACCTGGCGCCTATGTCAACCTTGGTTCGTTCTACCTCTTTGGAATCCCAATGTCTCTCCTCCTTGGATTTGCTCTGAAGTTGGAGGGAAAGGACTTTGGATGGGCATTTCATGCGGTTCCATAGTGCAATTCTTACTCCTCGCCGTCATAACATTCTTCAGCAACTATCAAAATGGTTCGTTCTTTATCTCAAACTTTGCAATTTCTCAACGAGTCTTTTTCATATGTGAAAGAAAAAACCCAATTTGTATGCAACTGAGCTGCTGCTGGTCTTGCAGTCGGACAAAGCGAGGGAAAGAGCTTTTGGCGAAAGCACGGCGGAGAAGGGGGCTGCTGCGGTCTAATTTGTTCTGATCCATTGACTTGAACTTGAAGCGAACCGCAAATGATCTTGTGGCATTGTAGAGATGTCTACAATCTAAAGCTAATTCTAATTTCTGTTTTAAGAGCTATGAATGTATAGAGAGACGAGTTTGGTGAAGAACTGAAGAAAATAACCAACTAGTCCCGTAGTTGTACTGTTGCAATTTTGCCGAAAGTTCAAACCAGGAGAGATGTCACGCAATCATCAATATGTTATTTATGAAAGTAAAAAAAAATGCAGCTTCTGTAGCACAATCTTGACAACTCTGTACCAACTTAAATGATGAATAGAATTGAATTTTGGACATAGCTTGAGACATTAGGTTTCTGGTACAACCTAATAGTTTGGTTCACACAAATTTGTCTGGCCTAATATATTGGTTGATCGCATCTTTTGTAACATCGGCTCATGGAATTTGTTACCAAGACTTGATGCATCTGCCGTAGCTGCAGGTTGGAGATTCAAGTCTGGTGTGAAGCACAATTTCTTAAACTCTACCTAATATTTTTAAGGTGTTCTTTGAGTTTCAGGATAAGGAGAACTAGTCACAGTTCACCTGTATGTCTGTATGCCATGTTGTGTCCGACGTTAAGCCCCATCTCATAACGTGTCTCTCATGCGATCACAAATACACAGGATGAAGCTCTGGTTGCTTGATGAGCTACCGCATTTTTCGACACGGGAAACTTGAGAAAGCGTCGCACGCCATAGTTCATGTTGCGAAGGATTCCTTCAGCACAACTCAATCAAAAATGATTGTATGGCAAGTACATCAGAGACAAGTAGCTGTGGCAAGGAACCAAATGGCATGTCATCTAAGTGCAACTTGAGTTACACACAAAAAGCCCAAGCTGCAGCTATAATTAACTAAACAGCTCAGCATCTTTTTCTCTCATTTTTAAGAAATGATTTATTCCACATTTCGTGTTAGGAGGCATAAAATTCAACAAAAGAAAGGAAAAAAAGGAAAAGGCATCATGACATCGATGGAGAGCAGCCAGCATTTTGAAGACCTCTGGGCCTTGCAATGTTCAATTGACACTGGGAATCCCAAATTGCTTGCATCCATTAACCATGGTAAGCATATGGTCAAGACATTCAACAGTACCTACACATAGTCAAAACATATTGCGTTGTCAAACAGTGCCATCAAAACAAATTCCAAAAGTTCCAAAATAGCACTAGTCAAAACAAAAGTGGCAAAATAACAATGATTTCAGTTTTCTCATGACAAAATACCACTGCCATCTGTTGTGCAACAAATTACTTTGGTCAACACAGGGTTAAGCTACCAGTTTTTTTTAAGAAATGTCCTTCTCTATTCTAACAGCGCCCTGCCGCCGCTTCTTCCCCTCCAAGCCCGCCAATTCTCCCGGCCCCGCACTGCTGCCACCCTTTTGCCCAGCCTCCACACCTCACAGCGTGTGCTGCGCAGTCTCTTCTATCACGTCGTACCCCCCCCCCCCCCCCCCCCCCCCCCCCCACCCTTTGCTGCTCACCCACACGGTGCCAGCTGCTCTGGTGCTCGCCCGGTGCGGCCTCTGCTGCTGCCTGCTAAAATGCTTGCTTATTTGCTGCTGAAATGTTTGCTTACTTTGTGTTGAAAAAACTGAAGTGGTGTTATTTTGGCACTTTGGTTTTGAGTAATGCTATTTAGATCTTTGGTTTTCACTAGTGGTATTTTTGGTTATTCTCTCTTTAAATTTCTTCGCATACATATTGCACAATTACTTGAATACAGCAGACAAGGCTTCAGTTCAACTCGAGGTAGAGTGGCATTTGATATTATTCATACAGAGCGGAGCAGAGCATTGCACAAGTCTAAAACTGGTGACTCGGCTTACTTACAAATTGACAATTGCAAGTTTACAAATGCATCACACCGATTAATCAAGAGGTCTAGGATCACATATTCGGAAAATGGATAGAGGGCTAATGAAATGTGAAACAATCGAATATCACATCATAATGAAATGTGGTTGATACATAGTTGCATAATACCACACAGACCACGCGGCGTATATCCACTCAAGGTAATATGAGCTATAATTGGGCAGGATCTCACCTTGGAATGCCCGAGCGGAGCCGATCAGTCCATGACGACCTTGGCACCAATGGCCTTCATCCGGTCGACGATCGCCTGGGCTTCCTCCTTGGACAATCCTCCCTTGATCACCGCGGGCGCCTTCTCACGAGCTCCTTGGCCTCCTTCAGCCCGAGGTCCGTGAACGTCCGGATCTCCTTGATCACCTTGATCTTGCTCGCCGCATCGAAGCCCTCCAGCCGCAGCTCGAACACCGTCTTCTCGGCCGCCGCGGCCGGCTTTCTCCGGCCGCGCCTGCAGCTGCCCCGCCGCCTCCTCCTCCGAGGCCCGCAGCGGAGTTGAGGATGGCGATGGGCGGCGCGGAATGTTGAGGCGGCGGAGGAGGAGGGAGAGAGCTCGGCGGCCTCGGCGAGGGTGAGGGAGGAGACGTCGTCGACGAGGCGCCAGACGCGGTCGGAAGGAGGCGGGCTAGACGGCGGAGCCGACGGGTCAAAGGTGGAAGGGTCGTAGTCGGTGGGGAGCTTGCGGACGTCGATGAGCTCCTCGGCGGCGGCGGTGGAGAAGGCTGCGGGGAGGCGGCGGCCGTGGTGGCGGAGGAGGAGGCGGTGGCCGGAGCGGAGCAGGGAGGAGGCCATGGTGGAGGACAGGAGGAGGTTAGGGTTCTGGGGCCAGTGGGAGGAGTGACGCTGTTTGCGAATTGGGGTTTGGAAGAGAAACCATGGCCTTCGACTTTGGATCTTGAATTAGGCCCATATACCAAACCCAGCCCATTGGTTTCACATGGTGCAGAAATATTCCAATTGGCACGAGTCTTTAACGACGTCACCATGGAGAGATATAAAAAAAAATCCTTGACTCTTTAGCCATTGCTGGAGACTGATCCATCAAAATAAATCGCTATGGTAGCAGAGAGACAAGGTTGCTATTAAAGGTATGCTCTTCATCGATCCAATGCTCAACAATGAAATCAGCTACCACTTAGCCTTTCATAGTTTTAAGAAACTCACAGATCAAATCGCACTCGACCACTGAAAACATATCTATATAATCTGTATCTTATGACATCAGTTTGATAAGCTACGCTGCACATGCTAGACAAGTGATAGTGTCTCAACAGTACATACATAATAAAGGCTATGCATAGATTGTCAAAGATTATATATCTTGACCCGACATTCAGCAAACACCGACTAAGGTATGTGATGTTTTCATTTCCTTCGGTCTCCTAAGTTAAGACAACACTAATGACACCCTACTCGTCTGGGATGTATAATCTGGAAGTTATCTTATATCTGGTTGCACTCAAAAACGAAGGAATGCATAAACTGCTCTTGATTATTTTAAATGCTTCTTGATGTCTTGTCCCAAGTGAAATCATCGTTGACTTTCGTCGTCCTTTAATCGACAGATCCGAGCTGAATGAATCAACTTTTTTTGACAGGTTGGCTATCTCTTTTTTTTCAAATAATTGACTTTACGGGGAAAAAACTTTTATGTCTCCTTCTTACATGTCGGAGCTTGAATATTTTGGATCGTCTCTATTTATAGGGCCAATCTCTATACTGTTTTGATGAATAAAGAATTTTAAGAAGAGTGAATTCAACTTTTTAATCTTTAGTTATGCATTGGTGACACTAATTACCCATATAGTGAAAATTCGTCTAGATAACAAAATATGGGATGATTATTGAGGCTCAACATTAGCAGGATGAATGAGAGGAGTAGAACATATGACGAAGAAAAGTTGAACAAATAGTCGGTGATGCCAGCTAATGTTTACATATTTTTCCGTTCCACATCGACCTAACATGCTGGTCTTATCCAACAACACATATATCTATATCTATATCTATATCTATATCTATATCTATATTTGTACCTAATAATATTAAAGGAAGGATGGTTTCTTGTGCTACGTCATTCAAATTACCCTCGGAGTTGTAAACAATTACATTGTATGCCACCGATAAGTGAAAAATAACGTTTCGGTTAGTTTCATTGTGGTGGTGGGCTCGGGACAGGCTGCACGACCTTGGGAAAGCAGCGAGGCCAGGCGCCCAGCTGCGGCAACACCTCGGGCGCATTGGTCACGGCTTGACCGTCGAGAAGCGGGAACAGCACCTCGGCGAAGCGGCAACGAGACCTTGGCGAACTTACGACGGCGACTCTGCTGACGAGAAGCAGGACCTTCTTGCGCAATGCACCGGTCAGCATGGCCGCGCGGGGTGCCTGCTCCTGAACTTCTCCACGGGCGGCTTGCCGAGGCCGGCGCCGCCTCCCGTGCGCGACCTGGAGCGCGTCCATCCGTTCGTGGCTGTGCAGCGGCGCAGCGCCCCCGCGCCATAGCCCTGCGAGGCTGCGACATTGGCATCAATCAACAAACACGTCAGAGACGGACGAGCCCGCGGCGGCCCGCGGGATTCAGAGACACCATGACCATGAGGACGGCAGCCCGGGGCAGGTGGAGGACGCGGCCGCCGGCCCGGACGGATCCGGCATTGGCGCGCGCGGGAAATCCGACAACAATCCAACCGAGCGATCGATCCCAGCTCTCCTCGAGGGTTTCTCGATTTCCAAATCCCAGCTCTAAACGCACAAATCCAAACCAAATTCAACAAATTAGAGCCAACCACTTCACCTTATCCATCCCCCACCTTGCTACCCTGCTGCTACTAGGGGAGAAATTGGAGAGGCAACAGAGGGGAAGTACAAATTGGAGGGCAGCCATCGACTACCCAGGCCAGGACGGACTGTAGCCGCCGTGTCGTTCTTCGCATCGAGCACAGCCACTTCCTCTCTTTTCTCTCATCACGTACAGGCGCACAGTTCTGTTCTCTGTTCTCATCACTTTCTTGCGGGTATGTTTGTTCCGCGTCACGCGCAGCGGCACACGCACTGTCAGGGGCATGGGCACCTTTGGCCTAGCCCTCTTCCTCTCTGTTCTCTCTATCTCATTCCCCGTTCTACAATTCATTTGCTGTTTAGGCAGTAGAAACACGTTGAGATGAAACAATTAAAAGAAGTACACAGTGCCATCTGCAAATGCACCACCACTATGTACTTTTTTACTCTTTTGTATTAGTTTGAAATATATAGTGAGAATTAGAGAGTACATGGACAGGTCGGTGCAAATTTTTAGAAGCTTTCCAAGTGGGCATACAGCGATATAAATTGAGAGTGGACAAATGGAGGCCGAGATTCATGGAGCCCTTTATTTTTAAAAAAAAAAATCATATTTTAAAGTTTCAAAAAAATCTGAAATATTTCAGGATATGTATATTAACATCATGCATCTTCGTACTTCATGCTAGGAAATGTGCCCAAATTGGAAATGCTTTAAAAAAAAATCAATGCATAGGTTTTTTTCATAGCAATATATGAATGGTGACATATTGCATAACACTCCTGTGAAGGATGAAGATTTAACGTAATATTACTTTAAACTTTATCATCGCGTGCAGCGTCATCTCATCGGGTGTCCCGTCGTGTCAACATGATTTAGTTGGTTCCATTTTTATTCTTTCGTTGCAACGCACGGGCACGTTTGCTAGTAATGCTAAAATGTGGGTAAAACCGTGTTCAAAATTTTCTAAATGGAACATTTTGGTAAAATTATCACTAAATGGGGTAATAGGTATCACAAAATCACAACCATGAGTAAAAGGTGGAATTTACTCCTTGTAAGAATACACCAAAGCACACTAACTCGTGAGGTGGGGTGTGATATCCCGGTTAGACTTTACCGTGGTTAGTTTCTAATACAATTATTTTATTGGATATAGAGTGCTATTACTCACTGCCCTTTGTTTTGTTTCACTGTTCTCTCCACTAGGCACCAACTGTAGCTCACTCCAACACGTGTCTCCACGTGTCAGTCAGCAAAGTCTGCCAGTTAACCGTCTGGGTTACAAGTTACAACACCTGTCCAAATCCCACTCAGTCACTAGCTACTCCTCTCACCTTCATCAAAGCAACCTCTCTCGGTGACATCGAGGAGAGTAGATAAAACTCTGCCAAGAGTCTCTCTTTTTCTCCTTCCTCAAATCAGCTGCTGCATGTACACACTCTGCTAGTGTCTATGCCTGCAGTGCACTGCATCCGTTGATCCGAGGTGTGGCAACTGACGAAGCTCCACGCATCTTTGCAATGGCGGCGGAAGGTGAGACGACGATGGTCGAGAAGGGAGGTGTGTGACGTGCAGGGAGTGGCAGGAGCACTACTACTGGGAGCACATGGATGTGAGCAACATCAGGTTTTTCAAGATCATGACAGCAGACTACCAGCGCGCATTGTAAGTAATTAACTGCTTCGTGTTTGAGTCCTTGTGGTCTTGAATCTTGATCCTATGGATCTTTGATTTCTGGTTATTTTATTATTAGGTTGGGGTTAGACAGATTCTGGAAAATGTGGTCAAATAAGTATGGCTGCTTATAAGAATCGAGTTCACTGTTAGATTTTTTTTGATAAGAGTTCACTGTTAGCTTTTCCTTCTCTTTTCATCCATCCATCGATCGTTGGTTTGTTGCATTAGTTAGTTGGTTCATGTCATCTAAATGAATTATGTTGCATCCTCATCGAATGAGGCAAGCTGATTACATGAGATGTCTGCTTAATTACTGTGTTCATCTTATATTCTTATATTAGAGCATTCCGGAGAACATCGCCAACAAGTTCACCGGGCAGATCGCCAAGGGATCATTCACCCTCAAAGCACCCAGCGCGATACGTGGCGCGTCGATGTCGGGAAGATCGCCGACGAGTTGTTCTTCATGTCAGGATGGGAGGAATTCGCCAAGGCCCATGAGCTGCAGGAGAACGACCTCCTCTTCTTCAAATGCAGTGGCAGTGGCTCCTTTGATGTGCACATCTTCGACTCGAGCGGCTACGAGAAAGTGCCCTGTTTCTTCGCCGATAAAGAGCGTACCAACATGCTAAACAGTTTGATGACATTGTTGGTCAGCAAGCTGAAGGACATTGTCCTTTGAGCGATTACAACAATGCCATCGTGCCGCTGTCGCAGCCGGTCGGGTCTCCTCACAAGGCCTCTACTTCTTCAGAGGAGCCAAGTAAAGCCCAAAAAAAACTTTGCAGCGTGTCCTCATAACTTGCACTTTTGTGGCATTGATTGATGTGTAAACCACATAATAATCCAGTAAACATAATATGCATTTTCCACAGGGAAAGAGAATGGTTATCCAACCAATGGGGACTCTCAAGTTAAACGTGGGGTGACCGAGGAAGAAGGGCAGAGTGAGGATGAGCACATTGACTCTGACTACTACTACTCAAGGTTTGCAAGTTCCTAACTGCGGACGAACGGGAGCAGATATTCATGCTGGCGTTGATTCAACCGGGAAATCCGGTTTATGTGGTTGTCCTGCAGAAAGCTCATGTTCGTCGTTCGAACAACATCCTGGTCAGTCCAATATATTGTTCTGCCATAGGATGAATGCATGATTACATCCATGTAACTTTTTCATCTGTTAGCGCTTTCTTTACCCATAAATCTTATAAGTACCTAAATATGTTGTCCCCTTCTTCATGTATATCTAACTCCATGCTGATACTAGAGTGTGACTTGTAGCCAATGCTGAACCGGCTAATGCTCTGGCTGCAGATCATCCCCAGCAAGTTTGCAGCTAATCATCTTGAGACAAAGTCGCATGACATGCTGCTTCTGAGGCCAAATCGAAAAGAGCAGTGGTATGTCAAGTACTACCACGGAAGCGTCAACCGGGGTTTCAACGGCAGGCGCTGGGCCAAGTTTATCCGCGACAACAGGCTGGGCGAGGGCGACGTCTGCATCTTCGAGCTGATGAAAGGCGCGAGGAAGGCGACGATGACAGTTCATGTCACTCGGAAGGTTGATGGCCAGTTTGTTCAGCTGGGCTAGGTTTCGCCCTGCAGCTCAAGCCCCGTGTATGTGCAGGCGCTCTCCCTGCAGTGTATAGACCAGAAGTCTAGAAGTAGCGTGTGCGCAGTGCATTATATGGTGTAAGTGCACTGTTTTTTGTAACCTGAAGCTAACTTCTCAAGAGAAGATCTTTTGTAGAAGTTCACTACCATGAGCAACTTAGGCACAGCAAGTTGACTGAAACCGAAATGACAAGGCAACCATTCGCTGCTCATGGAATGGAAAGGTCTTTAAAACAAAGAAACCGTAAAATGCCCCAGCAAACCGTCTTAGATATTTCACACAAACATAGATGCTTAAATCCCTGTCACAGAACATGACATATAAAAGGAAGATTATTTCAGTCTAGCCTGTAATTTGAATAATGTGATCAATGCAATTCATTCATCATGCATACAGGAAATGAGCAACGCAATTGTTCCAGATCATCAGGGAAAGAGGGTTTGCGCCTTTTCTGACTTGCAGGTTTACACCGTGATAACTGATACACTAGCCATCAAATTGGCATATACATTGCTGAAGTTCATCGAACTAGATAGTAGTAGTAATAACTAACAACAAAAACGGATGTTCCATCATGTTAGGGGAAATCTTGCATGTTCTTTGTTCTTCTGACTTTAGCTCCTCTCGATCAGACAATGTGATATGCTGTGTTCTTCTGACTTCAGCTCCTTCCATCAGAAGATGTGGACAATATCATACGCAAATCTGGTTAAGTGTCAAGGATGAACTCAAGAAGAAAAAATATAACGGCACTTTAGCATTAAAAGAGGATGGTGGAACACAGGTACAAAATTTAGTAACTGTCCAACTTATAAGGACGTTTAACATATTAGAAAAACTGCAATGTCAATTTATCAAGGATACGTCCAGAACAGCACGAAGGACTGCAAATGAAAAATCATAATGTTAGCATCATGAAATAAAGCAAGGCTCATTCTCATGAGAAAATCTTCTAGATAAACTTGAAAACAAGAATATAAAGAGCGGATATGGCAATTGAGTAGAATCAACTGTTGTGTTTGGATAATTGTACAACGTCTATCAAAAGACAACTGAACGTTAATTATAACATAGATACCTTAGTAGATAATTAATCCTCTCTCATTTTAATAGTATTTGTTGTCCTCGTAGATTATCTAAAGCTATAGGTAATCTTTAACAGTGGGAAACAGAGTTGCATATACTTGTGTAAATCCTAAGTCCTAACATCAAGTTTTGTGACAGCTGTGCCAAATAAGAACTCATTGGATCCAGCTCAATGTTCAATAGCTTCCTAATTAACTTAAAAAACAACCAAGATGACAGTATTGATGAGAACACCACATCAATTATAAACAGCACTGTGTGTATATGACATATTTCAACAGTACATCAAATAGCATCGAAGGTTAAAATGTAGGCAGGTAGGCTACAAACATCCAAGGGTTAAAATGTAGGCAGTTTGGCTACAAGTGATAAATCACACAATATATCATGACGGCAATGATTCTTACCATAAGGCCGCCAAAAACTCCTTCGACTAAAATCCTGCTCCAACTGTCGAAGTATGTGTGGACTGAGAACTTTGACTTTGCCAAGAGACCAAGAGATGCTACCATCATTATCAGAAAGTAGAAGATGAAACCCGTCAGACCCGTGAATCCCCAGATACCAGCAACAACTCCGCCAGTGATCGACAAGAATGTCCGACTGTAACACAAAGAAATCATCATGTTTAGGAGAAAACAATGTTTGGTTAACTAAAAAAAAGTGAAATGTCTATGATATTTCCTTATAGTAGAAAAACAGTAATCAACAAAACTGAAACAGGAAACTGGATAGTGTGTCATCGCACAAAAACAATCAGTGTTTGAAGCCCGTTACCGCACAGTATTATGCATGTCCAGTACCAATCAACACATTAAAACAGCTACTAGAGTGTAATTACTTTATCTAAACAGCTGTCCACATGAGTCCCAAACATAAGGAATAAAGGATAACATCACTTCTATACCTGACCCACTCGAAAATTAGATATACCTAGCGGATCTAATATGGGTGCTCAACCTAAAGGTAGTCACATTTAGCAAAATCGTTGCTCACTCATCAGCAGTTCACCTCTGTTATCCAGAAATCATTAAGTCAAAGTTTACGCACATAATTTTAAGTCTGTTCAGCCTATCCACCACCACCACAGCTACCAAGAGTTCTAATTCACTGTGTACTGGTGTTTCATATTAACCTAGCGTGGCTACGGCACCGCATCGTAGCTCCAGGAGAAACCACGAACTCCACACCCGTCGTCCCCTTGCTCAGACAAAATTCCACTCCCATGTTCCCTTCCTACCAATACTTGCAGAGAAACATCTAGTGACCCGTAATTACGCTAGTTACCCATGATAAAACTCGGATCACACCTAAACAAGCTACCGTAAAACTGAGCACGCTCGCAGATCAGATCGGGTCATCGAACGCATCCAGAAGAGGGGGGTTTCGCATCCAGAAGGTATGGGCGGGAGGGAGGGAGGGTGGGAGAGGCGCGTACCTGTAGAGGATGGACCTGACGTTGCTGGTGAGGTTCTCCGCCTGGATGATGGGTACATCGTCGCCGGTCGCCGCCATCGCCGCCGTAAAATCTCTTTTCCTTCGGACGAGATTTGGAGGCGGAGTCTGACTGGGACGGCAGCGATCTGGGCTGGGCGTCTCGACTCCACGTCCACGGAGATGTGTTTGGGTGACTCGGTGGTGGACCTGGTGTAGGGATATTACATCTTTGCCCTCAAGCTTATTTTTATTTTTGTCTAAAGGAAAGGACATATTTTTCGGAGTTATCGCCTATTAATCGGCGGCAGCACTGCCTTTTATTTGGATCAAGTGGGGTTCTATGTGCATATTTACGTGCGGCTTTTTTCCATGTTAAGTCATATACTACTACTAGGAAAATTCTCGCGGTGACACGCCGCGCCGTTGCATTGATATGTGTAGTAGTATTAGGTATAGTAATGTATGTATCATGTGTAATTAAGTGCCTTTGGTTTTCTTAATATAGAGTGTTTGTAATATCGGATAGAATTACGTATTATGAGGTGATAATTCGTGTGGTTGAAATATGAACTATGTATATGGACGAACTGTTCAAAAATATGTAAGTTTCCTACCATTGAAAGAAGTCAAAGAAAAAGATAAAAGAATAGGAAGAATGAAAACATGCAAAGGTAAAGAAAGAATTTGTCATTTGGAGTATCTCTAAAGTTTTAGCAAGTTGGAATGTTCAAATATGCGTGTATTTTTGTCTTAAATATTTAATTTAATTACACAATTAATGAGGATGCAATGTGTGAGCATTTATTAAATTTAACTCCATATATTTAGGGGAAATGCATTTAGATTATCTCCAAAAATCTCGTCGGGGCGACACATCGTATTCTTTTATGGTTGAGAAGGTCGACAAACTCTCGTCGAATTTATTGTGGAAAGATTTTAAAAATCCCTATTTGTATTTTTTTTCCTTTTCCCAAATTGCATACCAAACGTATAAGTCTATTTGGCAATGTAGTTAACTTGCAGCCATGAATACCATGTTTAGATGAACCTAAAAAACTCCACATTTTAAATAAGCAAGAATTTGTCTAAAATAACAAAAAAAAATTGGCATATTATTTGCATTATGTTGAATCATAGATTAGAAAGTATATATATATACATATTTTTTCCCAAATTTCAACATTTTTTTCTGTAATTGTGAAAAATCTGACATTCGGGACCCATATGCCAGGGTTCTAACAATTAGGAAATTGTTTAAGGGGAAAAAATTCTGACAGTGGGCCCGCGGTGACGTCATCGCGTGACGTTGCTCGCCGGCGGCCGAGCTCGCGCTCGAGCGCGACTGCACGTGCGCGCCGTCCTGGGTCCGCGCGGACTCGCCAGAGGAGGTGGAGGGGAGCCGGAGAGGCGGCGCAACGGACCATTTGGTAGCCGGAGCTGCCGGCGTTGAGCATTTCCGCGGCGTCGGACGGCGAGCTCGACGTCGCCGATTCCGGCGCGGACTGGGCGTCCCGGCAGCTGATCTTCGGTGAGGAGGGAGGGGAAGCGACGGCGAAGCTCGCTGGTAACTTCGATCTGAGCGAGGAGGAGAGGTGCGGCGGTGGAGCGCGTCGGTGGCGGCGGCGAGTTTATCGACGCGCGGGAGAGAGGAAGGGGAAGGAGGGGATGTGGGGTGATACGTCTCCAACGTATCCATAATTTCTGTTGTTCCATGCTTATATTATACCATTTGCTACATGTTTTATATACACTTCATATCACTTTTATGCATTTTCTGGGACTAACCTATTAACAAGATGCCACAGTGCCAGTTCCCTGTTTTCTGCTGTTTTTGGTTTCAGAAAAGTACTTCTGGAAATATTATCGAAATTGCACGAAACAAAAGGCCACGTCCCTATTTTTCCAACACGTACACGGAGTCCGAAGGAGAGACGAAGACGAGCCAGGAGGAGGCCAAACCACAGGCCGGCGCGGCAGGTGGGCCCGCCGCCTGGTGGTTTGGGCCCCTCGGAGGTCCGCCGACATCGCCCCTTCGCCTATATATTGCCTCAGACACGAAAACCCTAAAATACCAAGCCAATTTCCACGAAGAGTTCCGCAGCGCCGCCGCCATTGACGACAAGTTTCGGGGGACAGAATCTCTGTTCCGGCACGCCGCCGGGACGGGAATTGCCCCCGGAGTCATCTCCATCGACACCACCGCCATCTTCATCGCCGCTGCTGACTCCCATGATGAGGAGGAGTAGTTCTCCCCCGAGGCTGAGGGCTCTGCCGGTAGCTATGTGGTTCATCTCTCTCTCACATGGTGTGATCTTTATGTGATCATGTGTATTGCTAGTATCGCTGAATACATTAATAATGTTTATGCTACTCAAGTGATTTTGTCTAGTTTCTGGAGTCATTGTGACAACACGGTATCAAGGTGACAGTGTGGGTACTTGTGTGACTCTATGAATAATTTAGACATTTATCATGGCTTATTCTTGGTAATTGTGGTGTTTATTTACTCAGACTTTGAGGTGTGCTCTTGCAGCCCTACGCATAGTACTCTTGCTTCATCAAGAAGGAGAATAATCCCGAGCAGTATTTACTTGTGTTCAGTTGTGCTAATCTAGTTGAATATGTAGATGTTACTCTTTATCTATTATGCACTCCAGAGGTTACTTTAATATGAACTCCGGTACTCTCCACGGTGTAAAGGTGACAGTATGTGCACCGTGTGTGACTCCTTTATGACATTGTGGCGCTTGTTTACTCCGGCTTGAGGTGTGCTTTTGCAGCACTACGCAATGAATGGTGTTTGTTATCCAACAAGAGAGTGTTTAAGAGTAGCTTTTATTTATTCAGTTATGAGATCATTGTTGAGAGTGTCCACTAGTAAAAGTATGATCGCTAGGCCTTGTTTCTAAGCATTGAAACACCGTTTACATCCAGTTCTGCTACATGTTTGCGTGCTGCCATTTTTATTCCAGATTGCAATTACTACTTATAATCATCCCTATCACTTGTATTTCACTATCTCTTCGCCGAACTAGTGCACCTATACATCTGACAAGTGTATTGGGTGTGTTGGGGACACAAGAGACTTCTTGTATCTTAATTGCAGGGTTGCTTGAGAGGAATATCTTTGACCTCTACCTCTCTGAGTTCGATAAACCTTGGGTGATTCACTTAAGGGAAACTTGCTGCTGTTCTACAAACCTCTGCTCTTGGAGGCCCAACACTGTCTAAAAGAATAGAAGCACATGTAGACATCATGGGGGCGTTTTGCAGGGAAGTCCCTGTAGTTTCTTTAATTTGCAGATAGGTCCATCTACGTACAGAGGCTGGGAATGATACGCAATTTTTAGTGAACACAGGTTTTTTTTCGTAAAAATTCGTGTTGGCCGTCCGATCGAAGATGGACGAGCGGAACCGTGCTGGCACTGTAGAAGTGTGATTTTTGACGTGGCGGCGCGTGGATCAGCGTGGTGAGGGCAAAGCCGGTCGGCTTTGATAACATCGCGCTGACCGTCGAATCCGGATCAGTTTTGATATATGTATATATTATATATAGTATAGATAGATTATATGTAGGAACTTCTGAAAAAATTTCAAAAAAAATTTCCCAAAAAAAAAATTTAAGAGAAAAGTTACTGTAGAAGTGCGGGTACTGTTCATAGAACAGTAGCCCGCTGACGTGGCTCAACGTGGGAGGGCTTAGGAGGTGTGCTTTGATATATAGTAATATTAAACTCCAAGAAATTACGGTGAATTAAACTAAACAAGTTGTGCATTCACAAATTTGCCAAGGCTATAAGAGCCACCTCGCTGTAAGTTTGCCTTTCGTCATTGAAGATCCAGAGATTCTGCTCCTTTCAAATGTTCCACGTCAAAAAAAAAAAAAATTCTACAAGACATAAACTAGGCTAGTTGACCGTTACATACGAGGGCTTTTTTTTTTTTTTTTGAAGGGCACATACCTGGATATATTATTCACAGATCAAAGTACAACCGAAATACATCCAGGTACGGGGCAGCTGTCCCCAAATTACAAAAAGGACCCTAACTAAAATGAAAATTACAACTAGGTCCTTTAGTGCTTCTCTGCACAGAGCAATCCGCCACTGCTCGCAACTCCAGCAACAGACCGCCGGAGAAGAGGAAGAACCGCAGTAGCTCAGTCGCCGGCATGGATCTATAGAGGAATATACCTCGTTGAGGTCGCCGCAATATCCACCCAACGTGGACGCTGGTCTTGCAAACAGCGAGAAGACGCATCGGCGGGAGCAACGCTCCGATCCAACACCGGCCGTCGGGTCGCCGGCCACAGCAAGCAAACTCGCAAGAATACATCTCCAAGAACAGCAAAAAGGCAGAAATCTGCCGCCACAGGCCCAACCACTCCTCCATCTCCTTCCTCCTTCCACCTCGGAAGCAAGACAAGCAAAGGAGAAGCAGAAAAAATCGAGTTTAGTTACCGAAGTGGTCGCAGAGATGCCGATGCAGCCCCTCTCCTCCATCCTCAGGAGCTTGCCAATCTGCATCAACTTCTCCACCGTTCGCCAGGAGTAGCTCGGAAACTCCGGCAACTTGCACCTCACAGCACCACCTCTGCATCCACGGAAGAGACAGAAGCATCGCTCCATCTCCTCGCCTCCACGGCCGGCCAGAAGGAGCTCCACTTGAACACCACCGCGGGCAGAAAGGTAGTACCAGCAACCGAGCTTATTTAACGGAGACTTCGGCTCCGGCACCTCCAAGCTTCCGTCGCCCCACGCGACCATCGCCGGAGATTTCTTCGCCGCTAGCAACCAAGCGCCGCCCAGATGCGCCGGCCGCAAGCTCCAAACCGGCATATCGCCAATCGCCACAAGGGCAAACTCTAATACTAGACCTAGATCTACTATATACATGGCACCGGCACCTCACCAGCAGCTGCTCCGACCAGCTATTCCGGCGGAGAGGCCAGATCGGCCCGGAAATCAGAGAACGACTCTCAAAACTACTGTAGCGAGGCGAGAGCGGAGAAAGGGGAAAACTTAACTGTTAGGGCTTTTCTGTTCTAAGGATAGGACACCATGCGAATGAGGAACTGAAGATACACAAACTTGCACTTTGAGACATTGGCAAGATGATCCATCTTCTTTTCTTATGCCTATCAAGATTGGAGATTGGATTGGTTCGGCTGTACCTCTAGGGTTGCCGTATGTTCATTATATATAGCCACATGGGTGTACAGATTACATCAGGTGATCAGGTGGTTAGAGCATCACTAGCAGAGCCCTTAAAAGGGCCAACCCTTAAAAATAGCCGCTTTTTTACGGGTTCGGGAGGGAAAACACGAACTAGCAGAACCCTTAAACCCTTAAAACCGTAAAAAAAATAAGGGTTGACCCCTATTTTCCCCTCCGAACCTGTACAAGTGAGGGTTGGGGGGGGGGGGAAACACGACGCAACCCCTACTCGGCCGACGCGGGCGCGCGGGCTGAAGCTTCAGCTCCGTCCTCACCACGCGCGCCCGCGATTCGTCCACCGCCGCCGCGCCCCTGCCGCCTCCGGCCGCCCCCCCCCCCCCGCCGCCCCTCCACTCGCATCGGCCACCCCTCCCCGGCCCGACCTCGCCTCGGCCGGATCCAGCTCGCGCGAGCTCCTCCCGTGCCGCCCCGCGCCCGCGCCAGTCCGCCCGCCGCCGCCGCGATTGGCTCGCCCCCGGCCTCGCGCGAGCTCCCCCGACCCCGCCTCGTCTGGATCCAGCCGTCACCGCCACGCCGCCCGCTCACCCCGGCTCGAGCTCGTCGGGGTCGCCGAGACTACCTCACCGCCCGACGCCAGTCCCCCCGCGGCCGCCGCCGCGATTGGCTCGCCCCCGGCCTCGCGCGAGCTCCCCCGACCCCGCCTCGTCCGGATCCAGCCGTCGCCGCCACGCCGCCCGCTCGCCCCGGCTCGAGCTCGGTTGGGTCGCCGAGACGATGTCGCCGCCCGACGCGGACGCACGCGCGCTCACAGGTATGTTTTCTTTCCTTTTTTCTTTGCTCGTTTTAATTTGTATTTACTCAAATATTGACTATATTTTGTATATTGTAGATGGACACCGATGATTCAATCACCGATGGTTCCGGTTGGTCGTCGTCGGACGATTCAGACATCGATGATTTGCTTCAAGACGACGATGCCGAGATGATGGTCGTCGTCCTCGCCGTGCAAGAGCTAGAGGACCGAGCGAAGCTGCTCGATCAGAGAGGGGGGTCTTAGATGGGTCGCATTTGCATCCACAGGAACCGTGGTCTCGAGCACGACCAACTGATGCAAGACTACTTCGCGGAGGTACCAACGTACCCACCTCGCCTCTTCCAGAGAAGGTACCGAATGCGCCGTAGTTTGTTTGTGAAAATTGTCACGGATTGTGAGGCCAACTCCGAGTATTTCAAGCGGCGTAGAAATGCCGCCGGCACCATGGGGTTTAGTGCATTCCAAAAGATATCGGCTGCAATGCGGGTTATCGCCTATGGCGTACCCGCGGACTATACCGATGAGTATCTTCGCATTGGCCAAGATACAACCACGGAGTCCGTCCGTAGGTTTGCCAAAATGATCATCCGCTTGTATGGTGATTGGTATCTCCGAGCACCCAATGAGCAAGATACAAAGAGGTTGATGGAGATGAATGAAAAAAGGGGATGGCCGGGCATGCTTGGTAGTCTTGATTGCATGCATTGGACATGGAAAAATTGTCCAAAAGCATGGCATGGTATGTATTGTGGTAAAAGCCATGATCCTACCATTGTGCTTGAGGCCGTAGCATCGGAGGACTTGTGGATTTGGCATGCATTTTTCGGTTTATCGGGAACACTCAATGACATCAATGTGCTAGCAAGATCCCCTTTATTTTCTAGACTAGTTTCTGGAGATGCTCCACCTTGCAACTACAAAGTCATGGACAATGAGTACTCAATGGGATACTATCTCACCGATGGCATTTATCCTGAGTGGGCAACTCTTGTGAAGTTCATTAAGGAGAAAAATGGAGTGGCCTTAACCAAAAAAGAGGCTAATTTTACCAAGGCACAAGAGTCAGCCCGCAAGGACATTGAGAGAGATTTCGGTGTTTTGCAAGCAAGGTTTGCCATAGTTCGGGGTCCAGTTCATTTTTGGGACAAAAAAAACCTTGTGAACATTATGAAATGTTGTGTGATTCTACACAACATGATCCTTGAGGATGAGAGGGGTTTGAATTTGCCTTGTTTCTATGACAATGTTGGAACCCGAGTGCAACCGAAAAGAAACCCAAATCGCCTACAAGCTTTTCTCCAAACACATCGAGAGATTGAGAGTGCCAACACTCATTGCCAGCTGCAGAAGGATCTTCTCGAGCACCACTGGCAGCTAGATGGGCGTCGCCAATGCCAATGATCTACCATTGTTTTACTTTTCCATGTCCTATTTGATTCGAACAATTGTTGTAATTTCGAAAAACCCTTGTTGTAATAACTTGAATGATTATTATGTGTTTGAAACTACTATTTGGTGTTGTAATAATAACTAGAATGATTATTGGTTTGTTCAAACTATTATTGTTCTATGAAAATTGTGATGAAACATACATGTCAGTTTTAAGGGTTGGGGTTGCGGCGTCTAGCAGTGCCCTCAAACCCAACCCTTATAACGGAATATTCTGTTTTAAGGGTTGGGTTTGAGGGTACTCATCTACGCCCTCTGTTTCCAACCCTTAAAACTGCCATTTCTCGACCCTTATTCCGCTTTTAAGGGTTGGCCTTTTAAGGGCTCTGCAAGTGATGCTCTTAGCACCGTATCTACTCAAACTACCTCGAGGCCTATCTACACAACAACGTAGATTACAAGCCACGGTAGCAGAAATATCTCTGCTACATCCTAACCTCTCTAACAACCTGTTTAACACGCCCCCTCAAACACAACTCTCTCTAGATTGAGGTGTCGTTTGAAAGCTTCAAGTTGTTTCACCGGGAGAGGTTTTGTAAAGCCATCCGCCACCTGATCACCAGAAGGAATGAACCTGACTTCCAATAACTTGTTCGCCACACGCTCTCGAACAAAATGAAAGTCTATCTCGATATGTTTGGTTCTGGCATGGAACACTGGATTCGCGGACAAATAAGTTGCACCAAGGTTATCACACCAAAGACATGCAACTTTCGGCTGAGGTACACCAATTTCTCCAAGAACTGACTACCCAAATGATCTCTGCCGTAGCATTGGCTAAGGACTTGTACTCGGCCTCTGTACTGGAACGTGACACCGTTGCTTGTTTCCTAGCACTCCACGATATCAAGTTAGGCCCAAAGAAGACGGCAAACCCTCCTGTGGAACACCGATCATCGGGGCATCCTGCCCAATCGGCATCAGCAAAGGCACTGACAAGGAGTGATGGTGACTTCTGAATCTTCATTCCAAGATTTGCAGTATGTCGCAAATATCTGATGATCATCTTCACTGTTGTTCAATGCACACTAGTTGGAGCATGTAGGTATTGGCACACCTTATTAACCGAGTAAGAAATATCGGGTCTCGTCATAGTGAGGTACTGTAATGCCCCAACTACACTCCTGTACCGAGTGACATCATCTGGTTGCAGTGGAGTCCCTTCATGAGCCGAAAGCTTTTCTGAAGAAGACATTGGTGCTGTCACGCCTTTGCAATTACTCATATTAACACGCTTGAGCAAATCCATAGTGTACCTCCCTTGCGAAAGAGTGATACCATCAGCCACCTTCTTCACTTCTATGCCCAAAAAATAGTGCAAATCACCCAAGTCCTTCAACGCAAAATCTCCTCGTAGTTGCTGGAGCAAATTTGTTACCGCAGCCGAAGTGGAGCTAGCAACAATTATGTCGTCCACATACACAAGAACAAACATGGTGACTTCGGCCTTGACAAGGAAAAACAGAGAGGTATCGGACTTGGATGGTTGAAAACCAAGGTGATGAAGTTTTGTGCTCAATCTCGAGTACCATGCACGCGGGGCTTGCTTCAAGACATATAGAGCCTTGTCAAGCTTTCATACCAAACCATGACCTTACTCAAACCCAGGTGGTTGCCTCATATACACCTCTTCCTCTAGAACGCCATGCAAAAACGCATTCTGAACATCAAGCTGTCTAAGTGTCCAGCCTCGTGATACCGCAATGGAAAGAACTAGTCTGATAGTGGCAATCTTAACTACTGGACTAAATGTGTCTTCATAGTCAATTCCGTAGCGCTGCTTAAACCCTTTTGCTACCAACCGAGCCTTATACCTATCAATGGTACCATCGGATTTCTTTTTGATCTGTAGACCCACTTGCAATCTATAACATTCTTCCCTTGCTTTGCTGGTACAAGATGCCATGTTTCATTTCTCATGAGTGCCATGTACTCCTCATCCATTGCATGCTTCCACTTCTGATCACCAAATGCTTCATGAATATTTTCAGGTTCTCCAGTTGAGCAAAATTTTCCATACCGAATCATCCCTGGATACATTTTGACTGGTTTCTGAATTCTATTCTGTAGCCTGGTCACAGCACGAACTGGTGCAGAAGATCCGGGTTCCTCCTGCGGGGCAGATTCTGGGGCAGAGCTGGGCCCGGATGCTGTCGCTGTCACCGAAGGTTCGGTCACCGCAGGTTCTGTCGCTGCAGATCCCGTGTGCTCGGCTGAGCCGCGCGGCTGCGATGTGGTCATGGAAGGAGCCGTAGAATATCTCACCCCCTGGCGCGTAGCAGCGCCATGCACGTGGCCAGGCCCACGCTGCGGATCCGCGTCATCCGTCCATGCGCTGCCAGCCAATGGAGAGCCAGCATCGGGGGCCGCGGCAGATCCGGCCCCGCCTGTGTCGCCGCTGGTGATCCCGAGGAGGATCGTGTCGGAGATCCAGTCGCCGATCCCGACACAGATTCGGCAGGGGAATCAGCCTCGTTTTCCGCATCCGAGGCTCTTGCTCCATGCACACCATCCTGTGTACCAAAATTTTCTCCATAAGCGGAATTAGTAGGATTAGCACCCAAAAAATCATCTATTAATTCCCCCCCCCCCCTTGTTCAAAACGTGTAAAAGAAAGAAGATGTGTGGGAAGGAGGAGGAGTTCATCACGAAGACGTGCTCCGGCATTGGAGTGCAATTCAGCAAAGGGGAAAATATTTTCATCGAAAACCACATCACGAGAGATGTAAAGCCGGCCACTAGAGATGTCTAAGCATTTGTATCCCTTATGAAGATTACTGTATCCCAGAAAAGCACACCGAATGGAGCGGAAAGAAAGCTTATGAGGATTGTACGGGCGCAAGTTCGACCAACAAGCACACCCAAAGGTGCGAAGAAAGGAGTAGTCAGGCTTTCTTTTAAAGAGGCGTTCTAAAGGTGTGGCAAAATTAATTACACGGCTAGTGATACGATTTATAAGGAAAGTGGCAGCAAGGAACGCTTCATCCCAATATTTCAGTGGCATTTGGGCATGTGCTAAAAGGGTAAGGCCGACCTCGACAATGTGTCGATGCTTTCTCTCGGCAGAGCCGTTCTGCTGATGTGCATGGGGACACGACACATGATGCTCAATTCCTACATGCTGGAAGAAAGAGCTGAGTTTTTGATACCCTCCACCCCAATCCGATTGAAGAGCAAGGATCTTCTTATCAAACAAACGTTCAACATGATTTTGGAAATCGTTAAAACGAGAAAACACATCAGATTTATTCTTGAGAAGATAGATCCACGTAAACTTGCTATAGTCATCAACGAAGCTTACATAGTACTTGTTGCCTCCGACCGAAGCACAAGCTGGACCCCACAAATCGGAAAAAAATCAGCTCTAAAGGAGCACTAGAAACACTACTAGATTTGGGATAGGGGAGTTGACGACTCTTCCCCTTTTGACATGCATCACAGACAACGTTTGCTGAATCATCCTTTGAAGAAGGAAGTTTATTTTGACTAAGAACTCGTTGAACAACATCAAACGAGGGATGCCCTAAACGCCTATGCCACCGAGCGGTCGATGGTTTATTGACTCCGAAAGCTTGTTTTGATGAAGATGAAAAACTTGATGAAAGGGGGTAGAGGCCGTCACGACATCTACCATGAAGGATTGTTATCCTCGTACCCTGCTCCTTGACAAAAAAAGAATTGGGATGAATCTCAAGAAAAGCATTGTTATCACATGCAAGTTTATGGGCTGAAATAAGACTTTTGTGTGCATCAGGTGATCGAAAAATATTATCTAGATGGAGTTGTTTATCACAAGGAGTAGAAATAACAGAATGACCTATATGGGTGATATCCATACCTGCTCCACTGGCGGTGTGGATCTGCTCATGGCCGTGGTACCTGTCACGGACGGTGAGCTTCTCTAGATCACCCGTGACATGGTCAGTAGCCCCCGTGTCGATGTACCAGTTGGTGTCGACGCCGTAGGCCTGTGAGGATGACCCTGCCGGCTTCTCTTCGCCGTTGTAGTCCTTGTTGAAGCGCTTCCAGCACTTGATCGCCGTGTGCCCGTACTTGCCGCAGACTTGACATTGTGGGCGAGGGTTGCCGTTCGCGTCTAACGGCTGCTGAGGGCTGAGGCGAGTGGAGTTGTTGTTGTAGCCACCGCCTCCGCCACGGCCGCCATCGCCGCGGCCACGTCCACCGCCGCGGCCGGCACCACGATAGTTAGAGCGGCCACCACCTCGAGAGGCCATGTTGACAGAAGAGGGCACGCCACCAGTGCCGCCTCCTCCTGGATGGCCACCACCGTAGCCGAAGGAGCCAGTGCCGCCGCCTCCAGGAGCCCCGCCGTTCTGGATGTCGAGGCGGGTCTCGAAGTTCAGGAGGTGAGCATACAGCTCAGAGAGATTCACGAAGTCCCTGCTGGTTGTCATGGAGGTGACCAGCGGGTTCCACTCCGAGTCCAGGCCGACGAGGATGTACGCCGCCAAGTCGTCATCGTCCATCTTCTTGCCGGCGGACACCATGGCGTCGCCGAGGCTCCTCATGCGAGCGAAGTACTCCGAGACGCGCATGTCCCGCTTCTGTGTGCTCGCGAGCTGCATACGGATCTGCATGACCTGCGCCCGAGATTGCGATGAGTACATCGCCGTCAGTGCCGCCCACACTTCAGCAGCGTGTTCCAGGGCGGAGACTTGCATCAGCACCCCCCTTGACAGGGAGGAGAGCAGAAAGCTGAGGACCTGCTGGTCCTGGGCCACCCACGTCATGTACGCGGGGTTGGAGATGACCTGCATCTCCTTCTCACCCTTCTTGTTCGTGACCTCGACATCGAGGATCTCGGACGGCTGCTTCACCGAGCCGTCGAGGATGCCAACCAGCTGGCGCTCCCGCAGAGGCGGCATCACCTGCGCCTTCCAGAGCGGGAAGTTATCCCCGGCAAGCTTCTCCGTCACGGCGCCAGATTGCGGAGCGGAGCCTGAGATAGGGGAAAGGGAAGAGCTCGATGATACGTCTCCAACGTATCTATAATTTCTGATGTTCCATGCTTATATTATACCATTTGCTACATGTTTTATATACACTTCATATCACTTTTATGCATTTTCTGGGACTAACCTATTAACAAGATGCCACAGTGTCAGTTCCCTGTTTTCTGCTGTTTTTGGTTTCAGAAAGTTACTTCTGGAAATATTCTCGGAATTGCACGAAACAAAAGGCCACGTCCCTATTTTTCCAACACGTACACGGAGTCCGAAGGAGAGACGAAGACTCGCCACGAGGTGGCCAAACCATAGGCCGGCGCGGCAGGGGGGCCCACCGCGCCGCCTGGTGGTTTGGGCCCCTCGGGGGTCCGCCGACATCGCCCCTTCGCCTATTTATTCCCCCCGACGTGAAAACCCTAAAAAACCAAGTCATATTCCACGAAGAGTTCCGCAGCGCCGCCGCCATCGACGACAAGTTTCGGGGGACAGAATCTCTGTTCCGGCACGCTGCCGGGACGGGGAATTGCCCCCGGAGTCATCTCCATCAACACCACCGCCATCTTCATCACCGCTGCTGACTCCCATGATGAGGAGGGAGTAGTTCTCCCCCGAGGCTGAGGGCTCTACCGGTAGCTATGTGGTTCATCTCTCTCTCCCATGGTGTGATCTTTATGTGATCATGTGTATTCCTAGTATCGCTGAATACATTAATAATGTTTATGCTACTCAAGTGATTTTGTCTAGTTTCTAGAGTCACTGTGACAACACGGTATCAAGGTGACAGTGTGGGTACTTGTGTGACTCTATGAATAATTTAGACATTTATCATGGCTTATTCTTGGAAATTGTGGTGTTTGTTTACTCAGACTTTGAGGTGTGCTCTTGCAGCCCTACGCATAGTACTCTTGCTTCATCAAGAAGGAGAATAATCCCGAGTTGTATTTACTTGTGTTCAGTTGTGCTAATCTAGTTGAATATGTAGATGTTACTCTTTATCTATTATGCACTCTAGAGGTTACTTTAATATGAACTCCGGTACTCTCCACGGTGTAAAGGTGACAGTGTGTGCACCGTGTGTGATTCCTTTATGACATTGTGGCGCTTGTTTACTCCGGCTTGAGGTGTGCTTTTGCAGCCCTACGCAATGAATGGTGTTTGTTATCCAACAAGAGAGTGTTTAAGAGTAGCATTTATTTATTCAATTATGAGATCATTGTTGAGAGTGTCCACTAGTGAAAGTATGATCCCTAGGCCTTGTTTCTAAGCATTGAAACACCGTTTACAACAAGTTCTGCTACATGTTTGCTTGCTGCCATTTTTATTCCAGATTGCAATTACCACTTATAATCATCCATATTACTTGTATTTCACTATCTCTTCGCCGAACTAGTGCACCTATACATCTGACAAGTGTATTGGGTGTGTTGGGGACACAAGAGACTTCTTGTATATTAATTGCAGGGTTGCTTGAGAGGTATATCTTTGACCTCTACCTCCCTGAGTTCGATAAACCTTGGGTGATTCACTTAAGGGAAACTTGCTGCTGTTCTACAAACCTCTGCTCTTGGAGGCCCAACACTGTCTACAAGAATAGAAGCGTGCGTAGACATCACTCGACATGGAGGAAGAAGGCTCTGATACCATATCAAGATTGGAGATTGGATTGGTTCGGCTGTACCTCTAGGGTTGCCGTATGTTCATTATATATAGCCACATGGGTGTACAGATTACATCAGGTGGTTAGCACCGTATCTACTCAAACTACCTCGAGGCCTATCTACACAACAACGTAGATTACAAGTCACGGTAGCAGAAATATCTCTGCTACATCCTAACCTCTCTAACAATCTGTTTAACAATGCCTACGCTTGTAAAAGATATGACAATTGTCGACTAATAAAGGTTACTGTTAAGGTAAAAAAAAACTTAACACGTGACTTGTGCATGAAGTTATAAATTGCCTCGTGGAACCAAGCAACATCCATCAGACGTAATCTACCATCGCGAATGCCAAGTTGGTGAATGGTGTGCACGAGAGAGGCCAAACCGCTTTGCATTCTATACTATTTAGCGAATATGCTTTCCGTAGTCATAAGTGACTAGAGCTTCAATCTTTTCATCGACAAAGGCAAGATGGTGCAACAACAACTTGATAGACGGTGAAGCGGATACTAATTTTGGCACGCATTGTGTGCCAATAATGGTTGGTTCTCTCCCTATCCTCCCTGTGGTTTCTTGTGCAAATACGATATGGTTTTGGGAGGCATGATATGAAAGGTTTGGCCATATTTTTTGTGTGGGCAGCCATGATAATTTTCTAGATTGTGGCATCATTTCTTAAGTCAAACAATGTAATGTTTGCCTAAGATTTAAGAAACAACAAGCAATAACTATAATAGAATATTGACATCATATGAATATGTATTTTATGATATATCTAACGATATTTATTTGGTATTACAAATATTTAAAAAAAATCACAAATTTCATCAAAACATACATTGTTTGAGTTTAAAAAGTTAAAGACCTTGTTTTCAGAAACAGAGGGAGTATAATGCTTTAGAACACTGCTTGTTCGATTTAGGCTGTGCTGGTTATTGGAGATAACTTTTCGGTTGGTAGTTATTATATAATTACTGACATGATCAAATGCTATTCATGGTAGAATCACATAGAAGTTTTTGCAAATTAGGCCCGATACCGGCGACAAGTTTTGAAATTTGAAGAAACAAAGAAGAGAACTTGGTTGTGTTAGGATTCAGGGTATATAGTTTGCTATGTAGAATTGGGAGACAAGAATTTTAGGTGTCAAAAATTTGTTAGGTGGACCGATGGTTCCAAAAGAGGGAGTGTGCAAAGTGAGGCCTTACTGGTGCAAAACTGTTAATGCTTTATGATTTTGCTAATAAAGTCCTACACTAGGTACCCACACTCTAACACGAGCAATGTGGACGCCACATGATTTTTGGCATATCAATGTGCTAAGCCTGCTCTAAAATCATGTGCATCGTGGGCGCTTAGGACGAACACTAGGGTCAAAATTTTGGCCAAATTGCTATTGTGGTCTTTGTTTCTTGCCGCTGACCTTGTATCGCCACTCAAAAAGGCGTCGAACACTTCATTCACTTTATACCTGCGGCGGGCGATGCAAAGTTTTTGGATTGAGGGTGTGTTTGGTTGAGATGTAGATTCCTGAAAATCAGTTGTGAAGAATCTATTGTGGAAAAGCTGATGTGAGTTGACAACTGTGGGAAATCTAGAAGTTGTTTGGTTGGAACAACTGTGAACTGTGGATTCAATACGAACTGTCTGTAAAACCCATGTGGGTCTGAGAAACTATAGATATGTTAATTGATCGCAAAACAACAATTTGTACACTACACATTCCAAATGTGACCATTTAAGATGTAATTTTTTCATTTCATAATATTTTATATACATATAACTACTTGATATAGAAGGGGATGTCATAAGTTTATCTCAAAAGACATACATATTACACGAAGACATGGTTCAAAACATGATAATTCGACATCGACATAACTATCCTAGGTCGCTCTCGCAATAAACAAAGCATTCGCTATCCTATCACAAATGGTATTCATGGTCACCTGGTTCTCCTCTTATGGAACCTCATCTCATCTGCTTGTGTCGCTGCTTGTGCTGCTTCAGGCATGTAGTCCTCATCATCATCACATTTATCAAACTCCTCATCCCGCAATTTTCTGTCACGGATAAAATTGTGCAACGCCATGCAAGCAATAATGATATGCTTCTGTGTACGAGGTGGGAAACTTGGCATAGCCTTCAATACGCGCCACTTTTGTTTCAGGACCCTGAATGCACGCTCAATGACATTGCGAAGGGAAGAATGCAAAAAAAATGAATGTATCAAACTTCCCTTGAGGTGCACGCTAACATAGAATACGGATTTCCGGTAGATATATGTACTTCCCTTGAAAGGAGCTAGGTATCCAGTTCGGTTTGGATAACCGGAATCCACAATATAGTACTTGTCTGAAAAAAACAAGTTAGCACGTTTTGAGTAACACAGGAGACATTTTTCTACCTTTTGGAGGTATAGGAAACTAATTTGTGAATTTTGTTAATGCTTGATTGAGGATTCGAGTGTCATGTGCAGATCCCGGCCAACCAGCAACCACAATGGTAAACCTCATGTCAAAGTCACAAATAGTAAGCAAATCACTTAGCCTCTGCGTGGTAGAAACATATGCTTATGTAGTTGTTTACAATCACTTTGGATTGGAGGTGACCTACCACGTGATGTTTTAGACTAAACTAAAACTAAAAGGTCGTGTTTGGAGCGCCGATGTATGACTTGAAGTACTAAAATCCTAAAATGAGTGGTTGATGTTTTTCTTTCCATGTGCGAGCTTATGTACTACAACATCGACATAATCAAAAGGACTTTCGTGCCATATATCCGAGAAAGAGGAGGTTGTTTCGCAATTATACACAGAGTTGATGGAAAAAAATTGGTACCTCGGCGAGCTGAGCTTAATATAATTTATATTAAACTTGTATACGTACTTAGAACTTTTTTTTAGCATGCCACAGTTTAACGTGTATGAGTTTCTGTTTCTTATTTGCATGTTAACCATGTAACAAAATTGATAAATGTTAATTCTAGCTTTGTTTTTCATTTATATATAATGCACATGGTTGAAAAATACACTTGCAGTGTGCTGAATTTAAACTATACTTTGTTACATTATATCCTAAATGAAATAATTTATGAAAATTTCATAAATTATGTAGTGTATACATATATATGATATATATTTCTAAAACATAAGGTCTAACAAATATCGTAATGCAGGATTTTAGCATGTGATTAGTTAAACATATATATAATATTCTAGAGTATAAGTGGAACATTGGCATGATTATTGACACTTTCTGTGGTCTAATATGTTTTGGAAGTTACACTGGGTTTATTAATAAATTGAAAATGTGTGCCTGCTCTGTACTTTGTATTCAAATAGCATCTCAAGGGTAATCACTAACCAATAAGTGTCTTGGGACGGCCAATAGGTACAGAATGAGAAGCATCTACCATCGTTCAGTCTACTTCTTTGAGTTACATTTGATAGAACTGACTTTCTTTTGGAACTTTAACACAAAATAAACTGAATATATATATTTCTTTTTACAATCTTGCCCTTTTTCTTTAGGCCGGGCCCAGCGGCATCATGCTAGATTGCATAGTGCCATGATATATACATGTACGCCTTGAACTATGACGACTGACGGCGTTATGAGACTACGAAGGTTTACCCCGTTCGTGCAATATAGTATGGCGCATACCTTAAGCCGCCATGCAAAAAAGGGTTAGATTATTAACTTTTTGAAGATTTGGTTCATTTTGTGCTCAAGAATCAGAAAAGGCCAAATTTGTCAATTTTCACACTTCTTGATAGGGCATCCTTTCCGCACTGAATTAGAGAAGAATCTTTTGAGCAATATCAAAAACCAGTAAAAATAGAATGGGGGCAACAAGTTCTTTGTGGACGGAGAGAGTTAATAGCGGAAACCTACTACTCCGTTCATAAAAGGATGTCTCAACTTTAACTAAATGTGCATGTATCTACACACTAAAGCATGTCTACATACATGTAAATTTAGACAAAGTTGGGACATCTTTTTATGAATGGAGGGAGTACATTTTTAGAGAAAATTACCAATTGGTACCACTCGGTGTTTCAATCTCATTTACGTACCATATTTTTTCAAAGTTTTCGCAGAAACCCCAAACCACGCTCTAATGAGAAATTGACATCCGTCTGACACCCGGTCCCACCTGCCAACCAAATAAATAACCGAAATAGGTTTAAAAATATAAAAACTAAGAAAATAAATTGTTTTCGTGAGATGGACTATGGCCCCACTTGTCAGCCTAATAAAATATCTAAATTTCTAAAACAAACCTCCCCGGTCGGCCACCACGAGATGGCACTGGCGAAGCGGCAGGTGGACTACATGTCTACATCTTAGGGAAGAATTGGGCGGGGAGGTCATACATGGTGGTCGTACAAGTTGAGGTTCGGGGCGAGGTACCCGGAAAGGGCGCGTCCATGCCGTCCGTGCGCGCGCACCCGGGCCGCATCGGCTGCGACGCCGGTTTCCATTACCTCCACGCCGCCGGGGCCGATCCCAACGTGCTCGTCAGCGCTGTGCTCAGAGGGCCGGACGCGCACGGCGGCTTCGACGATGATCGGGTTCCAGTACCACCACACGCATGACGGCGTTCCTCTAGGGCGTGGAAGGAGTCCATGAGGAAGAGGCGCGCGGCGGCCGGGGCGAGGAGCTCGACCGACCCGACGAGCTGGAGCGGATCGAGCGGTCCCTGCATCCTGGTCAACAGGAGTGAGAGGGGAGAAAAATAATTAGAGACTGGCACATGGGTCCTATGTCCACCTCACCCAGATAAAAAAAATCAGATTTTTTATTTTCTCTTTTTTTAGACTGGTAAGTGGGACCCACTGTTAGATTAAGTGTTAATTTTCCTGACATGTGGGACTGGGTGTGAGACGACAGTCAATTTCTCATTAGAGTGTGGTTTGGGTTTTCTGTGAAAACTTAGAAAAAATCTGGTACGTAAATGAGATTGAAACACCGGGTGTTACCGATTGGTAAATTCCGCAAAATATGTACCAGTAGGTTTTCGCCATTAACCCTGAATGGAGAATCAAGTTAATTCTCGGTCGGTTGCAAGTCACATGCAAAACAAATCACGGCGCAGACTAAAAACACTCAGGTACGTATAATCCACTTACAACTCACGCGATGCACAAATCAGGTAACCTGCTGAGCTCTACGCATTCTTGGTGGATCGAGGACCAGTAAAAGTGTAAAACCAAAGAAGAACATAATATCCTGTTAGCCTTTGCCAGCATATGGAGGAATCATCATTTGTCGGGTGAGGATTGGAGCCGGAGCCGGAGCGCCTCTCTGTGACTTGCGCAACTCTGGCAGCGATTTCCCCGTCACGCATGTATTTTCTCGCACGGGGTGATAACCACAACCTGAAATCTGCAAACACCACAGCGGACGCGGCTTGCCTGTGCCCACCCCATGCGACCATCCGTGCGGCCGTGTATGTGGCGACCATCCGGCGGTTCCCTCTATATTCTGTCCCCGAGTGTGATTTTCTGTGGAATTTTCGTTGAAGGGAACACAGGAAAATACGGTACAGAATCGCTTCCCTCGATCGCCGGTGGCCGGCTTGCCGCCATGATCTCCGTGCTCGATATCTTGTTCCGTCTTCTTGCTTTACCTGCTGCGGGAGCCACTGGCGGAACGCCTTGGAGGCGAAACTGGGCTGCAACCCCCTCCCCCTTCCAAAAGCATGCTCATGTTTTTTCTAGGCATACTGATACTCTGCAGCGGCCCATGTTTTTGTTTCCTAGTACTAGTTCAGTCAAGCACAAGGCAGAAAGAGAAAAAGGCCGTCAGTTCTCATCCTGCCAAGCCAATCGCCATACTTTCTCACCTGGTCCTCAGCGCATTGTGTGGCTGGTGGCTGTTGTCTGTGTTTGGACCATCGATTGATTCTTTATGTTTTTCCTTGCTAGCCAGCGGTGGATTTAGATCCTCCTTTTTTTTTGCGCGAATAGGATCTAGCTCCTCTACAAATAGAATTACAAGTCCCTGACAGTTTCTATATAAATTAATAAATCGCTGCTGCCAATCGGTGGATCTTGGCCAAATATAATTCTTGTGTAAACCAAAAAATTAAGTGCATTTCAAGCTAGAAAATCATTTCTTGATGTTACATATGAAATTGCATGCAAAATTAGCGTGAAGAGTTCATTTGGCGGCCAAAAATTTTTTTAGCCCCCTCTCTGCCTTTGGCCACGCTCCGCCACTGGCGGGAGCTCCAGGAACGCTATGGATAATTGGACATGTTGTTTCGCAATATTACGAAGATACTGCCACCCAAGGGTTCCGACCCAAACATACCTTTCTAATAGCACGTACGGGACAAAAAAGAAAAAGTATCGCCCCGGCGGCCTAGCCCGCATCGCTCTTCTTCCCCGAGCGAGCGCTAGCTCGTCAGGGTTGACCGCCGTCAGCCGTCCCGCCGCCGGCGCTCCTCCCCCAGGCCTGTCCTCCGCCGCCCGTCTCCTCCCCCTACCGTCGTTCTCCGCCGCCCAGCCCCGTTTCCCGCCACGGCCAAGAGATCGACTGGACTTCCCGCCGCGCGAGATCGTCGCCGCCACCCCTCGCATCCGCCGCCCGCCGCCCGAGCACGCCCCTCCAGGCTTCGACGCGCCCGTTCCCCCGCCAGATCTCGCTGGATCCGACCTCCACGGGTCGAGCCACCACCGGATCTAGTCATCCCAAGCTGTTGGTGGTGCGCATCGGATCTCATGGCTAGCGTGGTGGTCGTCGTTGGCATGCACCGTGCTGCTGCTTCACACTGGCAGCAACTGCAAGGCCACGATCTAGTTTTCCCCATAGATTTGCCCATGCTACCTCGAGTAATTGGTGGGATTCCTCTTTTCTTTTCTTGCATACGTTGATTTGTGTAACAACGGAACGACAAAACGGCGGAATATGTCATTCATCAAATATGGTTCTTGTATGTATCTTCTAAGATTTTGATCTTTGGTTATGAACTGTAATGTACTAATTTACCTTATAAATCTCACTAATCTCTTATTTGTGCTAGCTAACTAATTTCCCATAGATTTGCCCATGCTACCTCGAGTAATTGTATGGATATATTGTTTGATATGAATTTTTTTTTGAAAGGATCTGATTCATATATCAGTAAGCCCAGTACAAATAACATACAGGTCCTAAAAGAAAAGAAAATTACAAAGAGGACCCCGAAACTTGCACAGAGCACCCCGAGCTGCCTGGAGAAACCACAATCAGACCCACCACCGCCTCGCCCCAAATTCCTAGGCTCTGCCGGCGGCGCCATACCGCCGTCCGTCGAGAAGAAGGCGCCACCACGTTGTAGAAGACCGCAGACGCCATCCGCCGCGAGCAGCGGAATCTAACCACGCTGAAAGAGCACGGCCAAAGCGCCGTCTTCCCGCTGCCGCCGAACTTCCAGCCGCCACCGCAGCGCCAAGGACCACCACCACCATCACCCACCTCCGCACGGACGCTCCCCTCGCCACCACGGCCGGCCGGAGCAGAACCCACGAAGAAGACGACCACCTGCAACACCACGACCAACAAAAACGGGAGCCCGACCACCTCCAGCTTCTCCCCTCGCCGCCACGGCCGGCCGGAGAAGCAAGGGAGGAGAAGAGCGCCCGACGAAGCTTCACGACCTCCCCGGCACCGAGGCCGGAACGGAGAAGGAAGGGGAAGCACCACGCCCACCACACCAACGCCACCATCTCCGTCCTCGGCAGCGCCGACCGGGCACTCACACCTACACCTACCCTAACTATACACGCACGGCAGCCTCCGGAGCTCCCCCCTACCTCACAGCGCCTGAACGGCGGCCGGAGGCAGAGGGGAGCGGCGGATTCGCCGGCGAGAACAAGCACGCGCTCGGACGCCTCCTTTTCCGCCTCACTGCACTGTAGCGGAGCGGATAAGGTGAGCACCCAGCAGAAAAATTCCAATGGACTCCTGTTTGATATGAATTTGTAGTGATGAATATGTTATTTATTACACGTAAATCAACACCAACACTCTTTTTCATGACTGTAAGGGTGTTTCAGACAATTCCACGATCTACAGTCAGACAGCCAGCTGGTTTGCCAAAAAACTCTACTCAGAAAAGCAGCTTCTCCTGGACAGCAGCTTTTCTGCACAACACCCACAGCCAGCCCAAACAAAAGGGCCCTCAGTCTGCTCGTCGGCATGAAGCTCCTCATCCATGTGGCCATCTGCTTCGGCGACGTTCTTCATGGTAGCGCTGCCTCCGTCGGTGAAGAAAAGGCCTATGCAACTAGCAACAAGCTAGCCCGAATCGCATGCAGGCGATGGAGTTCGGCGAGGAAGCGCAAGTTTGGGACCCCGGCCGGCGTGCGCGCGTCAACGCGTCGTCGAACTCCCAATCGCTGGAGCCAATTCCGCAGCGAGCAGAGCCGGCCGGCCGATGGGCGACCGAAGTAAGGAACCGAGACTGGGAACATAACTGAGACACAGGCCGCCTTCCTCTGTCTCAGGGAGACTCGGTGGCAGACGGTGTGGTCGATCATGTCGCCGGCGTACCACGACAGAGCTAGTGGGAGCGAGTTCTACGGTGACGGGATTGTTCCTAACTGTTTCCAGCTGAAAAATACGAACGAAAAATACAAACGAGATGCTTAATTAGCGGGAGCACCGGATGAGCGCCGCGCCACGTACACGGCCGCACGGATGGGCGCACAGGTTGGGCACAGGCAAGCCGCGTCCACAGCGCAACAGCAGATCCAGGACGACTAATTAATCATCCCGACAATCCGACATCGCACCACCGTCCCGTTGTTCCGGCGAGGTGTACGGCGGCGTCCACGACCGCCTCGCCACTGGTGCCGGTCAAACGCAGCACGGACGCACGGCAAGGCCGCGCCCCGCTGGCCTCTGTCCGTCTGCCGGCGCTGCTACGGCCTAGTACAGCAACACGCGTCCGTACGTATGGGCGTGCGGCATCGAGCAAGGCCGTCGCCGACTCGCCGTGCTCCGCGTCCCAGCCGCGGACAGCCCCACAGGGAAAGACGCCTCGATCTATCGTGCGGGTTTCCCGGCGAGTATTTTTAACAAATCTGACCTTTGAACAACTAAACAACCTCTTCTCAAAACTGTTTTCAAATCTGACCTCTTGAGGTCGGCGCCAATGAGCATGGTGCCGAACTTGTTCAGTTCGGCGCCATCCAAAAAGTCACATAATTTTCTTAAGAATTTAGAATTTTTAAAACAGGGGGTCGGCGCCAACGAGGTTGGAGCCGACATGTACAAGGTCGACGCCATCCTCGTTGGAGCCGACCTCAGGGATCAAATTTGAAAATAGTTTAAGGGAGAGAGGCCATATTTGAGATTAGTTTCGCAAAAAGGTCATATTTGGCAATAAATACTCACGGCGACGGCCTCGAGACTGGTCGTCGGCGTCGTGTCGCCTTCCCGGCGACGATTACATTTTTCTCCAGAAACATTCTGCTCACCTACGCTGCGTCCACGGTGCAAGCAGGAAACGACGAATAGTCGAGCCGCTATGACAAGTGCTCTACTATGCGTACGCCTACCAGCACGGCAACACACACGCACACCAAAAATAAAAGATTATTTTTAGAATGATCAAATCTTTAAATATCTCTTATTTTCCAAAGTGTGATAAAAAGAAAAAAGGATCAATTCCGTTTCCAAGTTAAGTACAAATGGTTTGACTAATAACACTGTGTGTATATAAATCTCAATAATTTTTTCGGTAAGTCAGATCTTTATGGATAAAATAACATCCTACACAGTCTCCCGGATGCAATCTGGGGTTACATGCATGCATGATGCCACACCTAGTGTTCACAAAACATAGCAAGACAAAAGCTCGTGCTGGGGCGACACAAGGTACTGCTCCCCTTGGCGCTCGTCGGCACCTGCATGCATGGTTATGGGCCGGCCATCTCCGGTGCGCGGTGCTTCTTCAAATCGCCTGATGATCAAGTGCTCTTGAATTGGTATCCAATAGCAGTATTTCTGGATGGTCTGACATGCAGATCGCGTGTTCTAGTATTTTTTTGCAGTTTCCTCCGCGTTGCGTTGTGGAGAAATCGAACGGCGTCGCATGTATCGGGAGGGGGACATGGAGAGTTACGTTGTCGTCGCACCGTTTTTCACATTTTAGGCGAGGTGGGAATCGCCGTCCATGGCCGGTGAAGCAGCTGCACGGACGCACGGCCGGCAACTCGACCCGTCCCGCGCTGGCCTCTGTCCGTTTGCCTACGCTAGCTGCTGCCAGCGCTACGGCCTAGGGCAGACCTCTCTCTCCTCGTATCGTGCGGGTTTGACCGCTAGGGCAGTACGTGTCGCCTTCCCCTGTGCCCTACTCGCTGGTCCAGGTGTAAGTTCATGTAGCCAGCCCGGCCCGCCGCATAAAACCCAACAAGATTCACCGGCCGTCACCGTCGGTACTTTTTTTTTGACTGAAGGAGCTCTCCGCCCCCGATTTCATTTCATGACAAAACGAAACCAATAATACAACGATTCGGTTTTTGTTACCCAGCTCTCCACCACACCAAGACCACTACACTAACATCTATACAGCAAACTCAAACCATCCATACTCCCATACTATCCTCGTACAAAACCCATACTTTTGCCTGAAGTCGGAACAATTCTCCGAACCAACACCTACAAACAAGATCATTACATCCAGTAACCCAACTCCTCCATCTTTCTTCTGCAAAACACCACCACCTCCTTTTCATCTTCATCCTCCAGCATTCTTCCCTTTCCGTTCGCAGCGCAATTCTTCTTGTCAACGGTGCCTAGCCCCTTCGCCTGCTAAACACCTCCGCTGTTACTCGCAGTAGCGCTCTTGACCCTTTGCATTGCAGCTCTCGTCGTCCTCTGATAAGTTCCGCCCAAAAACTTAACCAGTGAGCAGATTTTACAATTACACAACTAGGATCATACGAAAAAAAAATTATCAACTGCGCCGAGTTTCCCGTCTTCTAAATCGCCCACAAAACTGCTGCTACTCCTACAAACCATCACATTTCTAAAACTAGATGGAAAACGGAACACCTAGCTAACCAGATCATCCACCGAAGCTATATTAACTTTAATATAAACAAAGCACACTCCACCACACTCCAAACAAATATAGCTAGCGGACAGTGAATAAAAAGATGATCTATACTCTCCTCTTTACTACAAAATAAGCACTTTGTTTCCACATTACTACCTCTATGTTTCAAACATCCCTTGTTTAAACACTTTTCTTACATAAGAGACATAAAAAACTTTAATCTTAGCAGGAACTTTAAAATCACAATTCGTTTGAGTTATCTTCATGGGTGTGCTTGAAGTAGCACATGACTTCTATACAAACAAGTTTATGGTAACATGTCAAGTTTAAATATTTGTACCAAACTTTTTTACTTTTTCTAAATAATCATGTTATTAACTATTTATTGTTTTCACTGACGCAGACTCTCATGAGTTGTCTTGAACACTGCTTTTTAGATACAACTAGAGTAATTAATAACTTAAGTATACCCATGTACGTATTTTTCATACCATTCTAACTTCATCACTAAATGCATTCTACAATGCTAAACATCAAAGTTTAACATAACAAAATTGTTTTTTTGTTTAGTTAGGAGTGTTTAGGTAATATACTTAATATAAATACAAGACAAATAGTATCACGTTACTCAAAAAATGCAATATCTTCATGTATTGTAGTGTGTTTATATACATATTTTTCTGTACCCATAAGTATCTAAAAGACAGTTGGCAGACAAGGCGTTCTGTCATGGCCACGACCATCGTCGGCTCACCAACTAAATATAAAGATATCATCTCGTGTTGATGCTCCAATAGTTGTCTTATCCAGTTAGCCGCCTCCACCTCATCCTCCACTAGCACATGGGTGTCTTTGGGGCTGACCCGAGCTTTGCTGAAAGGCACCCTCCGACGGCTACGAGAATAGGAGAAGAGGGAGATGGTGGCAGCGGCGATCTAGGGTTTCCACTCGCCGCGACGTGAGGTCGTGGGGTCGCCCGTATCCGGGATCGCTGGGAGATAGAAGTGGCTTATACTCACTATCAAGTTGATGTGAAACTGAATTAGATATTTCTAGATTGCTGGTGAAGTGTCAGTTTTTTCCTTGGATCATCGGTTCCGCGACAGTTGTTGCGATGTTTTTTTGGTCAAAAGTTTAATATTGCGAATTTGAACTTCTGTAAACAGTACTTGTGTTCACTTTCTTTCTGCATTGTTATTTCTAAAAGGCTTACATAGCTTTCATGAATTAAATTTGGGAGATAAATATGAACCCGACCTAATCTATAAGACTTTTCTGTCATAGGCTATTTTTAGAACAAAGTCATACGTGAGTGTGAAGTTTAATGAATCACAAACATATTTTGTCGACTTACTCTCTTTTAGTCACACCTTTTAAGTTCCAGAGTACTCAAGCGTTGTACTTGTTCAGAATCTTGTCTCTCTTTTGATCTTTTTCCTCCTACATCCCCGTTCCTCATCAATTCATGGCTTTTTTTTTAATCCTTTTCCTCCATCCTCACCAACCCTTTCTCCTTCCTCGGTCGCCCGTCTTTTTCGTATCATTGTCGTGCCCGGATGAAACCTTCACTTCATCAAACACAAAAGTAAAATAATTACCCGTCCAACAATCATGTGCCATCACCTTCGTTGTCGCTGCCGGACGGGGCCTCCTTTCCTCTTCTTGCCCCTCCCCCTTCTTTCCACGACATTGTGTATAACTTATAGCAAAAAACGTGTGTCGCATGGAACATGACACAGAGACCCTTCTTATCGATGTCCTCAGACATACCGCGTGTAACACATGGCGCAAGTACGTATTTCATCCGTTCCATATCAGTTGTCAGCGAAAACTAATATGAAACAGAAGGAGTATATGAAGAGAGTGTCTAGCTGGTATCTCGCTAACTTACATTAGTCAGAATTTTATCTGTCAGCGTAAGATTATACGGTGGCCGATTGAAGAGTCGATATTTTTTTTTTTGCTGAATCGAACAAATTTGGTTGGTGTACCGGACCGGAGAACGAATAATGGTACTACGAGCCAGCCGATCCCAGGAAGCCGGGCGGGGACCTGCCAGACGGAACGGCTGGGGGCACACCGTAGGGGGGCAAACGGTGGTTCCCTGATTCCCGTGGCGCCGCCGTGTCGTACGTGGAAGCGCAGAATTCCATCGCCCCGTCCGTCGTCCCCCCCACGGCTCCTCCTCTCCCCGTCTCCTTCCTTTAAAGAAAGGAGAAAGAAGCCGCCACGGCGCCACCTCCTCCCCGCGCGTCCTCGTCGTGGTCAATCGTCATCCTCTTCCTCCCATCGGTCTCCTCCCGATCGCTCTCCCCCGCCGAAACCTCCCGCGCCGCCGCTTCCGTTCCCGTCAATTATCCACTCATCTCGGCCTCTACGGATAGGGCCACGCCGTGCCAACAGCTGGAAGCCCACCTCCCCTCGATTTCCCGAGTTCTTTGTCCCCGCGCGGCAATCTGTCTGCGCATATGTCGGGAAGCTGGCGGCGACCCGCTTGGCGCGTAGCCTCCTCCTGAGTCTCTGTCGTCGCCACCGGTTGGCCGCCCCGGCGTCCGTTCTGCCGTTCCCCTGTTTCGTCCGGCAAGCATGGAGGCGGCGAGGCAGAGGGCGAGGCACGGCGACGAGTACAAGCGTAGGCCGGCGCCGGAGGAGGATGCCGGCGGCGGCGGCGCGGCCGAGGAGTACGACCCGTGGACGGCGTGGCTCTACAAGCCGCGCACCATCTCCGTGCTCCTCGTCGGCGCCTGCCTTCTCATGTAAGTTAACACCCTGCACTGTTTTCGATTGATTCCTCTCGTGTGTTCGTGGCAAGTCTCGAGTTCTTGTTTTCCGTGTGCTGTAAAAAAGAAAGTTTCTCGGTGCGTTGACGATATGTAAAAAAAGTAAGGCAAGTACAAGAGCGAATCTGGTGCTGCAACAGTGTCAGAGTTCGAAAGGCGACCGTGTGTAGTGGTACTGCTTTTTACTAGTATTTGGTTTTTTCTTTCAGACAAGAATTTTGTGGCTCAGAATTTACTAGTAATGGTTTTGTTCGAAAGGATTGAACTTTCGACTGATTAGAGCATGATGAACGCATTGGCTAAGTCAGATGATAAGGTAAAGCCTGGGAGTGGGTGACGAGAATCAGAATCTCGGTCGAATATCTCATTCTAGAACACCGTCACTGTTGCTTGCTGAATGGATGCCACTAACTCCCTCTTCAAGCTTAGAGCCAAGTCTTAGAGAGAATCCTTGGTTGAGTAACCTGATTGCCAAGTTATCCCAAAGATGTCTGTCACAACTCACACTTGACAAGCAATAGATTAATTCAGTAGTAGCTTGCACTGAAGAAAATGTGGTCTGTTTCCTCCTGACTTTCTTGAGCTGCCACCGCCTGACTTCAGATTCAATTGCCATCCCAAAAAAGATGTGTGATAACTCATACTGGACAAGCAATGAATTCAGTAGCTTGCACTGAAGAAACGTGGCCACCTGACTTGAGATTGAATTTGTTTCCCCTTTCAGCTGGGCAAGCGGAGCTCTGGATCCGGAGGGCGCTGCCTCCCACAGCAGCGTGACATCATCAAGAGGTACTGTTAGTAGTGTGGCTGAAAGCCAACTGAATTTTCTTTTACTGTGAAACGCTTCGTTCTGATGCTGCCTACTCGCTGGACAATGATTGGAGGAGAGAGCGAGTGACTGACGCTGACATGGATTTTGTTTTCTCGCTGGCGCTTTCTTTCCAGGGGCGTTCTGGCCATGATTGCCGTCTTCCTCGCCTACTGCACTCTCCAGGCACCATCGACGTGAGTTAGTTTTTTTTTTGGAGTCTTTCTCATTTTTATGTGTAAACCAAACACATTAGTGCTTCATCATGCTAAGTACCTAGGTTGATCATTGTAAGTATGCTTGGTGTGCTGCTTCTTTTGGATAATAGACAATAATTTCAGCTATCTGGCGATGCTGTGACAGGATACTTATTCGGCCACATCCCGCTGTCTGGCGCCTGGTGCACGGGCTCGCGGTTGTTTACCTTGTTGCTCTTACATTTCTACTTTTCCAGGTTAGCTACATGTACTACTATCTTTTGTTTCCTGTTCTGTTGGCATTTCGTTTATCCAATCTAGGTGATTTTGACACTTCAGAGTAAATGCCATAACCATATATACATGTGCCGCACAGTTCATGTAACACCTTTATCCTGTGGTTCTGATTTCTTGCTCATTTGACAGAATCGCAACGATGCTCGGCAGTTCATGAAGTACCTTTCACCTGATCTCGGAGTTGGTAACGTCTTTGCACCAAGTTTCACATGGAAACACTGAATTAAAATGTACAACCGTAGATGCCAATAATAAATATCTCCTTTTTTACCCTACCGCAGAATTGCCGGAGAGGTCCTATGGAGCCGATTGCCGTCTGTATGTTCCGGAAAACCCTAAAAACAAGTTCATAAATATTTATGTATGACATGTGAACCTTCCCATTTTATGAACATGGCCTACTTTTTATTGTTGCTGTCATTTAAGTCCACCAAATTTGACGGCTCGATGATCAATGTATAGGAGACGTTGTTTGATGAATTTGTTGTTGCCCATGTCTTGGGCTGGTGGGGTAAGGCTGTGATGATACGAAATCAGTCTCTCCTCTGGGTGTTGTCGATTGGCTTCGAGCTAATGGAGGTTAGATCTGGTCGTCTTGTTGTTTGGAAGGACTTCTGTTTTTGTCTTCTTATTGATGTCTTTGACAGTGAAGTGTGCTTATTGTGATATTTCTGCAGCTTACGTTCCGACATATGTTGCCAAACTTTAATGAGTGTTGGTGGGATAGTATTATCTTGGACATCTTGATCTGCAATTGGTTTGGTGAGACATCCGGACATAGTAAACAATTTAACATTCATCTTTAATGCATTATGTTACCTCCTGATATATTTGTGATCTAAAAACTATTCTGCAGTAGATTTGTGCATACCAAAATAACCAAGTGTCTCATATTTGACACAGTTTCTTTGAATCTGATCTTATCGACTGTTACAGGATATCATTGAAAATATTGATGTGATGTGTCCAAAATTTTGGAAAGGGTAGCCTGTAGTGCCAGATCGACATATTGCAGACATGCTACATAGGGTGCCTGCAACTTGGCAATGAAAATTGAGTTTCTCTTGTTCTTTTGCTTCAGAAACTAGCCTTCCTGTTTCAAAAAATATTAGCATAACAAGTCTTTGATTAATACACAAATCATATCATCATACCATCTTATTCTACTCCCTCCGTCCATAAAAGGATGTCACAACTTTGTCTAAATGTGCATGTATCTAGACATGTTTCATGTGTAGATACATGCAAATTTGGACAAAGTTAAGACATCTTTTTATGGATGGAGAGAGTATAACATATTTCAGTATTGATTGTTTTTATGTTGATGGAATTGCTAGCTTTAATTGTTATGAACTAAACTTTGAATATGTGACTGAAATTTTGGCATTCCGATTCAGGTATTTGGGCGGGAATGCACACGGTCCGCTACTTCGACGGTAAAACATATGAATGGGTTGGACTGAGCCGACAGCGCAGCATCATGGGTAAGGTATGTTCACTGAAAATACATTAGGAGACCAATGGTTGCCCTGTCTAATGATTCAAATCAGTGCTGTTTCGCCACAATGATTGACCAAGATCCCGTACTTGTCAGATTCCTACGGTCTCCTTTGGCTTTCCAAAAATTATTACAGCATGAATAATGTTTTGAGTTATGACAGCCTCTGACGAGTAACTCCATGAAACATTGCTGTCAGCCAGTTACTGAAAAAAGTGAATTGCTTTGACTTCTTGTATGTGAGATACCAGGCAACATGCAAGGCCATCCTAGTGGGGCTGTGTTGTTGCGCTGTTCAAATCTGTCATTTGTCATTATTGATCCCTGATTTTTTTTTTCATAATTTGTCTGATGCATGCCAGTTATCTATGCACTTGATCCCTGGTACTGTATCCACATGTCACATGTGAACAGTTACAGCCTGGTACAGACAACCAAACTTGTTAATCAGTCTCTGTCCAGCTAAGTACATATAATGCAATGGCCTAATAAAACATTGTTTTGGAATCAAGGAAGCCTTGTTATATAGAAGAAAATTATGCCTATCATCCTTTTTACAGTTTATTCACGGGAACTTTTAACTGAATTTATAATAATTAACTAAACATTTGAAAATGATTCAGCATAAGCTGTCGCCAGTGTTGTATTTGTACATTTGTGTTAAATCCTGAAGATCAGCTGTGCAGACTAGTTAGTTTTTTTCTTCGAACAACAGACTATTTAGTTTTTATTCAGTCTGCTTACACCATCTACTCTCCTGTTTCGGTTTGCAGGTGAAAAGATCGTTGAGCCAGTTCACACCTGCGCAGTGGGACAAGGATCAATGGCAGCCATTCATGGGGCCGTTGCGGTTTGTCCAAGTGTTGTTCCTCTGCGTTGTTTTCATGATGGTGGAGCTCAACACATTTTTCCTTAAGTCCTGCCTCTGGATCCCTCCGAGGAATCCATTGGTCTCGTACAGATTGATCCTTTGGTGGCTGATTGCGATTCCGACGATCCGAGAGTACAACTCCTACTTGCAAGACAGGTACCTCTCAGCTCTTATGTACAAACTTGTCATTACCAAATTAAGCACACGTGAACAGTGGTCAGTGTGTCATCTCTTAGCTTGTTGGTGAGTTTTTAACATCTGGCCATGATTCTTATCACCCCAGCAAACCGGTGAAGAAGGTTGGGGCCTTCTGCTGGCTCTCTGTAGCCATATGCATAGTGGAGCTTCTTATCTGCATGAAGTTTGGGCATGGTGAGCTCTCACTGTTTCACTTTGGATTTCTTGTGCTGCAAATGTGTCAGATGGGAGTGTCTAACATACATGAACTGAAATTTTGCAGGGCTGTTTCATGATCCAATGCCTACTTGGCTGGTCATCTTTTGGAGCTCGGCGGGGACGGCGTTCTTGATATTCTTGCTCGCGTGGTCGTGGAGGAACCACCGGAAATTCCGGAGAAAGAATCTCTGATAGATTGATCACGAATGATTTCTACTCAAATCACTTAAAAGTTTCTTCTTCTTTTTTCTCCATTTTTATACCATAGGCTGTACATATATAATGTAACTTAAACCTTAGGGTAGCCAATTTCATGCTGCTCCTGAGTCCTGACACAAATCTGGTTTGTCACTATAGCTCGTTGTTGCCAGAATCTTAAGATGAAATAAATTAAGATCAATAATAATGTATCATGGCATGATGTAATGAGCTAATAAATCAAGATTGCGAGATTGATTGGTTTGGCCTGAAAATAATTGGACAGTTTCTTTACTTTACTGTTAACAAATTTAAACCTGTTTAGGGGTGATTTTCGTTGGCTCCGAGTTTGTGTTGTTACATGAACTTGGTAGAAGAGAGATGCGACGGGCACGCACTACCTAGTAATAAATATTTGAGTTGGTTTTAGTTGTTCACTCATTTTCCACATTTCTCCTTTTAGTCTTCACAAGTACTTGCTCCCTTAAGGAGTATACGATGGTTTTTTCACTCATTTTATCCCGTATTTAGTCCACGTTCAAATATTCAATACATTTTATAATTCGAAATGGAGGAAGTAAGCGACCATCTTTCGAACCCTACTACTTCCTGCGTGGTTGTGCATCCCCTCCTTCTTGAGTGTCCGCTAGCTTGGCACGAATTTAAATCCTATTTGTGCCAAAGATTAGAAAAAGGATCTTTTTAATTTTTTGAGGAGATTTATTATTCTAAAAAAAAGTTTCCAGTGCTTGACCCAAGCCAAGACAAGATGGTTGTGCAATCTTACTATATTTCACTATAATATCTACTACAAGTTAGTGAGAGAAAAATATGCTAAAATCTAGTCTACTGCGAGAAGAAGATGGGAATATTGCGTGCATATGAGCAAGATTTTGAGTACTCACCTGAAACCGTTTGAGGCCACCCTGATAAGCTAAGAGCCCTTTGATCAGTGGCGGAGACAGGGGGACCAGCAGGGGCGCTGGCCCCCCTAACACCACTGATTTGGTCCTAAATTTATATGAACAATGCTGAATTTTGAAACTTTTGCTCTAACCGGCCCCCCTAACATGAGAAATTAAGCAATCCTGCCTCCGCCCCTGCCTTTGATTCAAAGAAATATCATACGATTTTTTGAGAACTCGATCAATAGAAAAAAATTCTACAAAAGTTTTTTGAATCATAGGACCAAGACTCAGAGGAATGAATCCCATAAATATTTTGTAGTGTAAATCTCATAGTAAAAAAAAGAGGTCTAACCTCATGAAAATTTCTTCACCAAAGTCAAAGAGAATCTCTCTTTCCATAGAATTCAATTAGACATGTCAACCCAATATTATAGTTTTCTTATTATTCTATTTTTCCATCCTATGAATTAAAGGGGTCCTTAAGATTGCCCAAAAAACGATGCCAGTAAAGCCCATTGAAGTTGCTGCATTCACCCAGCAATGAGTGGATGAGGTTGAATCCACCCATGAGTTAGACCACACCACAAAAAGTCTTTATGTTGCAAGAGAAGGTTGACCAGCTGATCGGAACAAAAAGAAAAGTTGATATAAAACAATATATGTTAGTGACCTGCATTTTTTGTGTTAACATTATATAATCTCGCTACCATCTTTTATAAGTTCATGAAAGTGATGGACCCATCTTCTCTCTAGTGACTATATTCAATCATCATTCTTTTTTGTTTTTTAAATGACACATAGAGAAGGATTTCTCCATTTCACTTAATTAATTAATAGGTGGCGAAGGCCGAAGGCTACTTCTTCCTTGGTGGACTATATATAAAAGGGAAGGAGACGTTTTTCCTTCACGACAATAAGAGTTGATGCACTTGCTTATAGTTTTGGATCAATTCCGTGTATGTATAACAAATTTTTGAGTGCTTAGGACTTAGAGGAGAGAATCAATGTTTACTAGTAGGCCAAGTTCACAGGGTTCTACCACTGTTTGGCCCAATCATAATCAAATATTAGTTGGCTCATAATCAAAAAAATAAGGAGGGACCAAAATGTTAATTAAACCATTTAATAGCTATTACAATGTCTAATCCTGATTAGTTTGATTTTAAAACACGATGGATTGTACAAATGTTAGGGAGCATGGCCAATGTTGGCCTCCGTGAAGCTCTGCTGCTACTCAGAAAGAACACCGGCTATATGCTTAACACAAGTTGAATGCTTGTTTTCGTTTTGAGAAGATCCACAAACCTTGCTCCAATTCGCCTGTCTAACAGTAAATCCTTCCCCGTAAATCATAATTGATAAAGTGTCTAAATAGACTAATTTAACACATAACTCCTTTTTTATGAAAAAATATTCGGAGTAGTTTTTGTTTGGCTGGCCTAGCACGGATTTTGGGCTAAAATTGTGAGAGAAGGCATCACGAATCACCACAGTAGCATCAGGCGGCCCAAGCCCTAGCCGAATAAACCCTGAGCCTCCGACCGCCGCCGCCTCCCCTCTTCTCGCCGTCCTCGCAACCCCGACGCAACGCCACGGCCGCCGCCAGCGCCATGTCGAAGAAAGGAGGGAAGAAAGCGGCGGCGGGCGGCGGCGAGCTGTCCCGCTTCCTGCAGCCGCATCTCCAGACCATCACGGACACCCTCCAGGTAGGTACCCGATGAATCCCCGTTCACGGCGCTGCCCTAATACTGCCCGGAACACTTCGTTTCATCGAGTACATGCTTATTTTTTGTTGATTTTCGCAGATGATGTCGGAGGTGGCTGCCGCGGGATTGGAGCGGACGGAGTGGTCGGAGGTCGTCGCCCTCGGCGATGTGGTCTCCAGGCAGGCCACCGTCGGTGAGTATAACATCCAGCGACTCCTTCGATTGATTTTGTTTGTTGGGGTGATAGACAATCAAGAACGTGTAGTTAGAATTCTGCAGGCGAACGTATATTTAGTTGCTTGACATGCCTGGTAAGATCTCAAATTAGGAATACATTGTTCTTATCTGAATTTGTAAACCCAATCAGCTGCAGTTTACATTACTTGGTTGCTGTATGCGGAACAGCTAGATTGTCTGCATTTTGTTTCTAACTAGTGGTCTCTGTAGTTCATGCAGTCAATATGGTTTTATCTTCGGCTTTGTCGACTTTATAGAATTGTCATGCCTGTTTTCGATGTAGTTAGGATTGTTCGAATTTGTGTAGGTGAACATAGGTTCAATTGCTATACGTGACCTGTAGCATCACAAATTTATAATTTATGAAGAGAATAGGGTTTTATCTGAATTTGTACTTGCTTAAGAATCCAAGCAGCTGCAGCTCACATGCTTTGTTTCTAACTAGTGGCTCTCTGTATATGGTTGTTTGATATGGTTTTTGTCGATGTTTTATGTTTAGCTTTGTTGGCTTATTGTATTGTTATGCCTGTTATCGATGTAGCTGGGATGGTCTGGAGCGGAGACTTGCCTGGTGTAGAGACGCTCAAGGAGAACATTGCTGCCTATTTCAACGTCCTACAGGGTTTCCTTTTGGCTTGCCACGGAAGCACGGTTGGTGCTGGCCCTACTCTTCACAAGTATATCACTAGTTCTGCGAAGGGTGTGGTGGATTCCAGCTTCTCGTTGTTCAAGCTAGCTGTTTCTGCCTATGGTATGTAACATCCAACATCCTGTCAAGCAATTGGGGTGATTATTTACTCACATCATTGAACTTCCTCATCTAATTTTCATACGGATAAAAAAAATGGAGTAACCTTCATATTTTGTTGGTCTTTTTTGCCTCTACTTTTGTTGTAATTGTAGTTCATGAGTAGGAAGTAGTATTGTAATCATTAGTAAATGACATGTGAAATAGTCCATAGAGGAGAATGTTGTTGCCTTAGAAAAAAGAGAATGTTGTTTCCTTAAAAGGAGAGAATGTTGCTAACATGTTCAGATAGTTTTGAGACTCAGTTTTTAAATCATGTTTGAGATGGTTAGAATCAGGCTAATACTTGTTTGTGTGAAATGCAGAATCTGGTAATCCTGACCGGAAAACAATCATACCTCCGGTGACAGGAACTGTATGGGAAGCGTGTCTTGCTCTTAAAAAAGTGCCTACAACCAACTGTGTCGCTATAGGGCGAGCTATGACCCAGATATGTGTCTGTCTGAAGGATATCCTTCGGGAAATGAAAGAACTCCCAATTGGTGATGACACACCTGAAAAATCATCGAATGGAGAAGTTGACATGACCTTTTCGGATAAAGATGAATCATCATCTGATATTGAGGTAGATGACGAGTTCACTGAGGAGGAGATTGCTATTGCCAGGTTGATTATCACCGTGACATCAGACTCTCTTGCTGCGGTGAAAGAAACAATCCGTTTCATAACTTGCTTGCTGAAGAGCTGTGGCAACCAAAAAGGTGCCACTGAGGATAAGGTTGAGTCAATGGAAAACCTGCTTAGCTGCTGCAGTGACATTGCTGACCAGGTGAACGAGCTTGGAGCCTGCGTGTATACACAAGACCCATCTGAAATGAAGTCCGCCATAAAAAGACTGTACAACGGCATCAACGGTATGTGCAAGGAGATAGGAGACCTTGGTGGCTCACCTGAGAGCACCTTTGCAGCGTTTGGAGGGTTTGAGAAGTCGCTGGGAGCTCTAGAGGAAGAGATAGCAAAGGATGTAGCGAACGAGATGAAAAATCTTACCATCAGCCAATCCTGATTCCTGAAGAAGACTCTTGAATTACAGTGTTATAATATGTCTTCTAGGACGTAGCAATGTTCGAATGTATCTCGTAGTTTGAGTTATGAAACTTCTGTTGGTCAACCAAATGACGAGTGCGTAGTTCTTCCATTGCGAGAAAAAAGGGAATGATTGGTGCTTAGTATGGTCTTGCAATTTCTGGTGTATTAAGGCAGTATAGTAACTTGTTGTAATATACAAGATTGAGGCAAGATAAATGTGGGTGCTATAATGTACAAGATTAATGCTACTCCCTCCGATCCGTTTTATGTGTCGTGGCTAAATAACTATGCATGCACAATTGTTTAGCATAGCTAGCGACACTTATTGTGGATCAGAGGGAGTAGATGAAGTTGGTTTGTTACCTGATGCCCTGATGAATCCTATCCTGTTTTCTGAATAGCTAAGACTGTCAGATATAACAAGGAGTATGTCTTGTTTTGCAGAATGCTCAAGTCTCCTTTTCTTATTATAAAAAAATGGTTTGTGTTTATTCTTGGTGTGTTGAGGTATCATCATCAGTAGTTGTAAATGTGTAAAAGATTGGTGCTAGATGCATATTAGTGCTGCGCACTTCTCTGTTTTTTTTTTGAACAGGCCCTTCTCTGTATTTCGGTATGTAGGTTGAGAAGACTGAAAGGTTCCGGTCTTTTTGTGTACCAGTTGGCTAAGTTTCATGAAATTTGGTGCTAAAATGCCCTGGTTGTCAATTTGTTTCATATTAAATTTTGTTTGAATACAGAGCTGGGCAGTGCCACGGTACTATTTACTGCATTTGACAACATGGCTTGCACACATTTGTGCTCACAAATTTAGTTTTGAATTTGTTGGGGCCCTTCCTAAGGCAACCTAAAAAAATTAGCGTATGCTGCTAATTGTGGCGTGCACACGGTATTCTTTAGTAAAAGGCGAAAGAATAGTTTGCTTTGTGCTCACCACGCAGCTCCGTGCTCTTTCACAGAGCAGCCGCGCTCCTACTTATAGCTGTTCCCAGCAAACCATCCTTAGCAGCTCTGCGGTGTGGTACTAATCAAAACCTAACATGAACCAAGCTGCACGCACGCTTCCGGCTAACCAGGTCTGACGCTGCTGTAATTACGGTGGGCTGTCGTTGACCGGCCCGGCCCGGCCTGGGCCCAACAAAGCACGGATGCAGCGCGACAGTTCGGGCCGAGAAATGGTTGGTCTCGCGCTGGCCGCTAGCGCCGGTCGGTCCGCTCAAAAAACAAAAAAAAAACTAGCGCCGGTCGGTGGTCACCGCCGTAGCTCGTCCCCATGCCGAGGAGGGTGGGAACTCAGGGTGCAAGCGGGACGCACCGCGGGAGTCCGCGCGTACGCCGCATGTGCCGCTATGCGTATGCGCTATGCCGCAAATTAACCGCGTATGTGCCACGGTTCTTTGCGGCGCCGCACGCGCCGCTACCGATCGTTAGGCTATAGCTAGCTCGCGTCGCGTCTGATCGGTAGGCTAGCTAGCTCGCGTCGCGTCTGATCTTGACGCTGAACTGAAATTGTGGCGGGTTGGCTGATGTTAGGCTAGCTCGCGTATGATCTTGACGCTATATACAAACAGTGGCGATATAGACTTAAATCCATACACTCAAACTGTACTCAAAATTTATAGACTGGATGTGTACTGAAGAGAAGGAGATCTGCATATGGACTGAAATTTATAGACTGGAACTGTACTGAGCGAGACTGAAAATTGACAGTAGCTAGACTGAAATTTTCATTGAATTTTGATAGTAACTTGACAGTAAGTTGACTGAAATGAAACTGTAGCAAACAGGAAAACTTAAGCAAACTGGATAGATAATCTGGTTGGTAGCAGCAGCCAACATGGCAACAAAATAACACTCAGTTCTTCACTACTCAAATTGACACCTAACTTGTTCATCACAGGAAATGCAAACCGAAAATTAAATCAAACACATAGAACATGTTCAGGATCATTTCTTGGCCTTCTTTTGCCTCTTTCCTGATGCATTAGCATCTGAAAGTGGATAAGAAATTTTATTAGCCACAAGAAAATATTATATGAGCCAAAGGAAAAAACTTAAGTGAATAAATACTACGGTAATCTGAAATCTTGCCCTCTCCCACTTGCATCTGAGATGCCTGTTAAACAAAGAGTTATAATAAGTACAAGTTGGAACAAAGGAATTTCAGTAACTATTATTACTAACATTTCGATGCATTTAACAAAAGCAGAGCACCCACAGATGAGTACTAGTTACAGTGGGAGAGGGCAAGATTACAGAACATAAGATAAAACTATTTACCAAAGTTGTACTAATTACAATGCACTGAATCAGATACACTTTACTCGCAGATATGCACTTGAGATACCAGGGAACAAACAACAAAATACCAGTTTTTAACCATGTCCTGTGCTTTTACAATCGTAGCACTCTTTGAACAACTAAATAGAGACAAAGAAAATGTAGGCAGCCTTTTGTACTTCAGCTGTAGATACCTTCCGAATAACAAGGATGCAATCAGAAACAACCAGCAGCATACTACAACAAAAACCATATGAAACTTCAAGCTAGCTAGAGATACTACACTATCATGATCAACAATCAGAAAAGGAAACAATCGGCGCGCCGGTCGGTGGTCACCGCCGGTCGGTGGTCACCGCCGTAGCTCGTCCCCATGCCGAGGAGGGTGGGAAACTGGGAACCGTCGTGGACGCGCGCGTGCCGACGCTGGTTTCCACGCCAAACTCGGCCGCGCGTAAACTAAAGGCTGCGAGCCATGCTCGTCCGGTTCCGGCGCGCGGCGGGAGGTGGCGTCGTGCGGCGAACGTGACAGCTGGCTGACCAGTGACCGAAAGAGCGGCAACGGCGCGCGGGCGGCTAGCTCTACGGTTGATGGCGCGACACGCCCCCGCACGCAAAGCCGCTCCGGCGCCCACCACCGCCGCGCCCGCGCGTGCGCCCTCGAACATGCGCCCGCCGCTGCCGTGTCGCGCGGCGGGCAGGCAAAAGCGTTTGTCGGGGCGGGGTCACCCGCTCGATCTACGCGGTGGACGCCGGCCGGGGAGGAGTTGAGTGCCCAATGATTGCCCATATTAAACTCCCACGATCCCCGCTTTCCCTCGCTCGCTCGCGTACCGGAGACGACTCGGAGAGACCCCGGAGCGGCGTGGCGCCACGGCGCCTCCTTTTGCCTTTCTCTCCGGCCGGTGTGCGCCGTCGGCTCCGATCGGCGGGGTACGTTATTCCATTGCTCCCACCACGCTCTATGCACGCGCGCGCGCTCGCCTATACTACATCTCGCTTTAGTCGTTTTGCTTGGAAGAGAATGCATGGAAGAAAAGGCTAGCTTCTTTCTTTAGGAAAAGCTAGCATGCATCAAACAGGGCCTACAGGCTACAGGTGAATGCGTAGTTGCGTACCATGTTACGTGCCTGAAGCATGCATGCATGAGTGTGGCCAGGCCATGCAGCACGCATGAGATGAGATCTCCTGCCCATACTGATTTACTGAATTTGTTTGAACAGGCAATTTTGTTTGAATTTGATTGAATCAGGGATTAGCTTGCAGCAATGGAACAACGGTGGCAGTTGGGTTGTGGACTTGAGGTAACTGGGCGTGGCAGACAAGGATGATCAACTACTTTCGGTGCATAGATTTTGAGCATCATGAATCTGTGCAGTATGCATGCCACAACCTGCGGAGTCATCACCTCTTTGTGCCTGTGTGCTCTTCATGTTAGTTTTCCTCTAAAATTCTTAGGGCTTTTATTCGAAGGAAATCCATAGGATTTTTTAAAAGATTTTATCCTATATAATTTTTTCCTATGTTGGTCGTTTGATTTATAGGATTAGTTTCTATAGGAATTATTCCCATAGGAATCATTGGATTATTACATCCCAAAAGAATTCTACCATCCACTCCAACCTATTTTTACAATTCGATTACTTTTCCTTTGCCAACAAACACAATTGGTTTTTCCATAGGAGTTCAACTAGAAATGACATTTCAATCATATGTGTTTCCTATTACTACACTTTTCCTATCCTATGAATAAAAAAAACCCTTATGGAATTGCTTATTCCATTGAAATTTCAAAGAAAATTTAGCTTTCTATTCCTTTGTTCCAAACAACACCACATGAATTTTCATATATAAAATTCTTATCGTTTTCCTTTGTTCCAAACGGGACCTTAAACTTTGCCACCGTGTGCATGCATCTTAGGAGTAGGAGTAGTATATACCCTGCACACACATGATTATCTCAACTCTCAAGAAGGGAAAAAAATGCTGTCAGACGACACGACAGTGTGAATGTACGAGAAGAATATGAGAATAAACATAATGCAACAATCCAACACCAAACTGCATGCATGCGTTGCATGCACGGCCCATAGGTAAAATAGATGTTGGACACAAACTGCAAGTCGTGTTTTGGTTATGCATTGTTTCATGTGATTTTTGGCTCGTTCGGTTTCCTGCCCCGTTCCGCGAGCCTATATAAGCACGAATCTTAAATCACTCTCGGTCAGACCCGACAGGAATGTCTGAATCGGCCGTTTCTCCAGAGCCACCCTCGCTTGGTGCAATTTGGGTACTGTTTGCTGCAGGGTTGGCCCACGGTTGGCTCTTTTGGTCTCCTCACCTCCCTTAAACTACTCGAGTTAGTAAATCCATAATCTACCAAATATTGCTTGATTCAAAATAAAGTTTACTTGAAAAATATAAGCGCCGACGAGTAGGTTCATTCCCATTCTCGGTTTCATGTTTTGTTGACTCTAACTTCTCAATCTCGCACCGATGTTTGCCCCCTTTTGAACGAATTTTGTTAAATTCGTCGTACTCGGTTGACCGTTTGAGATATCCTTTAACGTGTAACTTCATCTCAATATTCCGCACAACTTTCGTGTTGTAAGTTTTCTGTTTCGAAGGTCGTATACGAGTAGATCTTATACTATATGTATGCACGTATTTAGATTGCAGGTAGTGTACAGTCCGTTATTCAACCTCTCTCACCGCCGCTTGCCGTCGCCGCTGCTGCTACTCGGTTGTCCTTCGTGTAGGTGTTCTTCAACCTCTCCCTCATTGTCGCAACCGTGAACAATGTCATTGCACCGTTGTTCTTCTCGTCGTCGCCGCTGTTGCTACTAGGTTGGGCTTAGTGTATGTGTTTTTTAGCCTCCCTGATGCGGAGTTGAAGCTTGAGTCACCATGATGCACCACTTTAGTTTGGCATAAAATTTTCAAGCAATATTTTGTATGCTTCTGCTTCGCTATACATCCTCCCAAAGTTAAACATATCAACGACGGAAATCGCTCTGTACCCCTTCGTAATTAAGGGTATGATGCTCATTGTTAAATAGTTATTTCGTCCCTAAATATTAATTAATTTGTACCTAGCCCTGTAGAAACCCGTATGACCCGTACACATACGCATTCATATATGTATGAAATTAGCAGCGATACCTACCGCTGCAACGAGGGCTTTGGCTCCGAGTTCGACGGCACTGATGCCGCTGAAGAAGCGTCCACGCGGCCTTGGCGACATCCTCCTGCTTCAGCGCGTCCATTTCGTCGCTGCCAGTGCTACATGTCCGTCTAACTATCGTTATCAGTACCCTAGACTGGCGGCGGAGCTTGGGCTGTTTAAATGGGGGGATGGGCTAAGAGAACCAAAACTACACTATTTTGGGCCAAATTCCAGAGGGGGGCGGGGCAAATTGGCTAAATCTATGAAATTTCATCAGGAATTGTTGTGATGGGCTTGGGGGGGTGCTGGCTTGGACGTAGCTCGGCCAATGCCCTAGACATGAACATACATGGCGGTACAACAATGTACTAAGCGCCCTGACATTGTTTTTGACTCCCAACGCTACAGTGGCGAACATGATGAGGCTGATGGTCTCGAGAAGCACAGTCAAGGCTCATCTCATCAATCAAGGCGGTTGAACGACCACAACTGGTCGGCTTCGGCATCATCAGCGCCGAGGGAGCAGGACTATATGACAAAGGAATTCCCAACACCGACCTTGGACGAAAAACTAGAGAGATGACATTGGAGCAAAGAGAAGCTATCAACCCAGCCAGGCCATTGCTCCACTTCTGGGCTAACCTGACCCAAGGCATCCTCTACTACGAGTGCGCCGACCTCCTCAACGACGACGCCGACACCGCGGAGTTCACCTTTATTGCGCTGAATTGAAGTTCACCTTTATTGTGCGGAAATGAAGTGAACTCCACGGTGTCATCATCGTCGTTGAGGAGGTCGGCGCACTCGCAGTAGTCAGGTTAGCCCAGAAGTTGAGCAATGGCGTGGCTGGGTTGATAGCTTCTCTTTGCTCCACGGTCATCTCTCCAGTTTTTCGTCCAAGGGTCAGTGTTGCGAAGCCCGTTGTCATATGGTCCTCCTCCCTCGGCGCTGACAATGCGGAAGCCGGCATGCTGTGGTCGTTTGGCCGCCTTGATTGGTGAGATGAGCCTTGACCGTGCTTGCCGAGACCATCAACCTCATCATGTTCGCTACTATTGCGTTGGGCGCTGAAAACAATGTCAAGACGCTTGGTGCCTTGTTGTACCGCCATGTATGTTTATGTCTGGGGCATTGGTAGCGAGGAGGCCGCCCCCCAGCCCATCACAGCTTCCTGAAGAAATCCCAAAGATTTTGCCCATTTGCTCCCCCCTCCAGAGTTTGGCCCAAAAAGTGTAGTTTTGGTCCTCTCAGCCCATTCCTCCCCCCATTTAACCAGCCAAAACTCTGCCGCCGGTCTAGGGTACTGATAACGATAGTTAGACGGACATGTAGCGCTGGCAGCGACGAAATGGACACGCTGAAGGAGGAGGAGGTTGCCGGGGCCGCGTGTACGCTTCTTCGATGGCAGCAGCCAGCTTCGGTCGCCGTCGGGCTCGGAGCATGAGCTTAGAACTATCAGTTATTTTGGAATAAATAAAAGAAGTAAACTTTCAGCACAACCATGTTGTGAGCTTGTAAAACACTCATGCAGATATGATAAGACCTGACAAAGACAATGCATCGATGAACATGCAATAACATTTTTCCGTCGCGGCAGTAGTAGGTATCGCTGTCGCAGTGTCGCCGCTCATGTCCAACTCTTTCGCAGCCACGCCATTGCTCCAATTCTCAACGCCGGTGCTGGATCCCATGACACACGCAGGCAAGATTGCATCCATATAAGGATGGATAAACTGTGCGGGAGACAAGGACATGATCACCGCTAATTTCATACATATAAGGATGGAGATGTGTACGGGTCACACGAGTTTCTATAGGGCTAGATACAAACTTTAATTAATATTGAATGATGAGTTAATGATTTAACACTGACCATCATATCGTTAATTACGAAGGGGTACGGAGCGATTTCAGCCGTTTATGTGTTTAACTTTGGAAAGGGGTTCACCGAACCCTAGAGACTGTTGCTTGAAAAATTTATGCCAAACTAAAGTGGTGCATCAGGGTGACTCGAGCTTCAGCTCCGCGCCTCCGCCCCCACGCACGCTCTTACAAATGTGTCATTATCTTTTTCTTACGGCATGTTACTGATTTTCACGTCCAAATTAACTTTTCGTAGGGAAACATCCGAACTTTGAAAACGTGTAACCCTGAACAGTCACTGGTTGAGGTACCCGTTAATTAGTATAGTGTAAATAGCCCTTGCTTTTCTTATTTCCATTTGACCCGAATTAAGAAGTCCAATTCTTTGACAGGCCGGTCTGAGAAATGATGGTGGCTTTTCTGGCTGCAACTATTTCGTTTCCTCATCCATCGATCAATCATTCTCATCGTGCAGCGCTCTCTCTCTCTCTCTCTCTCTCTCTCTCTCTCTCTCTCTCTCTCTCTCTCTCTCTCTTGGCCCTCTCCTGCGAACTATGGTGGTGTAGCAGAAGAGATGGTCAGAAAAGTTAAACAAGGGGGCAGCTCGACAAGGCGGTCAAACGGAAAGCCCATTCTCTTCTTCCAACCCTTTCCCCCTGCCCAAGAACATGCCATGCATGCATGTGCTGCATGGGCCTAGTAAAACTTTTGTTTTTTGTTCCAGGGATATAGATAACAGAAACTAAATGGTCATTATCTACCCATTCATGGCAGACACAAAGTTAAGCTAAACATGCCACAACCATTGTTAAACCACTCTCCTGTTTTTTTTTTTTTTTTGTTAAACCACTCTCCCTTTTCCTGTTCTCCCATGTGAGCGTCCAGCTCTGTCTATATCTAAGCATGCACCACTCTTTACACTCACTGCCCTGCTCTGCTTGCTCACCTCCTAATCTCCTATGCTTCTTCAATACAGTAGTTCTCGCCCTCCCGCTCCAAGCTCAGTGGCCAGTGCCGGCTCGCCCTCTCCATGCCCGTTCCCTTCCCGGCGCCTTCCCTGTACAAATGGAGTTCTGTACGAGCTCTAGGAGATGTAATGGCGGCGAGCAGGGGAGGCCGCCGCTTCCCGGAAGGTAGGCCAAGCTACCGGGCGTATTGGTTCCCAGTGCAGCCGGCGAGGTCTATTTCTTCCGTGAGGAGGAAGAGGAGCTAGCGCGCGGATGCAGATGAAGCGAGCCTGTGGGGGAATTGAAGCCGCATGGTCCGAGATATATGTATATCTCTCTCATTCTAGGTATCTGATATTAGTATAGCTGATTTAGTAGTTAGTACCCATAGTTAGTATATTATTTTTGTCATTTCTATTATGAGAGATCTTGATGTAGTAACCTAATAACAGTCGGTGCTTAGTGCTTAGTTTGGTCTTAGAGATTTTTGGTGTGTTTATGTAACATACATGATTGATACTTCATAAAGTTGGGTAGTCATCACCCGATGAATCCTGTCCTGATTGTCGAAAAAGCTAAGAATTGTCAGACATAACAATGCTTAATATGTCTTCTTGTTCATAGCAATGCTCAAATCTGTCTTCTAGTTCTACATCAAGAAATTGCTCTGTGCTTGACTGTTGCCATTTTGGTGTGTTGAGGCAGCAGCATCAGTTGTTATGTGTAGGTTGGTGAGCATGAAAGGTTTTAAATTCTTTGGACACCAGTTAGCTAAGTTTCACGGAACTTGGCGCTAAAAGGTCCTGATTGTCATGTGTTTGGCTGGTTGGTTGCATTGCCACGGTACCAGCAATCTTGTCGAATATTTAGTGATAATATGTATATAAGCGCTAAAAACCATGCTGGTGGGGGGACTCAAGCTGCTGAAGAATAACATGTATTGTGAAAAATCATACGAACGGAATTGAAGTACTAATTATATCGATTGTTTTTGGCACTTACATTGACCGAGATTAGCAAAGCATCTGATAAGAAGAAGAATCAAAAGAAGAGCGAGTCCATTAAAGAGCTTCCCATGCTTTCCCATGCAGCAAATGCTTTGTCCTCTTGGAGGAATTTGTGATCTTTTGGAATGGTATACTTTTCCTCTATTCAACATTGTTCGTATATATAGAGGGAATGACAATGTATATAATTGCTACTGTATTACCTAGACTTAGCCATAGTCAGGATGGTTATGGGCAGATCTTCATCAATTAATTCATAAGATTTACTTCCTTCCATTTCGTGTGTAATTTCCCAAAATAGATTCTTCTATTAAAGGGTCTCATTTAATTTTTAGCATTATAGACACATGGTGATTACATTTTAATTTAAATAATTACTAAAAATAACTGTAGCAAAATTACATTACGAATGCAAATATCCTTAGTGATTGAGTGAAAATGATATGTTTTTGCCTGAATTTGTTGAATATCTACTCTCGCTCCAAGCTACATTTTTTATCAAGGGAAAATTTGCTACATAACACCGTTATTTTCTGTCATTTGCCCAGACACACTAAACGTTCGTGTCTTTGCTCAGCACCATTACAATTTGCTGGTTATTTGCTCTGACACACCACATGAACAAAAATGGAAATGTTGACTTCTCAGTTTCAGTTGACCATCCTATTCTTTCGGCTATGCACATTATTTGGCTAAGTCTCGATTACCCGTCCGTTCACTTCCTGGACGAGAGGAGATAAACCACCGGCGGCGCTCCGCCCAGCCCTTCTGTGCTGCCAGCCCGGCTGTCCGTCCCGCCCTGCTGGCTTGGATCCTTTGCCCCCGACTCCCTCCGCTCAGTTTTCAGGCCGCGTTGGAATTTTGCCCCGCCGCAGACCTGAGTTGTAGTATCTCCGCCACTGGCCAGCCAGCAATTGAAGTCTGCCACCTGCGTATAGGTGCGCCACCGGCCAGCCAGAGTTGAAGTCCGCCTCCAGCCCGCCCATGTTGCTACTGAACGGATGGATCGCCAAGACGGTCTTGACGGGATGGATCCGGATTTAACCTGGATACTAGCAGTCGAGTGCTCGCGAGTTGATTTCCAGAGTATTTGATTCTCACCCAATTGAAGCAGAGAAGTCAATCTTTCCGTTTTAGTTCATGCAGTGTGTTATAGCAAAGAACCAGCAAATTGTAATGGTACTGAGAAAAGACACGAAAGTTTAATGTGTTTGGGCAAAGGACAAGAAATAACGGTGTCCTGTAGCAAATTTTCCCTTTTATCAATGTCAAATTCATGCCAAAAGTAGTAAATAGTGTGGATTGATCATGGTGCCAAATCCACTATTTCTGAACTTTTGTAGGTTAACCATTTTTGAATGTTACTCTATAAAATAATCTACCTTTACAGCGTAGAAATTTTGGCAACACACGCACACTAATTAGTTCGAAGGACGACATATAACTATTGGAGATGCAGTATTTCATGTAAAAAAGATGCAACATTTCTCAAAAATAGTTTCACATCCAACCAACCTAATAGAATTAGGATTTGAACTTCATGTTCCAGAGTTGCGAAGAACAATCCGAATGGAGGCAATCTTTCCGGATTCGCTCCGCCTTACAGCTTTGCTTTCCATTGCCATTGTGGCACGAGTGTGGCCCAGCCACGCTTCTGGCCGACTGACCACCTCCGACGCTACTGCAATTCCTACGGGCTGCTAACCAGGGACTTGGTTACCAGTCAAATGTCGTTGTTACCGACCGGTTACCGGAATTCGTGGCTAATCTGGTAAATGAGTTTACCGGGAAAAAAATACCCAATTGTTTTAATTTGGGTCAAATTCTTACTCCTGAAAATGATTTTGATTTATTTTTATGTATTTAACTTTAAATTTTGACTAAATCTCATCTAGTAACTGACCGGTAATTTTCCGGTAACCACAGTTACCGGGCTCGGCGCAACAAACAAGGACGCGGCGTTGAAGTTGGGGCTTTGTGGTAGCAACGTATACCCATGCCGAGGTGCGCCGTGCCCGTGCGCGTACACTGGGGGCGGTGCGGTGCCGCCGGTGTGCCGCCGGTGCGCAACGCCGGAGGGCTCTACGTCTACGGCTCGACGTGTGGTTGATGGCGCCGAGGAAAACCGCTCCGGCGTCCGCCACCGCCGCACGCGCGCGCCATCGTACAAGGCGCGCGAACATGCACCCGCCGCTCCCGTGTCCCGCGGCGGGCAGGCAGCATGTCAGGACGTCGTGGTGGACGCCGCGCCGGACGGGAAGGAGTTGAGTACCCAATGATTGTGCATATTAAACTCCCCGCGATCTGCGCACTGGCCGGAGAGTGACCGGAGCCCAGAGCGGCGTGCCACGGAGCCACCTTTCGCCTTTCTCTCCTGGTGCGCCGTCGGTTCCGATCTCCATTGCTCCCACCACGATCCATGCAATGCAAGCATGCGCAGCCCGGCCGTCTCCCGCTTTAAAGTTTAATCGCTTTGCTTGGACGACAATGCATGCAACAAAAGGTTAACTTCTTTTCTCTCCTAGTAGGAAAAGCTACCACCTTGTTGGTCCATGCGCTGCACGTTAAGTGGCTGCTAATTAAGGAGGCCTGAGCATGCATACTGTGTGAACCGATGACTTACGTGAGAGATGATTAATCAGTAACTAAACGGTGGTAGGCTGCAGGGGACTTGAGGTAACGGGGCGTGGCAGACAGGTATGATCAGCTCCTTTCGGTGGATAGATTTTCACCATCATGCATGCCGGTATGTATATATGCATGGCACAATCTGCGTCTATAGTCATCACCTCTGTCGAACTATCATGCATTCCTCTGGACCATTGTTCTCTGAACACGTAGACCGAAAAGCACTGACCAGATCATGATTCACTCGTGTTTCTACGCTCGATTCCTTGTCTAAACTTCAGCAACAACGTATCAGCCGGGCTCGTCTTAACCATTCCTTTGCGCGCATGCATAAACTACTTTTGCTAGCCAATAGGCCAAGAATGCATGAACAAAAATAAAGCTAACAATTCCTTGAAGAAAAAAAAAGCTAACAGACGACAGTACATGTACGAGAAGAATATGAGGATAAACTTAACGCAACAATCCAACGCCAAACTGCATGCGCACAAACTGGGCCGGCAAAGAGGGAAAAGATTTTGACAAGACGATCGAGCTTTAAACCGAAAAGCCATGGGGATTTCCCTCGTCCTGTCACGGTCATATGCATTCTCACGCATGCATCCGAAAGCGATCATCGATCGTCCACCATCAGCAAGCATGTCGACGAGAGAACACGCCGACCGGCAGCGGCTTCCTAAAAAGGATGACTAGGAGAATAATCGACCACTTGTTCAAACTTTCTGTCCCATGATGGATATGGGGATCGGACGTTTCCTTCAGGCCCCAAATTAAACCAGATGCTTAGCTACGTCTACGTGAAATTTAACAAATTTGACCTTTATTGAACTTCAACACAAAATACAAATATTAAAAATCTAACCTTTTTTCATGCGCCCGGCGTTGAAGCGTCAGGGTACATTACATGACGCACTGAGATATGGTACACTACATGCCGCCTTGAACTATCGGGGCTGGCGGCTTTGTACAAGCATGGCGTCCTAACCCGGGATGTCGTGCTATGTACCGTGGCACCTTTGCCGAGCTCCATGCAAAACGGGGTCAAATTGTGATTTATTTACAGATCTATTCACATTCTGTTGGCCTCAGGAGTCAGGACCCAATTTGCAAGCTTTGTTGCATACATCCCGAAACAGTCCAATACCTCCTCTTCGAGTGCTCATTCTCAGGACCTGGGATAGCGCAGCGCGCTTATGCCCACACTCAGGACCTGGGAGGTTTCATTGTAGTCTAGACTTTTGTACTCTTGCTCCAGTTGTTGCCTGTAACTCAACTATGTACATAACACTCTATTCTATCTAATCGAACGACAGAACGACTGGCTTAAACCTAAAAAAACGAATAGGGTCAAATCTATGCATTTTCACCTAAGCTACACACTTACAAATTGCACTTACATGATTCTGCTTATGCATAAGTGTTCGTGGCTGGCGCCAAGGCACCATGAGTCCATGACTCTTGGTGAAAGAAATGGTAAGGCCGCATGTCTTCTACTGTTGTGAGTTGTGACCCACTACTTAGTTAGTACCTCGGTATATACAAGCCCGTCTTCCCGAGTTGGGCGTTTTGGAGGTTGAGCTCGTTTTTTGAACAATTCAAAATCGGAATTTGAATTTTTTTGAAATTACAGAAATCAATTCTAAGATGTAGATAATGACAAACTCTACCAGCGTGCAAAAATTCAATCCGAAATTCATTATATTTTGGACTGCAAAAATGACAAAACCATGGATCTGGGTCGGTGAACAATACTTAAAACTTGAAATTATGTCATTTTTGTGCAGCCTAAAAAATACGCATTTTCCATTGAGATCCGGCATACTTGTAGATTTTGACATTATCTACACCTAGATTTGTTTGTGGGTTTTCGAAACTTACAAATGCCGATTTTCTTTAAAAAAAATAAAGGCCTCACTAGTAGGAAAAGGGTTATAGGTAGGTTGACATTCTGTGGCGCACCCTTAATTGGTGCGCCACAGAAATATTTCTGTGATGCATGGAAGGTGGTGCGCCACAAAATATTTGGCCTTTCTGTGGCGCATATGGTGGCCATGCGCCACAGAAAGTTGGTTTTCTGTGGCGCATGGACACCCATGCGCCACAGAAAGTCAGACTTCTGTGGCGCATGTGTACCCATGCGCCACAGATATCCTGTGGGTCCCACGTGCAATCATTGGAGCTAGGTCCATCTGGGCAATTTCTGTGGCGCAGCGTGGCTGGTGCGCCACAGAAAAAACATTCTGTGGCGCACCATGCGCCACAGAATGTTATCTTTCTGTGGCGCACCAGAAACCATGCGCCACAGAAAGTGAACATTCTGTGGCGCACGGTGGGTGGTGCGCCACAGAATGTCGGCCAGATCCACAAAAAGGTGGCAACACCCACTTTCCCCATGTGACCTTCTTCATTCTCCCCCCCATGCATCTAGCTCGAGCTCCTCCTCTCTCCCATGGCATTTTGACCATCCTATTATCCATTATTTGTTGTTAAACCTAATTTGTTTGACATATAATTGGTGAGGGCTTGGGGAGAGCCTCCATATATATTCTCCTCCTCTCTTTTTGTCCACTATTTTCTCTCCATCACCACACACTCTCTCTCATCGATCACGGTCACGTCTCGGCAACGGATCTAGATCTACTAGGTGAGTATTGTTGGATGAATATGTGTGTACATGAAGCTTGTGTGTGTTGTGCATGTTGTTGCCTTTTGTTGTTGTGTTGCGCCGGCGTGGTGCATGGATGTTTGCCGAAATGTTGATTCATTTCCATTTCGGTAAATTTTTGCACCACATATGTCCTACTTCTAGGGGAAGTCATGCCGAATTTTTTCGTCGAACATTTCCGACTTAATAACACATACTCTATATGTATACCGCGTAGGCGACCATGGTCATGAAGATGAGCTCCAGTCGAATCAACAACTACAAGGAAGAAGCGAAGGCGGAAATGATTCGGTGCAACAAGCGCCACATACGATGTCCGTGTAGAAGTTGCAAATTTGTGAGATGGATCGACCCTGATTCCGGACACTTGGAGGAACACCTGCTCAGGCGCGGTTTCATGGAAGGCTTCAATGAAGCGCCGACAGCAAATGTTGCGCCGACAACAAATGTTGCGCCTGAAGACGAGGGCGGGCAAGATGATCGTGACGAAGGAGATGCCGACGGACATGGTCATGATGAAGGAGTAGATGGTGGTGGAGAAGACGCGAACACGCCGCAGAGCTCGCTAATGTCGGCCTTGATGGAGTCTCATGTTCAAGAACTGCTCCTCAAGGAGGCGAGGACCGTTAGAGAGAAAGCCAAGCTGGCGCAAATGGAGATAGACGGGAAGACTCCGTTGTATCCAGGGTGCCGGCCACAGGATACGCGCTTGCAAGTAACGCTTGATGCTCTGGAGATGAAGTCGGGAAACAAATGGACCGACGTGAGCTTCAACAAGAACATGAAATTCTTCCACGAGCGTCTTCCCGAGGGGAACACATTGCCAACTAGTATCGAGGAGGCCAAGAAAGTCGTGTGCCCTCTTGACCTACCGCACGTTAAATACCACGCCTGCATCAATGATTGCGCAATTTATCGGGGCGAGTACGAGGACAGAACCACATGTCCGGTGTGCGGCCAAGGACGATACAAGAGCCATGGGAAGAAAGGTCCTCACAAAGTGGTATGGTACTTTCCTATCACTCCCCGTCTGCAGCGGTACTTCGTGGACCCTAAGGAAGCAAAGCTCATGCAATGGCACGCGGAAAGGGAGAAGCCTGAAGAAGATCCGGAGAAGGGCAGGATCCTTACACACCCTTCAGACGCTGGCCAGTGGCAAGAGTTGGACGCCGTCGGAAATTTCGGAGGCGACGCAAGGAACGTCAGGCTCGGTATGAGCACCGATGGACTCAATCCGTTCGGCAACCAGAGTAGCACGCATAGCACATGGCCCGTGTTTGTATGGCCTTACAACCTTCCCCCGTGGTTGTGCACGAAGCAAAGGTATATTCACATGAGTCTTCTCATTCAGGGGCCGAAACAAGCAGGTGTCCACATACATACGTATCTCGCGCTGTTGGAAGAGGAGTTAGCCACGTTGTGGGCGACCCCAGCCCGTACGTGGGATGCCTACACTGGAGATTATTTCCCAATGAGAGCCGCGCTGCTCACGACGGTGCAGGACTATCCTGGTTGCTCATATGTATCGGCCCAGGTAGGCCACGGATTCTGCGCATGTGTCAGGTGCATGGATAAGACCCCGCATCTCCAGCTACCAAGGAATCCCGGGTCTTCGAAAACCGTGTACCCAGGGGCTCGAAGGTGGCTTCGCATGGATCACCCGTGGAGGAAACGCGGTGACCTGTTTAATGGTAAGGACGAGCCCGAAGGACCCCCGATCCCGAGGAGCGGCACAGAAATCGACGAGCTGTTGAATAATTGGGAGGAGTGCCCTGCGCCGGGAAAGAAACGACCGAAGGTAGATCCGCTGCTGGGTGTATGGAAAGCGAGGGCTGTTTTCCACAACTTGCCCTACTGGAAGTTCCTCAAGACGCCACATAGCCTCGATATGATGCACATTACGAAGAATGTCACCGAGAGTCTGCTTGGCACTCTTTCCAACATGCCGGAAAAGACCAAGGATGGGACGAAAGCAAGATACGATCTGAAATGGCTTGGTGTCAGGAAAGATCTTCAGGCCCCCGATAGCGATGACGATGATGATGATGATCAGACGGAAGGGACTCAAGGTCGCGGCAAAAGGGTAAAGAAGAACACTGTGGTGCTTCCCGCTACGTGCTTCACTATGAGTCCGGAGGAGCTCGAGCAATTCTACAGGTGTCTTCTAGGAGTCAAATTTCCGAATGGTTACGCGGGACAGATAAGCAGATATCTGGACGGAAAGAAGAAGAGGTTTAGCGGGATGAAGTCTCACGACTGTCACGTGTTGTTGACGCAGATACTTCCCGTTGCGATTCGAGGGATAATGGACGAGCACGTCCGTGATACGCTGCTTGCCCTTTGCAACTTTGTCGACGTCATCAACAGGAAGTCGATCGGGGTGAAGCAGCTCGACAGGCTACAAGAAGAGATCGAGCTGGTACTATGCGAGCTCGAGATTTACTTCCCGCCAGCATTCTTTGATATATGCGTGCATCTCCTTCTCCATGTCGTTGATGACATCAGGCAGCTAGGGCCAACGTTCATGCACTACATGATGCCGTTCGAAAGGATGAACGGTGTCATGAAAGGATACGTTCGCAACAGGGCCCGTCCAGACGCAAGCATGACCAAGGGCTTTCTAACCTACGAGTGCATCTCCTTCTGCCAGAATTATCTAAGCAACGAGAACCAGGATGCAGGTCTGCCCACGAGGAAACACTTCGACAGGCTCAATGGATATGGTCACCGAGAGGGCGCCAGCTCAATCTTTGTCAGCATGCAGGGTCGAAAGGACGACTACGACAGGGCTCACCGGGTCGCGCTACAACACTTACAGTTGATCGAAACTTGGGTGGAACAGCACAAATGCTTACTCGAGCAACATTACATCAAACTGGGCCGGCCGAGGAAGAAGGGAGACGTAACCAGAGAGCACAACGCCAGCTTCACGCGTTGGTTCAAGCAAAAGCAAATGGAGCTAGCAAAGAGGAAACCGCCATCTACGGAAGATGAAAAACTCATATTCTCCTTATCACGGGGTCCCTCGCATAACGTAAAGACCTATCAGGCGTACGACATCAACGGCTACAGATTCTACACCGAGGAAAAGGACAAGATGTCGGAATATCAAAACTCAGGAGTAACTATGCTATCATACGGCGATGAGGAGGCTACTGTCAAGGAAAGATACTTGGAAGGATTGAGGACATATGGGAGCTCAACTACTGTGGAGAGGTGGTGCCAATGTTCCGTGTAAGATGGGCCAAGGACGTCGTCAAAGAAGGCCGGTATTTCACCACCATGGTAATACCCGATGCCAAATCGAAGAACGCCTCCGCGAAAAATGAGCCATGGGTACTCGCTAGCCAAGTTGAGCAATGCTTCTTCATTACCGACCCGTCAAAGCCTAGCCGTGTTGTCGTGAGGAGGGGCAAGAGGAGCATCATCGGAATGGAAGGAGGCGCCACCGAGCAAGACTTGGACAACGAGCCAAAGATCGAGGAGGAATTCGACAAGTTCTTCGACATGCCTACTACTAGTACACAAAGAAGGAAGACCTCCCTACCTAAAGGTTGTCCGTTCACGCGAAGAAATCTCAAGGTCACCGGCCTAAAGTTTTCAACCGCGAAGAAGGGAAAGAAGAGAAACTAGCTCGCGGAACCGAGACGAAGAAGAGACTTTTTTGGTGTATTTTAATTTGTATGTGTGTGTGAGAGACAATGGATGAATTTATATGTATGATCATGAATATGTATGAGACATTGTATGTGAGACAATGCAAGACCATATATATGTATTCAATGAATTGAATATGTACCAAAGACATTGTGTGTATTTTTTGAACCAAAAATATTTTAAAGAAAAAAAATTAAAAAAGTGAGGCAGCCAGGATTCGAACCTGGCTGCACAGGTTAATTCAAGTGGTTGGAAACCACTGGGATGTGTTGTGTGTTTGTGTAATGAAACAGCAGCAGAAATTTTTAAGTTCCAGGCCAACTTATTCTGTGGCGCACCACTCCAAAAGATGCGCCATAGAATCCTGACAATTCTGTGGCGCATCCCTCCCACGGTGCGCCACAGAAATACGCTGCGCCCACTTACATGTGGGCCCGCCCCTCCCTGCCCCAGTTCCAGGCCAACTTATTCTGTGGCGCACCCTTTGGGCGATGCGCCACAGAATCCTGAGAATTCTGTGGCGCATCCCACCGACGGTGCGCCACAGAATTTGTTTACTCCCACTTACATGTGGCCCCGCCGCCGCGCCTACCTCTTCGTTCCAAATTTCCCCAAGTCACAAACCATCGTCGACGTCCACCACGCGCCCGTGCTCCTTGCCGTCGACGTCCACCACGCGCCCGTGCTCCGACGCAGCCCACCACGCGCCCGAGCACCTCGCCGACGCTCGTGCTCCCGTGCCCTTGCCGACGCCCGTGCCCTCGTCGTGCTCCCGTGCCCTTGCCGACGCCCGTGCCCTTGCCGTGCGCCCGTGCCCTCGCCGACGCCGACGCCGACATTGGCGCCGCCCTCCACGACGCCGACACCGGCTGCACCTCCACGACGTCGCCACCCTCTCCCTCCCCTTCCTTGCGCCAGGTGCTTCCCCTTCACCCTTCCTCCCTCCCCTTCCGAAATCCTGCCTACAAGGTGTTTGGAGAAAATACAAACCGAAACTAGGTTAGTTGCTTGCTAATTGCTAGGTTAGTTGCTGTCTCACTGCGGCAGAGCTAGCAGCCAACTTCATTTTCTTTGGTGATGGCGACTTGTATGCATGGTGTTGGAGTTGCTTTGGTGGGTTGTTCTTGTGCATTTGCTTTAGATGTGGTCACTGTCTATGCGTTGTCTGATCTTGCCTCTTGCTGCTCTGGAAGCGTTTCTGTCTTCCATGTACAGAGGGGATCCATCGCATTACTAATGTATCATTCCTTCAAAATAAAATCGAAAAGCATTTGTAGAAGAAAATTGCTAAAACCGAACTGGAAACTACAGATCAAACTGAATCATGTAGGTTGGCAATCAAGTCTCTCGCAGATGGTATTTTTCTATATGACATGAGCAACACAACACAACTTGTTATGCCTGCTAATGACATGACTGGAGCAGTCATTTAAGTTCAGAGATTATTTGGTAAGAAAATAATGCTATGTTGCAAGAGGGAATGGAAGAAACAAAATTGTTTGCTGCTAGGAAATTTGCAAAACAACTCATATGCACATTTCAAAATGTGATACATGTACAAACTAAATATGCGGGAGCAAGCAATATTTGTTCACAAGTTTTGACATGTTTATGTACTATGCAGTTTGAAGAGGAGACATCGACGCTGCTGTTCTGGAGCTCGTCGACAAGTGGTGAGAAATTATGGATATGTGTCCACGACCATCGTGTCGTACGTGGTTGTTTGTGCTCCGACCATCGTGTCGTGGAGATGCCGGCCGGAGATGCCGGCCGGCGGGAAATGTGTTGTTTGTGATGCTGTTGCCGGCCAGCTATGCCGGCCATTATTTTGTGAAATGCTTGTGCAGGTACCCCGTGAGGCCCTTGAGATTGCCGGAACGTCGATTAACTTCCGTTCCGGCAAATTCGGGTACTCCATATGTCCTATTTTTAGCAAAGGTCATGCCAAAAAATTTCGTGAAATTTAGCATGACTTTGCTAAAAATAGGACATATGGGGTATTGCGGCTAATGCATGGGCCGGGGTATCTTAGTACTAAATTAAGTGATGCTTTTGTTTATTTGTTGTACTAACATTTTGCCTCTTTTTAATGTAGTGCAAACATGTCATCCGAGGCCGGCCCTTCTGAGAAGCACATGAGCGTCGAAGAACAAGCTAGACAAAAGAACATATCGTTCTGGGAATTGAACCCGCAGATGGAGGATGCGGAGGCCGCCGAACTGGCTCGTGACGGCGATGGTGACTTTCAGTTAGAGTCTGCCGAAGCCACCACCACCGATGGAGAACCCACCAGCACGGATGTCGGGGGTGGCGACCACACGGATGGCGGTGGTGGTAGTAACCCGCCTGCTAAGAGGCCTGCTAAGAGGCTTAAGAAGCCGAGGAAGGACCGGACACCGCAAGCGGTCGGCAACATCACAGACACGTTCACTAAGGTCTCCTTAAGTGGCCAACCACTGGAGCCTAGGGACATCGCAAAAGGGTACGGCATGCAACTAGGGTGCATCCTCCGGGAAACGCATCGATCAACACGTATGACCTCAGGAATCCGGAGAATGAGGCTTTGCGCAATGACCTCCTCAAGAAGCTTCACAACGATATATTTTCCCGGCTGATGAAACAAAAAGGTGGACAACTTCGCCATCACGAAGATGAACACCGCCTTGACAAGCTGGAGAGGCCGGGTGAAGGCGAAGATTCTTGAAAAGGGTCTTAGCTGGGAGGAGATCAGTGCCAAAGAGCCGTACCTCGAGAAAGACGAGTTCGATATATTCAAGGCATCCTTGTCATCTCCGGAGGCTGAAAAATGGACCGAGTGGGGGAAGAAACATGCGGGCACTGAACTTAGGTAACCACCATTTGGGAAGCGGCGGTTACGCAGGAAAAAAGCCCGTTTGGGACAAGGAGGATGCCGAGGTTGCGAGACTTGGGAAAGAGAACCCGTGGCATAAATCACGGACGAGCAAGTTAGGAACTTTGTTCGGTCCCGCTACTATCTGAAGCCGGGGACGGGGGAATTCGTTACCGACTATGAAGATGTGTTGGAATTCGAGAAAAAGCTGGTAAGGAACTTAATTACCGCGGATATCTCAAAGTCCATTTGCGTTGATTTCTACATGGGTTCACGTTTATTTCCTTTGTCCGCAGGCGGCTGAGTTGGAGATTGAGGCTGAGGCCGGCCCGTCGTCCCAGGAGCCTCCGGCCGGCCCGTGGGACACGACTTTCAACGGGTGATGAACGTTTACAAGGGGAGGGACAAGTCAAAGCCGCCGACGTCAGCTGGCCGTGTGACCGGCTTTGGTACGGCGATGAAGTTCACCGAGTACTACAGCACGGACACCGAGAAGAAAAAGGAGAGGAGGAAGCCGGCTAAAGATAGAGCCGAGGTTCTCGAGCTAAGGAAGAAGCTGGACGCACTAGAGGCCGAGAAGGTGGACTCCAGCGTGGTGGACAAGCTAGTGGCCGAGAAGGTGGAAGAGAAGCTCCGGGCTTTGTTACCCGATGCATTGGTGCAGGGGATAACTGCTTGGCATGCGGGAGGTCAACAGGGGCCGATACACGTGCCCAGCTTCGCCGGCAGCACCTCCAGCAATAACGTGTCGCCGGTCCTGCCGACCCCACCGGTGCCCCCTGCCGTGGAGCAACATACACCAACGCCGGAGAATAATGATAATGCACACGAGCGGCCGGAGATTGATAGGCCGGCCGCCGGCACCGGCGCCCTTGTCTCGACATTAGCCGAGCTCAACGCCGTCACCAAGGTAACTAATTAGTATGTGTGTGTGAGGCAATGGAAACATATATATGTATGATCATGAATATGTATGATACATTGTGTGTGAGACTATATATGCCTTATCTCATGGTGCCCGCTATGTGTTGACTCCCAGGACATGCCTTGCATACTCCTGCATAGGGTGGGCCGACGGCGAGTTGAAGGAAGTCGCAAGGGCCTCGACCGTACAACCTTTGACCCGCGATATCCACAACGTCCGAATGAGCGAGCTCGTGATGAAAGTAAATGTGAAGGAGGTACTGCCTGAGTTCTGTGACATCGACCCCCCTAAGCAACCTCAGGGAGCCGAGAAACACATGAAGCTTGGCGAATGCGGGCAGTGGATGCTGGAATGGCCGAAGACCCAAATTCGTCTTGGGGATGTTCTTCATGGGGCCAGGCGCACCGGCGGCGCCACCTCGAGGCCCCGAGCCCCGATCGTTCGGCCCCCGCCGAGGCGGACAAAAAAAGATGCTGCGGATGAACCGGCGCCACAAGCAGCCGTCACCACCACCCAGACGGAACCGCCGGTCGCCGCACGCCGGCCGGAAGCTACCGCGGTCGCCCACCGCCGGCCGGAAGCTACCGCCGCCGGTCATCGCCGCCACCAACCGCCACAAACAGTTGTTGGGAACGTCTTCCCCGCAACCGTCCAAGGTTAGTTCTGACTTTCCGAATTCCCCGACTTTCCGACTTTCCCGACTAACGGATGTGCTATTGTTTATGTTTTAGGACAAAGCCGTTGCACCTCAACTTGGTGGCAACGACGACAATGTTGAGGAGGATGATGATAATGATGTAAACGTCGATGACTACATCAACACTGGCGCCGCCGCGGATATTTCATGCCTCTTATGGATGAAGAACCCTTCCGCGACCACCACATTCAACCTGCTCGTCCCACTTCATGCACACAGCGCCTGGCCTTCACCGACACGCCTCCGGATGCCGGCGATCATCAAGCTCAACCGGGTAACATTTTCAGCCCTACACACTGAAAGAAACAGTTAAAGCGGGGTTCACTGCACCCCCACAATCCCCAGAGAGAAGAAAAAAAGAGAGTCATCAAAGGAAGAGAAAAGCATCTGCGAGCCAGCAAGATCCTAAGATCCGGGGTCCTGAAGACACGAATCCACAAGGCTACTCCAGAGTTCATGAAGCTGGTAAATCTATCTTGTCCGGGGACATGCTCCGCCTTGCAGAAGGACCCATGATTACTTTGCAGAATAATATCTTGTATCTAGAGGAGACCCTTCTTAAAGAGAAGAACCCAGGTTACCCGGCGTTCCGGTCAAGGTGCCAAAAGAGTTGGTGGACTTCGTCCAGGAAGACCCCGCAGATGTGTTCTTCATAGCGTACGAGGACATCTTCAACCTGTATCACTCCAAACGGCTGGACTATAACATGGTCCGCCTATATGCTCTCGATGCGGCGATGAAGATCAGGAGAGATGATACCCCGTACATCGCGATAGTGGATCCCTACTACATGCGCGACAGCCATCTGGTGGAAGGATCAACAACACGGGAAACGGCCAAGGAGTACCTCGTTAGGGTCTTCCTGGCCAACAAGGAGAAGACCGCCCTTCTTCTGCCTTACTTTTTCGAGTAAGTACACATCTGCTCGCCACCGTCCTATCTTATGCTTCTTGTACATTTCTTCCATCGCTGATCCTTTGTCCAACATTCTGCTTCAATTGTGTTGAGCAGGGACAAGTACTGCGCACTCATCCACGTATCCCCGAGGTGGTCCGTTGCCACTTATTTGGACTCGGGGAATAAATCCCAGCCGAGATCATACAACAAAAGGGTGTTCTCGATGACGCTCTCGAGGCCTATGCCAAAAAGGGCGGCCCCTTCCATAAGAAGTCGGAATTTTTCACGGAGGACGACAACACACACAAGTTCTTGCATGGGACCGGATTCCATTGCGTCAAGCAACTGGATGGCAGTGTATGCCCTCCGTCACCTTAAAACGATTGTCCGGGATTGCGAGAAAACGAAGATTGCATCTAATCTCGCAGAATACACCAAAATGGCGGAAGGTCTCACCGATGCTGATTATAGACAAGACTTCCATCGCATCCGGCTGCAGTTAACAAATATCATCCTCGACGATGTCATGCACGCCTCAGGGTCCTTCCACTTCCGCTTCGGTACGTAGGATGTATTATAAAAGATAGCCTTGCTAAGCATTACTAGCTAGTGTGTACTTTTTTGTAGAAGTGCATGTGTAGGGTTATATATTATATATATGCTATGCTATGAAACCCAAATAGGATAGCCATATGATTTCCAACCATGACAACATTGATTGATCTCTTGCCTCTATACTTAGATGAACAAA
>CAMZMU010000038.1:43650596-43909267 GCA_947311845.1 Poa pratensis
TTTGGTGTTCCTATTGGATCTGTTCTCCGTCGCACCCCCGTTCCTGCGCCGTTAAATTGTGCTGGAGGTAGCAGTTCAGCACCGTCAGCGCCCCCTCCTCCATTGGTAAGTAATGGCTTTCGTATTAGATGTAACTTCGTACCAATTTTTAGAGCTGCTTAGTGGGTTTACTGGTAAAAGGCTAGGGCTACTCTTGCATTGATAATCTTGCATCTGCATTAGTCGTACACATAGTGTGCATTTTTCACATGGCCTCCGTTGCAAGGGTAAATTTCTTTTGTAGCAAATAATTTCTGATCACCTGTTCAATCCGTGATTATTTCTTAATTTTCTTTCCTTCTAGGCCAGACGAAATGCCATAGGGCGCACTGCTGGTGTCCGTAGGTTGCTCCCAGTTAGCCTTCAGAAGGCTGTTAAGCATGTTCAGAAACTAGGAAGGGGTCCATATTTAGGTCGTCATATACTGAACGACCCGTTCCCTTCCCGGTTCTATGTGTAGGTGACACCTGTTGAGCTAGTTGCTTTGGTCATCCCGGAATCGTTTACCAATGCTCTGTTGAATGACACCAACATAATCAGGACGGTGAAAGATAAAGATCCCAAGTTCTCTGGTAAGATAGACATGCCAATCTGGGTTAAAAGGTTTTGCCACACAACAGTTGAGCTTCAGTGGGTTGATGATCACCTTGTCCTTCTGAATGGATGGGAGAGATTGGCCAGGCGGTTGATGTTGCATGTCGACGACATCCTTGCATTCAAATATAAAAATGGTGGGTTCATCCTGAACGTTCTTAGGTACGAGACCTCGACGTCCGTGATCTACACCTGCGGACGGCATTGAAGCTCCATGGAGAGGCAGCATATTTCATGTTTAAGGGTGTCATTCTGTTTAACTGCCTATGACGACGTTGGCAGGGTGTAGATCACTGTCATCCGTGACCTACATTTTCGATCATCACTGATCATTCAGTTCTTTTGTGTAAATTTAATCGATGCTGCTCAACGCACTGCCGGATATGAACCCATCACTTCTTTATTAGTCTTCTCTCATGTAATGATCTGAAAGTTTGTTGAATTGCACCATAACTTCTGTATTTATTTGTCTTCGCAGTTTACAATATTGTTCTCCGTTTTCCTGTTCTATGCAATTTCATCGTATGCTTAGTGTCAAACAAACAGTACGACAACGAAGAAATACATGAAGAACAAAATTTCAGGCAGGAGCATTTGATTGTCAGAACATGCAATCTGGCATTTGCTACAAAAGGACTAAAATATGTTCCACACACAGTTCAACATTTTAATCAGGCGTTCTTATCAATGCGGACGTAGAAACTCAGTTTCTTTGTCGGTCCTGTACCAATGAGGTACTTAGTCGGCACGACGAGGTATGACTCTACCTGGTCAAAACTGACGTCACCGGGGGTCTCGCTGCTCGAAACGTCAGTTTCTACTCCAACGACGTCCTTCTCCGCCCAGCACCTGTCATGAGGGCCTCTAGCCCACATCTTGATTCTGTACCTCGGCAGTATGCTCTCTTTCGACCTTATGCAAATAATTGACAAGACGGGGACCTTTCCAATAGAATTCAGAAGCACCATGAACAAGGTTCCGTCGTCACCTTGTCCATATAGCCGCGTTTGTGGCCAACCGGAGTCTTCATCCGCAGTCAGGTACTGCACGTATTCAATTGGTTCTCCATACGCCAACTTGAAAACCCTGATCGAATGAGCCACTCCTAGATGGGCTAAAAGTGCTGCCGGTGACGAAGCGAAGCAGCAGCCTGGTTGGGGACGGGTGCAATTGGCTTCACATGACCTCGTCCGCCGTCGTCTTTGCGTCGATCCCGCAATGTCCATTCTACATTCATTGCAACACCAAGAAGTCAGCCATCAAATATGTTGAGGCACAAGAATTAGGCGTTTGGCACTTCCCTAGTCCATGCACAAATGATCTGCGTCGGAAGCATCGTACTCTTACTAGCAGTTTCAGTTATGTGCTTCATAATGATGTAGCCATCGTCAGCTTTATGATTCAAGGATTCTGACTACATAATGAAACTGGCATTGTATAGTCGATTTTGTGTTCGACGGTATGGGTCAAATGTTCCTCCTGATGTGCTTCGCTAAAGCTTTGTTCCATCTTGGTCTGCCGGGAACAAAGCGTAAAGTAACGCCATAGGTTCTGGCTGGAATAGAGGCAACGCCAGCCGAAGAGGCTTCTGTCCTATACTAACACGTCAGGCAAATAGGCGCAATGCGTACCTTCAGATAAATACCTTTCCCGAACGCAGGCGAACGCAGTTTACTTCATTAGTAAACAAATCAACACATCGGCCCAATGTCGGGTGAAATTACAAATGGGATCATTGAGGAGGAGGCGTACACAGATTCCGGCGCTTCGAGCGAAGAGATGGTTTGTCAGGTAACTCCAGTAAGCGTAGGCGGTTATATACCAGGTAACAAGCTAGATCCGACGTACGAAGGGCTTGAGACGCATACAGATCTTCTATGCGACTGTGGTAACACGCCGGAGAGAAGGGTCGCCTGGGGAGGAGATTTGGGAAGGCGATTTCTTGCGTGCTCCACGGACGATGTAAGTTTTACGTATGTAGTTTGTACGGTGTATATATATGTATATACGTCTAGGACTACATCATTATCCATTAGGGCTATTCTGTGGATTTTTAGGAGTACGACCAGTGCTCATGGATTGCGTGGATTGATGCACCCTGGCCACGAAGGGTGCGTGAAGCACTTGCCGATTTCCAAGAAGAGTGGGAGCAAATGGCGTGCAAGAAACTGGACAGCGAAGAAGAGCTAAAGAATAGTCGTGAAGAATTCAACAGGGAAAGAAGCCGCATGCTTACGAAGCTCCGCGTGACAGAATCTAAACAGCGTGCGGTCGCTTCCATCGCGGCTGTTTTACTCATAGCCCTGTTGTCTATAGTGTTCATGTTGAGTACGTCTAGTGGCAATGATCGTTGTCGACAAGCCTAATGGCAGTTCAAATAAGCGACCCCATGCGGAGATCGTACCCCCTCAGTTCAAAAAATAAGATGCTCAAACTTGTATGTATCAAAGACATGGTAAAGAGCATCTCCACCGCGCTCCAAATTGGACCTCAATTGGGGGTGACGGACATGTGACCGGTCAATTGGGGTGAAGCCCACTGCGGAAAGAATGACGCCAATTTTCGTTCATAATAAGCAACTCCGACGAAATTTAAACGAGATTTCATAAACTAAACCTAAACTACTCGGGCTGGCGTTGATGAAGAAGCCTGTTCCACAACCCACCGTCGGCCAAGAAAATGCGAACCAAGCGCCGCCGGATCATCAAGAGACTTGCAGGACTCAATGATCCCAAGCCGGCGCGTGGTGGGCTCTGATCTACCCATGGCGGCCACCACGGCGGAGGGTACGGCCGATGACAATGAACGTCTTAGGTGACAGGGACGCTGCTGTGGAAGATTCGCCTGCACTTGCCGGCGCAGGTGGTACCGGGAGATAGGGTGTCTGCGCGTCGCCGTCGTCGTCAGAGCGCGCACGCTCGTCGTCCTAACAGAACCATTCCGGCGGTGTCTCCCGCATGCCGGCCGGGAGGAAGAAGCTGCCGCGTCGCGCCTCGTACTCCGCGTCCACCGTCCTGTTCCAGTATGGCACCGAGACGGCGTACTTGGGGTCAAGTCGCTCATCCCACAACATAGCTGACCGGCACAGGTTGATATAGTCCACGCGATCCTGCCCGCTGAGACGAGGCGCCACGGGCACGTTCACGATGTTCGTCACCCACCCCTCCGGTAGGGTGACGCCGGGCTCCAACGGGGTGTTCCTGAGGATGTACAGACGCGCGTTCTCCTCCGACAGCATGTTCGGAGGCGCGTTCTCCTCCGACGGCATGTTCAGAGGCGCGTTCTCCAACTGCTGGTCCTGGTTGCGGCGGCGTAGATCCTTCGCCTCCCGCTCTTCCTGGGCGCGTCGCTGAAGCATGTAAAATGCATACATGAACTTTGCACTTTAATTGCTTATATTCCAATCATATTTGCATCATATAAGGGTTATATCAATGTTTTATCATGATTTTGGAAATATCTTAATGATTTCCTATTTTTATGGAATTAACCCTGCACAGGCAGAAAACCCTAGTTTTGTATTTTAATGTTTCAGGGACCCAAACGTCAACGAAATCACCTGGAAATTTACGGGCGTCAATATTTGGAAGGAAGAAGGACTACGGAAAAAGGAAGCGAGCAAACGGAGGCCCGAGGGCCAAACGGGCATGGCCCACGCGGCCAGGTATATGGCCGCGTGGGACCCACCCGTTTGGGCCTCGTGGCTCCGTTGCCTTCGATCTCTTCTCCACCGACATCGTCTTGACCTAAAAACGCCTATAAAAAAGGTCCCCCGACGTTCTCTGGAAGGAGCGCCGCACAAACACAGAAACACCGAAACGGAGATCAGGAGCTGCAGATTGGAGGGGGAAAACTCCGGCGGGGCGCTGCCGGCGTGGTCTCCATCTTCTCCATCGACTTCTCCACCGTCTCCATGATGAAGAGGGAGTAGTCCACCTCTGGACTATGGGTTTGTGGAAGTAACTTATGTATCTCTCCTCTCTTGAGCTTCACTAATTAGCACCGTATGAGCTGCTGAACATGATTACGGTCACCGTTGTAATACCTTTGTGGTGGATCTTTATGAGTTAATATATGTTTGAGATTGCAATGTTTGTTTCAGTTATGAGTATAGATGCATATTATGTACCCCGTTCTTGTCTACTTGTTTTGATCAAGCATGTTTATGAGAGCGTGTGTGGGGGAACGTGTGCATTAGTTGGAGTAACGGGGGGTGGCTAGTGCAGTGAACGTGAGAGAAAGTTCTGCGATCCACTTTGGTATCTTTACCTTACTTTGTTACCTCACTAGGGATAAACTAAAATACCATGCTACCGGGGATGTGGGCGTGACCATTGCCACTACTCCATGACTAGATCTAGCATGTTCTTATTTTCACTTCATGTCATGATACTTAATGCTATACTCTGAGTTATCTTAATTACTGAGGTGTTATGATTTAGTTCGCATCTTGGTGGAGTATAAGAGAGGTTAATAACCAAAAGATCTCTATGTTAGGACGTGATGCCCATATATCTAAGTAACTTGTTATCAAACCCTGTGTTGCAATCTCATATGTTAACTTTGTGTGTTCCATTGTCTACCACTTTATAAAGAGAGAGTGCATTTGTGAAACCATGAACCCCAGTCCATTTTTAATCATAAGAAACACCTTTCCAACACCATATACCACTTTTCTATTTTCAGCCATCATTAAATCCGAAAATACAAAAATACTTTTCATCTTGCATACATCATTCAAAAACCCAAAAATATCATTTATCATTGCATCCACCATCATTGCATATTTATTTCTTGTTTGCATTGCATAACTATCCTGATATCATTCTTACACCTTGTGCTTGACAACCACAGGTGAGGTTGAGGACCAAAACATCTAACCTTGTTTTGTAGGTAACCAAAAGAAGGATAAGAAGATAAATCTACCACTTCAGATTCCCCGAGAGTTCGATATTAAACCCTCGAGTCACCCCTCGTGGGGAAAACTGTCTTCCACTTACTATACACTCTGCACTTGGAGTCTCAACCTAATCCCGTTTATTTGTGCAGGCATCAAGACTTGCTCTTCGGGATCATCAAGACGTTTTCTGGCGCCGTTGCCGGGGAATCGTAGCTGAGAGATTTATCCAAGGGTGTGCATCATCGCATTCATCTCACAACAAAGTCAACGTCACCAACTTGTGCTAACACCTAAGCTTGGGGAGGTTGCACCTACGTGAGCACCATCTTATCCATCTTTACTTACAAAGCAATTTATTTGTTTTGTTAGTGTCATTGCATATCATATCATATTTATTTCAGTTTTGCATAAAAAATTAAAAATACCAAAAAAAACTTGCTAAAATGGAGAAACGAACCTTTTGGCCATTTAGTGTTAAGAACTTTCCCCAAGATATGAATATCCTGTTGAGAAATGTGTTGTAGATCCTAATATCATGAAAGTGATTTATGAACACCGTTTTTATGGGAAACCTAAAGAAGATCCTATACCACATCTTAAGAAGTTTGATGAAAGGTGCAAAATGTTAAACTTGAGCCATGCTAATGTTAAAATTAAGCTTTTTCCTTACTCCCTAGGTGGAAAAGCCTTAGATTGGATATTAAGATGGCCACCTGGAAATTTTAGCACTTGGTTTAATTTAAAAGCTGCTTTTGTTGAAAGATTTTGTTCCATTGAAAAGATTTGTAACCTAAGACAAGTACTTATCACCTTTAAACAAGAAGAGGATGAACCTCTAGTGAAAACATGGGAAAGGTTTAGAGGCATAGCTTTTGGAATGGAACATGGTCTTAGAGATTGGATGCTCATGCATGTGTTTTATAGAGGTTTGACTGAAGCCTCTAGGGTCTTTTTGGATAATGAATGTGAGGATTCCTTCATGAATACTGCTGCTAATGATACTCACTATTTACTTGATGGCTTGCTTTTGGAAGTAAGAATTAAAGAAAGTTTAGAAAAAGCCCAAGTACCTGAAGATGTCTTTGATGACCGTTATGAAATATTCAACCTATACAATAGGGAAAAGAAAGAAAGTTAAAATGCTTAATGAAGTCAAGGATCCTTTGCTTGACTTAGAAAATTGTAGCTTGCATGAATTAATATCTATCTTACAAAAATTTGCAAGTGATCCTTCCATCAACACTAACCAAGCAGGTTTTGGTTCTTATATTGCTAATCATGTCTTGAAAGAAAAGATTGCTAGGTACAACCAAGAGGCTATGATACCACCTAAGCTTGGGGATATGTGGATACCTAAGGTACTAGTAACTATTGGAAAAGAGACACACCATGCCATACTTGATCTAGGATCTAGTGTCTCTGTTTTATCTAAAGAACTATATGAAGTGCTTGAATTGAAAAATCTTGAAAAATGCTCTATTGAACTAGCACTTGCTGATGACTCTATTAAACATGCTTTGGGAAAAGTAAGTGATGTTATGGTAGAGTTACATATGACTTTTGTGCCTGTGGATTTTCTAATCATGGATATGGGGAATAAAACCTCTAGTCCTATTATTCTTGGAAGACCTTTTCTTCGTACCACAGGTGCTATCATTGATTCAAAGGAAGGGAATGTAAAGTTTCAGTTTCCACACAAGAAGTGCATGGAACACTTTCCAAGGAAGAGGGAACCACCAAAGTTCAAGCTCCCTCATGAGCTTCGTCCACAATAAAAACAAGTAAGAAGCCTAGCTATATGGCTATAAAGAAAGCGCTTTGCGGGAGGCAACCCGGTTATTTTTATGTGTGATTTTTCTTTGTGTCCTCTTGCTGTAACAAGAGATTTTGTGTCTAGTTAGGTTCTGGAGTTTTTAATAAAGTGCCAAGTTTTACCCTTTTTGGTTTGAAAAAGTTGCTTATAGCGTTCGGAGATTTTATTCCTGCACGAATCAGTGCACGGTATGATTTTTAATTCTTATTCTGTAACTCCGAATGAGCTCATATTTGAACTGTAGTTGCAACTTTTCATCCTCTGTATGCATGAATTTTTTCGGAATTTTTCGAGAAAGTTTGGTAGGGTAGAAAAATACGTTTTGCTGCTGCTGTTTTTCTGGACAGATTCTGTCCCATTTTGTTTGATGCATGCTTTGAGCTTTTAAGTTGAATCTTTTTGATCCAATTGAGTTTATGAGTAGGCATACAACATTATACACTTTCTGGACATGTCATATGAATTTTTGTTCAAGGATTATATGCAGCAAGGAACCTATTTGTTTATCACTATTAATGCACCCCACAGAAAAGAGATGGGAGAAACGGTGTTTTGAAGTTTTTTCACAGGGATTGGAGGAGATGCACCAAGAGCTATCCAAGGATGGTGAAGACCATAAGCTTGGGGATGTGAAGACAACCCCTGGACCTACACACTCTCGGTTTGCACACGTCCAACTTCTGTTTTTCGATCGAAACACTTTATCGCATAAACTTGGAGCGTCGTTTTTGTTTTTGTTTGAGTCTTGAGAGACCACCACACTATCAATTATATATGAGAGAGCTACTGGAAATATGGGTTGAAATATGTTGGATGCTTTTATAAGATTGGGAAAAGGGATGTTTGACTTGATTTTTAATGATACATATAGTTGCATGATTCATGAGCTTGTTTATGAGTAATAGTTTGCAAATTCTTTTTGTAGAGCTATCACTTATTCATGTTTTGGTGCTGATTGTTATTTCACTTGGTTTAACATGGATTAGTTAGTTCTATGGACACTCATGCATGCATCTAGATGGTCAACTTTCTCCCTTTTGCTAGCCCAAAAACTCCAACAAGCAAAAACTTGTTTCCAACACCTTCAACCAAAGTTATTCCAGTGAGTCCACCATATCTACCTATTGGCTTTATGCTATTCCGAGTATGTTTAACATGTTGTTTGTGTTATCTTACCTCTGAATGAAAATGTTTATGTTATTGATTGCAATGGAAAAAATTGGTTATATAGCTCTCACGAACTTGATGCACAATGTTCTTTTATTTGCATAATAAAACTTGACCCATTGTGATTAAGATTATGATGTTTGTGGCTTGATGAATGTTTTGGGTTGGAAGTTAGCCCATATGTGCTGTCACATGCAAGCTTTCAACACGCTCTTCATCTCATTTAGTTGATATCATGTGCTTTTGTTATGGATGCTATCATGTTGAAATAAATGTGGAAATAGAGTGAGTTTAAATGAGTTTGTGTAAATGGTTAGAGAGACGCCTGGGCCGCTAATCTAAGCCATGCATCATTCATGGTGGAAATTTACTTACATACTATGGTGAACCTTCTGTGATACACCTTGCAATAAAAAACTATTCCAAATGGTAAATAAAAAGGGTGTTGAGATTGTTCATTTTGTTTGTTTGTCTTGTCATTTTGATATGGGCTTGTTCCATATCTTGGGACAAGAGGTACCCCAGTTGACGCTCTTGATGATACTATTATGCTTACAATGATATTTAATTGAACTTGCTTTGTTTCCAAGTTGAGTAACACATGTAAGTACTTGTATTCAAGGGGCATGAGACATTCAACCCATTCTTTATCAAGCACACTACTCATATTTGCTTTCACTTTAACCTTAATCATTCAAGATGCTATGATAGGGGCAATGAGAGCTTGACACCAATGAATACCTTATTGCAATCATTAACTTAAGTAGAAGAGTTTGGAAGTTGGATGAAACTTATGCATGCTTTACCTCTACTCACATATACATCTTTCCAAAGTGTACACCTATCATATTCAGATTTTCATCTACACTCTATGACCATTGTAGGATGTTCTACTTATCATTATGCATACATGTGTTCCATATTACTTGCTACCATGTTACACTTTGTGAACTATCAATGAACATCCTTGTCTTGAATACTTGATATCACTTCATAAACTATTTGCATATTGCTACTCCTTTGAAGAATGAATCATTTGACTATATGTAGCAATAGTAATCATCTTTGATATCCATTGTTAAGTATTAAATTGCAAAGTCCATGTTAGTTTTATCATCTTCATACTCGAGGACGAGCATGGATTAAGCTTGGGGATGTTGATGCATGTAAAATGCATACATGAACTTTGCACTTTAATTGCTTATATTCCAATCATATTTGCATCATATAAGGGTTATATCAATGTTTTATCATGATTTTGGAATATCTTATGATTTCCTATTTTTATGGAATTAACCCTGCACAGGCAGAAAACCCTAGTTTTGTATTTTAATGTTTCAGGGACCCAAACGTCAACGAAATCACCTGGAAATTTACGGGCGTCAATATTTGGAAGGAAGAAGGACTACGGAAAAAGGAAGCGAGCAAACGGAGGCCCGAGGGCCAAACGGGTGGCCCACGCGGCCAGGTACTGGCCGCGTGGGACCCACCCTTTGGGCCTCGTGGCTCCGTTGCCGTCGATCTCTTCTCCACCGACATCGTCTTGACCTAAAAACGCCTATAAAAAAGGTCCCCCGACGTTCTCTGGAAGGAGCGCCGCACAAACACAGAAACACCGAAACGGAGATCAGGAGCTGCAGATTGGAGGGGGAAAACTCCGGCGGGGCGCTGCCGGCGTGGTCTCCATCTTCTCCATCGACTTCTCCACCGTCTCCATGATGAAGAGGGAGTAGTCCACCTCTGGACTATGGGTTTGTGGAAGTAACTTATGTATCTCTCCTCTCTTGAGCTTCACTAATTAGCACCGTATGAGCTGCTGAACATGATTACGGTCACCGTTGTAATACCTTTGTGGTGGATCTTTATGAGTTAATATATGTTTGAGATTGCAATGTTTGTTTCAGTTATGAGTATAGATGCATATTATGTACCCCGTTCTTGTCTACTTGTTTTGATCAAGCATGTTTATGAGAGCGTGTGTGGGGAACGTGTGCATTAGTTGGAGTAACGGGGGGTGGCTAGTGCAGTGAACGTGAGAGAAAGTTCTGCGATCCACTTTGGTATCTTTACCTTACTTTGTTACCTCACTAGGGATAAACTAAAATACCATGCTACCGGGGATGTGGGCGTGACCATTGCCACTACTCCATGACTAGATCTAGCATGTTCTTATTTTCACTTCATGTCATGATACTTAATGCTATACTCTGAGTTATCTTAATTACTGAGGTGTTATGATTTAGTTCGCATCTTGGTGGAGTATAAGAGAGGTTAATAACCAAAAGATCTCTATGTTAGGACGTGATGCCCATATATCTAAGTAACTTGTTATCAAACCCTGTGTTGCAATCTCATATGTTAACTTTGTGTGTTCCATTGTCTACCACTTTATAAAGAGAGAGTGCATTTGTGAAACCATGAACCCCAGTCCATTTTTAATCATAAGAAACACCTTTCCAACACCATATACCACTTTTCTATTTTCAGCCATCATTAAATCCGAAAATACAAAAATACTTTTCATCTTGCATACATCATTCAAAAACCCAAAAATATCATTTATCATTGCATCCACCATCATTGCATATTTATTTCTTGTTTGCATTGCATAACTATCCTGATATCATTCTTACACCTTGTGCTTGACAACCACAGGTGAGGTTGAGGACCAAAACATCTAACCTTGTTTTGTAGGTAACCAAAAGAAGGATAAGAAGATAAATCTACCACTTCAGATTCCCCGAGAGTTCGATATTAAACCCTCGAGTCACCCCTCGTGGGGAAAACTGTCTTCCACTTACTATACACTCTGCACTTGGAGTCTCAACCTAAATCCCGTTTATTTGTGCAGGCATCAAGACTTGCTCTTCGGGATCATCAGTCGCTCGCAGCGTCGACGCGCACGGTCTGCCGAGAGGCGGTCACGGTAACGGCGAAGCTCTCGTTCCTCCGGCGTCTCCCGGCTGCCCGCCATGCTGGTGAGACTTGGGAAGAGGAGGTCTGCGACACGTCAGGTTTTAAAGGCGGTCGGAGGAGCGGGGTTGGGTTGCCTGCTTTCAACGCGGCCACCGGGTTAGCCTGGCCACGCATTGACGTCGACGACGCGTGTGCAGGGCGCCGCCGCGGGTGGCCGCTTCGACTTCAGGTCGCGTCGCTTCCGCTGCCAGCGTATAGTTGGAACCTGTTGTCAGTCTAATCGCGTTTGTACAAACTATAGTAATAGTTGGATGTTTCAATGAACACTTGGATATAGTAGTAACAGTTTGATAGACCTTCTTGCGAACACTTACATATGTTCTTACATATAGAAATGGATCCATACATACTGAAAGCCGATATAGTAAACAATAGCATGATAACACGTTCAGGTCGGCTAGCAAGGTAGAGCCGAGAACATAGTTGACTACTTAAACCACTCCGGGACTGGGTCGTGACGCTCGCACTTCTTTACCACTTCGACATAGCTTCTATTGAATATGGTCACATCGAACAACCCAGACTCTACGAAATTGAACAGCAGGAGATACCCGACCTCAATGTTGTGACTAATGACGAACCATGGCCAACCATGAGCAAGCTGATTTAGTTCATTCAGTTCAACTTTCCAGCTGCATCCTGTCCTGGTCCTCAGCATCATCTCACCCGGTTTTTTAAAGACGTGGGGAATGACAGGAGCAGGGATGGAAAGAGTTCGCAGCTCTTCTGTTCTGATGACCTTTACGAAATCGAAGGATGGCGGAGGGAGTTCCTGAACAAAGTGACCAAAGCCGATGGTGTTGACCCGGGGCCTCTTGATGGCAGATCCATCGCCAATGCTAGGGCCGCCAGAATGGAGCTGTAATTGAATGAAAATAAAAAAGCTCGCTTACCTGTAATTAAAAAAAACGTGATATACCAATGGAGAACAACAGTACGTTCCTGTTTCACTGCCAAAAAACAAATGTTGCATATGATCGATCTAGAAGTATCTTTCAGTAAACCAATATGACATTTTGCCTACTCAACATAAACATAAACTACAATAACGTATCACGCAAAGGGCGGACAAATAAGATGAAACTAGTATGTTACCATCGTTCCATCTGCATTGGACGGTTGAACCAACTGAGCAGCCGATGTGGAGGACCAAGTGAAAACAGGCCGAGCAGTCAGGGCCGCCGATATAGCTGGCATTGAAGGAAATCCTGGGGCTGCTTCTGAAGGGAAACGTGGAGGCAAGTTTGAAGGACAGGCTGGGGATGAACCCGTATGAAGGGGCCGGCGGTGACAAATCGGGGATGGCCGGTTTAAGGAAGGAAGACGGCCAGGAGAAATGTCAGCCGGATAACTAAGGACAGAAGGAGACGCGTACTCGCTGGGCGGATGCCGCGGCGGATGCCGCGGCGGTAGCGGCCACGCCGACGGAGATGACGGATCCATAGATCTTTCGCTCTATACGACCTTCGAAGAGAGACTGATGAGGGGGCGTGGGGAAAATGGATGAGTATCACGCCGTTTCAGGGAGCGTGGGCGTGGGTATTTACTCAAGGTGGGGGATGGATGCGTCTCACGCCATTAAGTTGACGTCGGTAGTTACGCCGTAAGCATCGGGCCACGGCCTCTCCGGAGGATCTGACTTTAATGGAGCCGACAGTTATCTGCCAGAGATATATCTTCGGACTTTCCAGAACATGTGCAGAAATTTCATAGATATCCACTGTGCTTCCCTTCGCCGCCGCCGCCGCTTCCTCTTCATCCCGTCGCAGGTAATCTAATGTCCTATTTCGAGTTAGATATAGCTTCGGAGGAGCTAAAATCGGTGAACATGATCTTATTGAACAACCGTGCCACCGGATTACAAACATGCTCAGTATACAGGTCCAATAGCTTCAATGAAAAACCAGCTCTGATGAAATACACCCTGTGGCCTCTGTACCTGCAGGTCACAGCTGATGGAGAGGCGGATGACCAAAGCGGCTAATGAAATCCTGAAGGATGTGCAACCACGCGAGACGAACGCATGTGCAGATCTATTCGGAAGCGTTCAGGATCAAAGCAACGTGCGAAGCCATCAGGAGTAGGGTAAGAGATCGCGACGCTCGCTGGGGAAAATATCGGCAACTAAGGAGTCGATGAACCCTTCTGTGCGTCCGATAGAGGTAACAATGACTACAGAGAAGCTCAGAAAAGATAAAACATACATTGAGGAATCAAGGTCAGGGGATGACAGTGCTAACGCTATATTGGACGAACCAGTGAAAGTTTACAAGCATCGATTCAGAGGTTCGGTTACATCTTATTCACATGAAGTGTTCGATCGATTTGACAGTCATGAGGAGTTTGAACCCACGAACAAGGAACGAAAGGTTGCATCGGCGATATTGCAGTTAAGACGACATGCTCTGTTCCTGAAGAGGAGCATGGAGAAAATCAGAGTTTCTCGGCATGTTGTGTGTAGTATTACGAACTGACAAATAGAACTGTGAGCTCGCAAAAGCAGGTCCAACGCAATGTGTATCAAATTATAAACAAATTTACGTTAGTACGATGCAGATGCACTAAAATGGTCATAGCTTGCACATCTGGGTACTCTACTGAGGCACCTTGTTGATACCATTACATATTTATAATCGCTTGTACAGAGTTGTAGTACAATAAAACATTAGGGAGACAAGTCTACTACATTGTGATCGATGACCGGAGCCATCTGAAACTCAGAGTCCTCAATATTTCTGCAGTACTCCGCAAGTACCTGATCAAGACGGAAAGGCCTGTCTTGTACATCAAGGGAACCAATGCCATAGCCGAAAACATATTTTGGTTGAGGATGCCATGTGAGGAGATGAAAATCGTATGATCTGACCTCCGACAGATCGGCGTAGTAGATACACCCCGGTTGCACGGTTGGGCATTTCCTACTGTCAACTGCGACAGAGCGGTTCATGCCGACGAAGAGGGCGCGGCTGCCTATGCCGCTGACAGGCTCGATGACTAGTTTGTCCGTGTTCACTCGGTACACCACAGGGTTGCCAGCTTCGAGATGACCACTGATAACAAGAAGAAGGTCGACATCGTTTTGCACCAGGTAAAATCTATTGTTATAGCTCATCCCAGGGAACTTTGGGCCGTCAATGGTTCTGGCCATTTTTACTGTCCGAGCAGTCCGAGCTACTGGAATAGCCGACGTACCAATCTTATGTACCGTTGATATGATGGCCCCGTGGTTGTCCACTACGAAAACTTCGCCATCGTATGCTGTCATGCTGCTTACTTGTCCAAACCATTCTATGGAGGAGAACTCTCCTTCCCCAAATCCTGTTGCGGACTGTCCTTCCTCGGTGTTCTGGTCAGCCCACCTGACCGAACTGTTCTGAAGGTTGGAAATAAATACGATGCAAGGGACATCAACCACGGCAACGGATGACAACCTCTCCGATGGTATCTGCACTGCAAAACGGAGAATTGAACCGGTGAAGGGGTTAAGCAACCGCATCTTGTAGGGCGAAACCCTATTTCCTAGCACGACGAGGCCGCCTGTAGTAGCGCCCACAAAGTAATACTTACTGCAAAAAAAAATTACAAGCATTATCCAGTTGTATAGCGGATGCATAAAAACATATAAAGCTGTATAGCGGATAACAGGCACAGAAAATTACGAACCGTAACAGATCGTTGGGGATGCATTTCTCGCAGACACGTCCAGTGAGGAGATTGAGGAATGAGACTTTCTGGTCGCTCGATTTCTCAAGCATTATCCAGTTGTTGAGGAAGAAATTGGGAGGCTCCGTGGCGACTCTCCAGTTCAAGCAGACGGCGCGGAGAGATGAATAGTAGTCCAGGTCGTTAGACCGGAGGAAGTACTCGCCTATTTTGTTGATGAGATCGGCAGGGAGATCTGACCACACACCCGCCATTGGAAGATAAAATGAAACGAAGAGGTTGGATTTGTTTCAATATATATACCTCCACGGCGTCAACGGTCAGTATTCCTGCATTGGTTAAAGCAACCGTCCTATTGAAATGAAAGAGTGGCGTTTCTGAGATTTCCGGAGGCTCTGATATTTTCGGAACGCCAATTGACATGACGTTTGGGGCCGAGGGCCAGGCCATATTTATATTAATGACCGATTAAGGGACATTAAGGTGTAGTGAAAACAAAGCACATTTGGCATCGTCATTGTGTGAGTTAACAGGAAGGGTCAAGAAGTTCGGATAACATATATGGAAAAACACTTTTAATACGCGGATTTGTATCAGTTCATACATCATCCAACGATAGGACAGAGAAAGTAGTGCGACAACGAATAATGTAGATACAAGTTATTGAACAGAAAGCGAGTGGCAAATGAGGAATTACAAACACAAGCAGCATGAGAAGTGGGTCAGAATTTCGGTGGCCATGGCTCCGAGATTGGGAAGGCACGTCCTAGTTTTGTACCTAAATGGAGATCACCGTTACGCACTTCATGTACTGTCCCTTTTAACATGTCAGCAACGAATAGAGAACAGTGGAATCCAAGAGTAATGTACACAAAGCGAGAGTCCACGGATATACTCCTGACCTGAACAGAGTACAGTTGGTCTGAACTGAGCACGAAACCCTGGTCATAAGGAATCCCAGAATTAACGATCTCCCATATCTTGATGTAATTCCATATCTTAGCCGCGAACCTTCCGTCGAAGGCAACCACCAGATCAAGCACTCGGTCAGAAGTCCATATATCGCCATAACCGCGACGGTCTAGCACCCAGGTAGTCAATTTGGCGGATCTAAAGTGCACCAGAGCTATGGTTCCAGATAGGTGTTCCCCGACAGAGTAATCAAACCAGGAATTTGTCTTCTGGGTAATCTCTCCAGGGATGCTTATTACCGAGAAGGATGATGTAGTCAGGTCCAAGCAAACTATTAATCCAAGAACATACATCATATAGAGCTGATCTCCAACTAGGATGCAATGAGGCTTTTCATGGAAGGTAACAGACGAGAAATTAAGGTAGCCAGGCGCAATGGGATTGGAAATGTGACGCTCCCACAAACCATTTCTAAAAATGCAGACGTGGACAAATATGTTGCCGGAGGAGTGGAAGTTGACACCATGGTACGAGATTCTAAACGATTCTTCGTCAGCTTCCTGAACGTAGAATGCAATTCCGGATGACCCTGCCTCAAGGATGACTCCGAACTGGCCTAAATGGTTAACATGAGAATGTGGGATTTTGGGGATTCGAGGACTCACAAATATCTTCGTAGGATAACCCGGGCGCCAGGTGTAGTACCCGTCTTCCATTTCTGTGGATCCGACGCAGAGGGAAAGGACGAAGCCACCACTACATCCAATGACATAATCTTCTGAAAAATTGGATGGATCGATGAAAGCAGTGAGGGCAGCCACTGTATCGTCGGCCGCGGCAACCTCCCCGTTAGAAATCAGCCTAAACTGGACAGCGCCGCTGTTCTTGACAAATTCAACAACGAAACCAATGAATGCTGGACAGTTCCTTCCGATGTATGCCTTGGAGAAATCGTCGGCTCTAGCCGCTGACAAGAATGTCCTGTTTACTGCAGTGCTCCGGTGAACGGATCTACTACAACCTATCCTCTGGATGATTTCGGACACTACATCGACGACACCGAGAGCTGAATGAGCCTCCATTGCAAAACTGATACAAGCCCAGCTGAGGAACCTTCAGATGGTGAATTTCTCCTCATGGATAGAAGAAACGCCATAAGATTTGGCTATAACGGTTCAACTGCAACGACAAATAGACTGACGTACCAAAACGCACACACCAAACGCCAGTTCGAAGGTAAGTTTAGAACATGCAGACGCCACGCTATTTAGCGCCACACTTTGAGAGCGACGCCATATTGACGGGCTTCTGGACTCTACGTATCAACGCCATTTCAAATGACGTTTGCAAGATGAGGCCGAAACGCCATACAGAAGGACAATTCATAGACCAAATGACAACCCAAGGGACGTTTCATCCACAGGCACAAACGCTTCATGATGCGGCGTTGCCGTGTTGAGGCCCTTACAAATTTGTCAGACCCTCTGATTATTACATCCGTCCATTTCACTGGTTTCATTAAATGATACTCAGAGGATTCCCAAAAAAATCGGAAGGTCTGTACATCTTGGCCGCCGAAACGCCCCATTCAACGGCGTTGGCGTGCTTGTCCCTAGTTTTCGAGAAAACGGCTAAGTGTTGAAGAAACCGCCACACGCTATGGCCTTTCGTAGCGGCGTTGACAATGCAGAGACGTCGTCTAACGGGGCGTTTCGGAGGGTCCGGGACGCCACGTCGGGAGGCGTATGAGGCCGAGGGCCATATCCGTTGGGAGAGGCGGTACCATACATATCTTACCGCCTGCGCCCCCGACGGTAGAAAACAAAGCTACGCGCCTGGGCTGGCTGCCTGCGACCTTGCTAGCACTATGCCACGTCATAACATTGCACTTTTTGGCCCACTGAGAAGAAAACTCGGTAATCAAGACAAAAAAAAAGTCATGGCTCTCGGTGTGTAAATATAGTCGTGACGGTCGAGCATGGACGAAGCTACTTTCGGTGTGATCAAACTATACCTTGATTACATACATGCCATTATCCATACAAGTTTGATGTTAGCAGAGAGGATTTCAACAATTTCTTAGGTTTTACTCAATCAGGGAACTGTATCCTTTATATGGCTTCACAATCAACCTCATCCCCGGAAGATGCCAACAGGTCAGACGATCTCTTGCCGATCGCCAACATCGGGGCGGATCATGAAGGACGTGATGCAGCCGCCGGAGGCCAAGGTGTCGAAATCGTGTAAATGAGATAATCTAGGAGTACTCCTCAAAGTTCATCGGCTTCCTCACTGACGAGGCCACGGAGCGACCCTTTAAGTATTTTTCTAAAAACATTTGTAGTCCGTTACTTCTCCATATGTTTCCCCAAGACATTATCCTATAATAAATGTTTAGAGAATTTTCATCACGTCATTTCTAGAAGTTGCATTAATAAAAATAAATAGCAGAAGGTAGCTAGCAAGTTGTGCTCCACCACGCACGCACAATACCAGCTAGCAGGCATACCATATAGCGACGCAGTCAGCCCAGCGCCCTGCACTGCACTTGACTCGCGCGTAGCGGCTTTGGGCCTTTGGGCGTTACCGCCAGTGGTAGGGTACATCTTGTACCGCCAGAGTTCACGGCGGTAGGCTGCCACGTCAGTGCAGTCAAATTTCGTTTGTTGAGTGTGGACCAAAACGACTACCGCCGGCGACACGGACGGTAGCACAGCTGATCGTACCGCCGGCATGTTGAGCGGTAGCAAAATACTTGGGTTAGATCTGGATAAGGAATTAAACTGGGTTCATTTTTGGCTGAAGTTTTGCCTCGAGGTCATTTTTGTCGTTTTGGCCTGCGCTGTGCCCTGCCGCTGTGCTTGTGCGAGGGACCCTGACGGACGGACGGTCTTCTCTATCTATGTATGGCTCGTGAGTCGTGAGCTCTCCGTGGCATCTCCTCTTCTGGTTGAACTGCACTTGTCACCAGAATTGCGGTGCGGCAAATATAGCAAATGGTTAGTAAGAGCTATCTCCACTCGCGGCATCTAAATCGTGTCCGGCACCGTTCCCCACTCGCGGCGCCAATAGACCCTCCCAAAAGAATTATTCTTGGACAATTTGAAATCAAACAAACGCCATGCCGGTCATAATTCAAGTTTTTTGCCACAAATTTAAAGTCAAGGCCACAAATTCGAAGTCCTGTGCCACAAAAGAATGCCCCGAAGTCCGGCCACGCCCTGGGTGCCGTCCCGGCCTTGCGCAATCAACCGTCTTGGGTTTCGCCGGCGTCGCCATGGATGTCGCCGTCGGGGGGTGCCGGGGCAAGCCCCAGTTCTTGGGCGATGGCCAAACGGAACATGTCGTGGGGTGCCTTCGTCAGTGCGCCCATGTTCGAGACATCAGCGGTCATGATCATGAAGTCTTGGCTTCTCTTCTTCACGGCGACCTTCTTCTTCTCGAGCTCGAGCTTGATGTCGGTCTTCTCCAGCAATGCCGTCCACCTTGCGTCATTCTCGGCGTGCCTCAAGATGGAATTGGAGAAGACATCGGCGAGCACCTTGTCGATGGATTGCTGGACCCTATGCGTTGCGGCGGCTGCCGACAAGGTCGTCTTTGCCTTCTTGTTCCCCATCGGGCATCCCTCCGCATTCGGTGGATTACGTTGAGGTCGGCACGGCGATCTTTGTTGATCGATTTCCGGTGCGCCTTCCATTTCTCGCAGTTTTGAAGCAACTTGAAGCAATGCATCAAGCCGAAGTGCTTTGGTACGGGTAGAAGGCGAGAGTGTCGACGAGCTAGCAAAACACAAAGCCAGCGATCAAGGTCCGTCCATATGCACAAAACACACGACGTCGGCGCCGACATGAACTTACTTGGTTGGACTGCGACTTCCCACTCTCGGGCCGATTTGAGATTTTGGTTATGTCGCCGACACGTCTGGCCCACCCGTCATGGCGCCACGTGAAGTTTCGTCCGGCGCACCCAAACGACTCCGAACGGGTAGGGCGGAGGCTGGGCGAGCGAGACGCTATATTGGGATGTGCCGGACGTAACGCCTCTATTGGCGCCCCGAGTGGGTGAGAATTTACGTCCAGCGCGCCCAATAAAGATATTACACTAGTACAGAACGACACATCGGATACCCCTCTATGGAAACGGCAGGTGTTAGGCGACGGAGAATCGTGCTTTCCACGCGGCCGGTGCGTACAAACCTAACCAGGCCCGCCTACATTGGCAACGGACCCTTTCCAATCTCCGTCACCTATTATATTGGCAACGGTTAATAAATTGTCCGTTTCCAATATTTGCCTCTATGGTAACGGATAGAATTTTCGAACCGTTGAAAATGTTGATACGTGGAGGCTAGCGAATGGGCAGATGGGGAGGTGGGCGGAGCAGACCCGCGAGTATAAATGGCGAGAGGTACCAGCAGCGGTCTCTTTGAAGCCCCAGTCCATCGCCTACAGTTATTCAAACTTCGCCAGATCCCCTCCGTCCAAATCCATGGCGAGAGTACCAGCAGCGGTCGCGGCCGTGGACGAGGGCGAGGCCGTGGTAGGGGGCGCAGCGGCAATGCCATGCCGTCGGTGTCGCCCTCACCGTCCTCTGAAGACATGTCCCCGGCGAGAGGTACCATCACCGGTCGCGGCCGTGGACGAGGGCGCAGCCGTGGTAGGGGGCGCAGCCGCAATGCCACGCCGTCGGTGTCGCCCTCACCGTCCTCTGAAGACATGTCCCCGGAGCTGCGCGGCTTCGAGTTCTTGGTTATCCTGTACAAGGGCATCGAGAGCCGCCTGAGACTCCCGAGGGCGTTCGCAGAGAAGCTCCAAGACATGGTGGCAGCTACCATGCATCTGAAGATGGAGAACTGCGAGAACGGCAGCTGGGCGGTGAAGACGGCCGTGAGTGCCGGGGAGAATTTGTACCTCGGCCAGGGATGGAAGTCATTCGCCCAAGCGTACAAGCTTGAGCAGGGGCACTTTTTGTGTTTCGAGTTCGTCGGCGACAACGGGTTCTTCATCAAGATCTTCGACGGTACCTTATGCCGGAGGGACGCACTCGTGTACAGCGACAACGAGCCCGAGTCTTCATTAGCAGCTGCTAGTAGTAGTATTAGCTAGTAGTAGCATATATGTAATCGTTTACTTCATTATCAAGTCCGTATGTAGTAGCATTAGCTGCTAAGTGGTCTCTGCGTTCATATGTAATTTAGAGTACCTGTTAGTAAATTGGGCAGTAAGTTTACTCTCTCGCTGGTGTAAAATCAATGGAAACGGTTATATAAAATGTCCGTTGCCAATGTGGTGCTTATATATACTGTCGGCTCGTTCTCATTATCACTCTCTCACTGTCTCACTTCCAACCCTAGCCGCCGCACACCGTGGCTTTCAACTCTCCTCACTCTCTCTAATGGCTTCCTCTGTCGGCGCTTCTAGATCCGGCCATCGCGGCTCTAGTCGCCGCGGCAGCACCGTTCTAGCGGCAGCCCTTCGTGAGGGGAAGGTCGATCTGGAGGCGGCCATGCGTCCGCTAATGATGCGGCAGCGCCACCATCTGACGCCCTCCTCCTCCGGTGATGCCCGGCTTCTTCTGAGCCAGGCCAATGTGGAGCAGGTCATTCATGAGGTGGTGGTGCAGCACCTCCGGCGGATCTACCAGCAGAAACCCATCTGGAGGAGGAAGTGGCTGATCTGGAGGAGGAAGTGGCCGATCTGGAGGTGGTGGAGGATCTGTAGGTGGTGTCTGATCTGGAGAAGGAGGAGGAGGTGGATGTCGACGAAGGAGAAGGAGGAGGAGGTGATTGCGTCGCAGCGCGCTGGTAGCATCTTAGCGCATCTGGCAGAGGCCTGCACCTCCTCGATCTCCCGCCGGGTGAAAGGTATAAATCTTTCTGTGACCGGCTGTGATGCCGATGAACTAGATTCTATGTATGAGCATTTCATCACATAAACAAATTCCTAGTGCAAATTCACACATACATGTTCTGATAATTACAAACACTTATTGTTAAAGCACCAACTGTACAAACTAGTTAAACACCCACATCCAAAGCCTATTGCAATTCACCTAGGGCATTCTTGCACGTAGGGCAGAGCATTTCCTGCCATGTTGGACGTAGCCTGTCCTTCAAGTTTAGGATCTTGCGATACAACTCGTAGGTCACGTACCCATCTATTGCTGCGTAGTCGAGGTTAACTTTGTGCAGCGGCATCCGCTCCCAAAAACCGTGCTGGTTGGATGGGAACTCCTTCTTCATGTTGGCGTATAATTTGTCGATGAGGTCGGCCGCTAGATCACCGATTCCGTCCCTCTCGTCTTCACCCTTGATTTTGTATACGAGTTGGATGTCCACGTAGTACTCCGGTGGAATGTGGAAGCCGGCAGAAGAAAGCACCTTGCTGTCGTTGGTGATGTCCATGCTTGCGAAGGTGATATTCTTGCGTTCAAATAATTTGCCCAACTCTGGACAATTCTTCTTGGACTTGCACCAGTGGAACATGAGGACATGCTGGCGCATGGCGAGTTGCAGGACAGCCATGCGCCGACGATCACGGGTGTACTCGATGTCAAGGCCGATGAACCGATGCTTCTCCTCTGCTAGCCATTCCTCGTACTTGTTTTGGATCCGCTCCACGGTATGCTCCTCGTTCGTGTACACCACCTCCAGAACTGTGCCGTGGGTATAGACGGTAGTTGTCTCTGTTATTCTATTGCGGTCGTCCATGGCGGGTGGGGGATTGGGGTGGAACGAGGAAGAAGAGAAGGAAGGAATGCGAACTGTCTGCTACCAAACAGAGCAGTTCCTGGATATTTGCCGTTGATCTTAGCAGAATAGGTGATATTACATTATGCCAATGTGTGATGGATATGATTGTAGTCAAATTGTAAAAAACAGTGATATAATTGTATACCAATGTAATGATGGCATTTGTTCTATGTTATGAATTGAATAACGTTTTATTGCATTGTGCAATCAGCCTTTCATGTATTATGGCATATAACCGAAATATGAGAAAAGCTCAGTGTAAACGGGTAGATGGAAAACTCCGTATCTGATGTAGGAAAACTAAAGCAACGGAGGTCTGCGCCAACCGTTGCCAAATGGAGACCTCATCGGAAACGGTTTTTTGCCTCCGTTACCGATTAAGGCCTTCACATCAGTGACAGGGTCGGGGACACGGACCCTTTCTCTGTTGTCGAAGGGATTTTTAGCCCGTTTCCGACGTGTCGTTCTGTACTAGTGTTAGCAGCCATATTGGTGCCGGAGCGGAGATGCTCTAAGAAAGGTGTCTTAACTCCTAAGCTAATAAGCTACTGGTAGAAAAATCAAATTAAAAACATAGTAAAACATTTCAAAAACCTATAAAAAACATTGGTGATGAACATATACATGTTTTCTAAATACATGTCAAGTTTCGTGATGAAACGACATGTATGGTGCTCTGTGCAAAAATAACAAAATCAGTGCTCAAAAAAATGTTTTTGAAATCCGTTTCAGTCACTGATTTGTCTTTTTTGCACATAACATAAAAAAATTCATTTCATCACGGAACCTGACAAGTATGTAAAACATCCGTACATGTTGGTCTCCAAAAAAAAATCCAGTTTTAAAAATATTTTATTATTTTTAAATTTTTGTTTATTTTACCGGGAGCATATAAACTCGGGAGGCAACGTGTTATTTTCTAACACAATGAGTTAGAGTATCTCCAAGGGCCAGGGACATATATTCGGGAGAAATGTCCGATTAGTTCCATAATAAAGTATAATAAATTGTCCGAGACAAACGTACATGCTACCTTCTGAAGGACCTTTGCATTTTTTTCAAAGGAGTATATTTACTGGCTTGTGCTAGAGAATGGGAAATTTTCAGTCTAGTTTGATGGTTTCGAAAATTTAAATGAATTTCGGCAATTTAACAAAAGCTATTGTACTAGAGATGCGCGATAGGATGCTTAGGAAAATCAGTAAAAATATTATTCATATAGAAAAATATAGACAAGTACAACCTCTATTTCTTAATATAAGATGTTTTACCTTTTTCTGATTCGGATGTGTCTGGACGCGTTTTTTGTGTATATTCACTCAGTTCAGTCTGAGTCTAGTACATATTGAAGTAACTAAAACATTTTGTAATTAGCAACGGAGGAACTATGAATGTATTGCAAGGGACTTGAATTCAACACTTGGCTACAGAATTTCAGAAAGCAGCATCCCACAAATATGTATCTGTGATTTTGGTTTTCTATATGTTAAATCACAAAAATGAATTGTATGAAAGACCACAATACAAGTTATACATCTTGCTTTGAAATATTTTCTTATCAACATACCTCCATTTTTTTATTATATGATCTATGGTCATACTATTATTTTTTTCTTTAGAAATTTTTACAATATATTTCGGTAAATGCATACATACATTATTATTTTTCATGTGTATTGCGCTTGGGAGATGAACCTTCTCTTTGTCACCCAAGATGTTCTCATTTTTATTCTCTGTGCAGATTTATGTCAAAATTAGGATGTATGGTTAAGCTGACTCTCTATAGTGCCTATAACCAACGATCGTAACGAAATTGATATCCCCAATTTTACCACCCCGATTTGGATAACTAATTTTACATGGATTTAACAGAATACTTTCATACAACATATTCATATATAGTTTTATGTTTGTTGAGGCAAAGAAATTGTTGTTACAATTTTTTACTCTTTTGTAGCTACGCATTGCAATTATTTTCAATTGTTTTCTGTAGACCTAACAATCATCTAGAATTAATAAAGTATCCGAACAATAAATACTAAAGATAGTATACACATACTCCGTGAGAATGACCCCCAAATTCTAATGCCGCGGACCTTTTATTGTACAACATCAAAAAATAAAACATTACAAAACTAAATTTTTGGTTACTGTTCCATGAATGTACAACAAAGAACATCTATCGAAGTTCATGTTACACTTCATAGTTGAGTTTCCTCTCAGCTCAAATCAACCACACAAAAGGTAGTTTAAGTGTTTTGTCAAGAAAACCAAAGATAAAGTGGGCCATGGAATAGGGAGAATGAGCCTTTAAATCCTGAATGGTAATCAAACAAGAAAGAAATTATTTTGAGCCAAATTCTCCAGGACTAATTTTAAAACAAAGAAACACCATATGCCTTTTATATAATGATATTGTACCACACAGAGCAACCGCGAACTTCGAAATATCTCGTACGAGATATTTTATGGAGAAGGATGTGAAGGGTTCGATGGACTCTTGTTGATATACTCTCTCCGATCCGTAAAATCTTTCGTGACAAAGCAACGTAGTTAGTATAGGTCCTATGTGTAACCTCCGACTCTTTTTACGGATCGGAGGGAGTAGTATTTTATTGTCTTCTATGCCTTTTGCAGAATCCTTTTAATTTTCTCGTAATTGAATGGTGGACGTATTCAAAGTGTTTGAGTAGTTTACCAACATGCATATATGCTCGCAATGGCAAAGATTAAGATATGCTGTTGGACTGTTTGGTAAAGAGTAGACAATGGATCCTGCGGAAAGGAGTGTATATATCATGAACTCGAGAGTGCCTCTCTCGGTCTATGTGGAGGAGGACAATGGGCCAGAGGAATAGTAATACACAGAGCACACACCGACACAAAGAGGTGATGAGACGGCAGATTGTGCTAGCTCTGACCTTTTAGAGAGTTGCTAGCTCTGACCTGACCGGCGTGTTCCTGCTTGCCGGACGATCGACGATCGCTTTAAAACGCATGAGCATGACCTTGACAGCAGCAGGGCAAGCAAACCCCGCGCAACGCGCGCTTTAATTTTCGGCTTAAAGCTCGTCTTGTCCGACATGTTTTACCCTTTGCTCAGCTTGTGTGCATGCATATTTACATGCAGTTTGGCGTTGGATTGTTGCGTTTTATGCTTATTCTCATATTCTTCACGTACACGCATGTAATGTCGGCTGTTAGCTTTATTTTTATTCCTTCTTGGGAGAATCATGCGTAGGAGTAGTCTTATCAACATCACAACATGCATGCATGCGCGCAATGGGAAAGATTGGACGTCCGACTGATACGTTGCGAAAATACAATCGGATTCACGCAGGATTTTCACGGGAATGGAATCCGTAGGATTTTTTCCTAGAAACGTGGTTTGATTTGCAGGAATGGTTTCCGTAGGATTCTTTCCTATACGGCTTCCGCTAGTCAGTTTCGCATGAAAATTTCCATTAGCTCCGAGCTCTTGAAAAAATTCCTACGGCGGGAAGAGAACGTGCGCACGCCGCTCTCTCACTTGCGCGCCATTGTCGCGGCCAAAACACATATTCACGTACGTTCTAGCCATTAGAAGAAAAGAAAAACACTGTCTCCCAAACCAGTGCTACCCATTGCCGTTCACATCGACGGGATCGGCCGGGCTGCTCTCCGGCCGCGCGGCCGCCCCGGTTCTTCTCATATCCTCCGTGGCCTCTCCTGCTCTGCTCCTTCACCTCCAACAGCCCGTCCCTTGCCTCTCAGCTACGATTCATCCGCGGCAGCAAGGTACCGTACATGTCAGATGATCTCCTGTTGTTTTTGCACCATGCACTTAGATTCGATTGGTTAATTGTTGGTCTTGATCCGATTCTCATATCTGAGTTTATTCCAAACAAAATCCTGTAGAGATTTGGTAATTTTACAATACATCTACTAATTTGAAAGCTCAAAGTTCAAATAATAATTATAACGATCCAGAGTTCCTATGGTTTCCTACGCTGTCATCAAACGAGCACTTGTGCCAATTCCTGTGGTTTTTTTCCTTGTAGGATTCCAATGTACAGGCTATCCTAATCCTCCATTTTTCCTATCCCTCTAGTTTTCCTATCCTTTGAATCAAATAGGACCTAAGAGGATATCCACCACTTATCCTGGCCACCCAAATACTTTGCGATCCGTGCACAAATTTATTAACGAACATTCAAATATCAACGCATTATTAATAATTGATTGATTTATGTAATTTTAATTTTACATTCATGTACTAACAAGAAATTTATGTGTATGCATTGAGAAAAAAATTAAAATCACGCATTAACATATTTTTTATTTTATCAACATATTAAATAGCAAGAATAATATCATTTGTTGGATGCAAAATCAATGGTCGAGATAAACGGTGGATATCCTCTTAGTTGTGGGAAAAACGTGTTGCTGATATGAAGCGTAGACAGGGAGAACCGAGTGCAAAAGGAGTAAATCATGAGCTGGTCAGTGGTTGCGGGCCAGGGGAATGTTGGACGACATGGCAGCTTGTTGCAGGCATGCATCATGGTCAAAATCTATGCACCGAAAAGAGTTGATGAAACTTGTCTGCCACGCCCACTTACCTCACGTCCACCCACCAGCTCAACACCGTTGCTGCCTGCCAGCTAAGAGCATCTCCACCGGGGTCTCCAAATTCATGTCCGCCACCCTCCAATTGAGGTCCAATTGGGGGTGTCGAACATGTGTCCGCCCCAGTTTTGGAGGCCGCCCACAGCGACGCACCCCAAACGCCCGCCCCCCAAACGGTCCGAGGTGCCGACCAAAATTTAAACACCTTGTGGGCGGACTACACCGCCGAATGAAAATGAAAATTCCCTCATCAAACACGAACAAATTTAAACTAAACGACCTTTTTTGTAGATTCAAACTTAAGCTAAACGATACAAATTTAAACTAAACGATTCAAATTTAAAACTAAAACGATAAACCCTAATCTAAACCCCGCCGCTCGGGCCAGCCTGGTTCAGCTCGTCATGGGCCGCGCGCTCGGCGAGGACCTGAGAGGCGTCATGCGCCAGACCCTCCGCCTGCGTGATCAGCAGTTGTTGCTCCGGCGCCGCCGCTTGGGCGTTGAAATGCTCGTACGCCGCTCGCTCCGCGGCCATGAAGGCGCGGGCACGGTCATCCCGCTCCGCCAGCTCTCGAAAGAGTTGGCGGCAACAACCTGGTCTGGCCAGATCGGCGGCGGGAGCGGCTGCTCCGGCTCCGGCTCCTGCTGCGGCGGCGACGGGACCTCATCGAGCTCCGGCGGAGGCTCCTGGCCGGGGGACGGATCCTGCACCGGCTCCTGCTCGTCCACGTCGATGTCGTCCACATCCGCCCAGTCGAACGGCTGCTCATCGGCGCCGTTCTCCTGCGACGCCGCGTGAGCACGGCGCGCTGCCTGGGTGAGGGTGGCCCATGAGGTGGCGAGGCGGCGAGGCATGGTTGCCCTAACGCTTGGGGTAATGTGGTGTTGTGAACTGGCTACACGGCGAGCTCCGGTGGTGGTGTGGTGAAATGGTTGCACGGCGGGGGGCTCTTTATAGCCGTCCAAGGTAGAGGCGAGAAACAGTGGCGCTGGGCAGGAAGCGCAGGGTGGGTGAGCACGCGTCGCGTCGGAGTTAATGGCGGCGACACGATTCGCCCACGCCGACGCTTGGGAAGCCGGGAAAGGCTGGGCGGTCAGCAGGCGCCGCCGTAAATGCGAAGCGTGCTGCAGACGCCTCGCCGTCCTGTCCCTTCGTCGCCTGCGGAAACGCGTCGCCATTAACTCGGGCGGAACGGCCTCCTGCACGGCGCCATTAGAGCACCTGTTCGTGCCCTATCTCTATGACAGGCGGGCCGCCCCTGTCAGAGGCGATGTCCGGGCAGTGTCCGGCACCCCCGAGATTGGAGGCCCTCTCGGGGGTGCCGGACACGAATTTGCTCGGGGCGACCCTTTGGGGGTGTCGCTGGTGGGCGATTTTGCCGTCCGGACCCCATTGGGTCTTTGGGGGGGTCATTTGGAGGCCCCCGGTGGAGATGCTCTAATCCTAATCATCTTCTCTGCATCCAAAACCTAAAGCAGCTAGCACAGCGCGCGTCTGCCCAAACAATTTAGGTCATCAGGAATGCAGGATTTCATGCATGCTCCAACCGCCGGGGCCAGAGAAAGAAGGCAACTATTTTTCTCCATGCATTCTCTTCCAAGCAAAGCGATCAAAGCACGAGATAGCGCGTGCGTACGTGCTTGGATCGTGGTGGGAGCAATGCAAACAACGTAGTCGATCGGAACCGATGGCACACCCCAGAGAGAAAGGCAAAACGTGGCACGCTGCTCTGGTCACTCTCTGGCGCGGGAGTGAGTGAAAGCGAGGATCGTGCAAGTTTATACTCAACTCCCCCCCCCCCCCCCCCCCTTCCCGACGCTCGGAACGTTTTGAAACGAATTTTGTCAAATTTGCCGCACTCGGTTGACCGTTTGAAATACCCTTTGACGAGCGTGTTCACCTCGATATTCCACACAACTTTCATGTTGTAACTTTTCTGTTTCGGAGGTCGTATACGAGTCGAGTTTGTAGTTCATATATGCACGTTTATACTGCACCTAGCGCCGCCGCTCGTCGCCATGAGCTTCACCGGTGCAGTAGCAGCTATAGTGCTTGGGTAAGTGCGTGTGTAACCTCCATCACAACCTTCGTCACCGCACCACCGCCACGCCGTTACATCGCCGGAGTCGTCACCGGTGTTGAGGTAGTGTGCCTTAAACTCACCACAAGAGAGGAGGTGAGAGTATGTGAAATAGAGATATACACCAAACATCGGGTCTTCAAAATTTGTATCCAGTCAAACGGGCCTGGCTGAGTCTTTGTGGGCAACCAAATGGCATGCACAACATGGCCGAGACCTTGTTTTTCCGGGGCCAGGCCCTGCTGGGCCACGGATACGAGATGGCCAAAAACGATGCTGGAAACCAAACACGCCCTTAGACTTTAGTGCATACATACATTAGTTGATTCCGTACAGGCATTACTGGCGGAGCTACGTGCTGCTTTTTTTAAAGAATAGACGTATCTGTTCCAATAAGGAGATAAAGCGGCCGATTACGACGCGTTTAGACATATGCGTCTAAAATGCCAAACCACCGTAAGCGAAAAAAGGGAATCACTCGCCAGCCCTCCACCTATATACGGGTCCTAGGCTACCCCTGAACAACCTCGCAGCCCGTAACAGGTCTGCCTCAGCCTCCACCATCCTGATGGCGGTCTCCACCGAAGGTCTGTGGCCCTTCAAGACCACATTGTTCCTGTGACTCCACAGGCACCAGCAGATCAAGGTGATCGTTATCCAGATGTCCCTCTCATCAGTACCTCCATGTGTCTTCAATGGCAGCCAGTCGACTAGACGGTCATCGTGGTTAGGTACCCAGTCTGCTCTACCCCACCTGCCAAGCAGAGGACCACACCTCTCTAGAGAGGACACAACAGCAAGTGATCAATATCTTCCTCCTCCTGATCAAAGAGCGGCCGAGGAAAACCTCTACCCCTAGGTGGTCTGCAGTCCAACACCTATTTTTCAAGGCCAGCCAGAGGAAGAACTTGCATTTGTTCGGAGCTCGCGAGCGCCAAATCTGTTGGGCCCCGGCAATCCCGATCTTGCCCTCAAAGAGCGCTCTGTAGGCCGAGCGAGCCGAGTACTTGTGGTGGGCCTCCCAGTTCCACCCAAACTCATCGACGACCCCTCGGTCAAGTCGAAAGCCGCCACACTGACCGTCACGACCAGCAACTCGTGTAACTGTTGCGCGTTCAAATCAGGTGGGATGTCCTCGAGCCATCCACCGGCGAGTCCCTCTCTGACTCGGCGGGTACAACGGGCGCTTTTGGGCACGTTGATGAAGAGGTTTGGTGCCAGGTCCTTCAGACGCCCACCGAGCAGCCACCGGTCGATCCAGAAGAAGGTGGTGACCCAGTCTCCCACAACCGAGGTAGTAGCCGCCTCAAACAACTGGCGGGTCACACGAGAAACCTAAATGTTGAATTCACTCCATGGCTTGGAGCCATCCGTCCTGCTAAGCCAAAGCCACCTAGCTCGTTGCGCCTGGTTCATAAGTCACAGGTTTGGAATACCAAGACCCCCCAGGTGCTTTGGCATGCAAACTCTATCCCACGTCACCAGGCAATGGCCTCCACGGTCTTCTTTCCGCCCAGCCCAGATAAAACCGCGGATGATCTTCTCAATCTCCAGAAGAGTCTTCGCCGACAGATCAAGTGACATCATGGCAAAGAGAGACACCGCTGAGAGAGTGGTCTTGACAAGCTCAAGACGTCCACCACGGTTGAGCAGTCCAGCGTGTAACTTTGGGAGGTGGTTCGCCACTCCGTCCACAAGATACTGGAGCTGTGCGGCCGTCGGTTTCGGGAGGGAGAGCGAAAGCCCCAGATAGGGCAGGGGGAACGGCGACAACGGACAGGCTGCTTAATTACGATGCCATCACAGAAATCTGTTGAACATCACGATATCGATCATTTATTACTAACTATATAAAAGCCGGCGCAAATCGCGGCCTGTCCGCGCTCCTGGTACTGTAGATGCTACAGTAGGCACTGTTCACATGAACAGTGTTCTACAATGTTTCCATCCACACCGTCCGTCGCCGATCGCACGGTCCACCCGTCGTGCCCGTGACCGTTTTGCAGAAAAACCTCTCACAAAACCAGATATCAACCCGTAGTCCACATTTCCTGCCCAAAACCACCCGCAAAGGACCGATATACAATTCGTGGAAAATTCAGGGACCTCCGTGCAAAAAAGCCCCGCAGACCAGCCCCTCCCCTCTCTCTCCCCGCGCGAGACCGCGGCCGGCGGCGCCGCCGGCGTGCATCGCCACTGCCACGGCCCTCTCCGCTCCAATCGCGGCCCACGGCAGGCTCGCGGTCGCCGCCCCTCCCTCCTCCCCCAGCGCTGCGTGACGGCACGCCGCATCGGCGGCGGAATCGTCGACGCCGTGCCGCGGCTTCCTCCACCGCTTCCGTGCGACGCCGGCGGCGCTCCGGCGACCAAGAAGCGGCGGCGCCGCCACGTCCGGGCGCGCCGCGTCGAGGCACACCCGTCGCGCCCACGCGCGCGTCCCAGAACGCGCGGACGCGTCGCCGGCGCCGCCGTGCTCCGCCCTTGCCGCAGTGGCCGCCGATGACGACTGACGTCAGCACGACGTCACATGCGGTCCCACGTGTCAGTTCTTTTTTTTCTACTGAAAAATGTTTAAATTTGCAAAATCAATTACTCTAAATCTACCCACCAGAAAAATATGAAAAAAATATCAAAATAATCAGAAGAATACATGCTATCTATTTATGGAAAAATACATTTGTTTTTTAATATTTTAATTTGCTAAATAAACCTTTGCAAATTTTAAAATACAGCTCCAAATCAATTCGAACCAAATTAAAAAAATGGAAAACAAAATAGCCATTTCAAATAGTTTGAGACCTTATCAAAATTATTTCAAATCTAATTTACATCAAGGCAGGTGGGCCCCACTGCCTGACAAAAATTCCAGAAAAAGGAAAACAAATTACAAATTCAGTACCTTTAAATTTACACACCATGAAAATGCAGAAAAAGTACAGCAAAATGGAAAAATAAAATGAATGGTGTCTAAATAACCCCCCAAAACTTAACGTTCCGTAAATTTTAGAAGAACTATAATCTGAATACCTTCCCAATTTACCAAATTTTTGAAATCCAACCAGCTTTTAAACGTAAACTTTTTACAATCCCAATAATTTCCAAATTTGAAGAAATTTCAAATGCAAGCGTTGCCAAATTTAAAAATATTTTCCCTAATTACACTGAATCAGACTAGATGAATGCTCACAAATTGCATTCTCCCTAATTATATCTCGAGATATTTGAAATGACAAATTGCTTCTTTTCCTTTACATGTTTTCATTTTTTCCCTAATCTCTTTTCTTTTTCGTTGCTAATGCAAGCGTTGCCAAATTTAAAAGTATTTCCCCTAATTACACTGAATCAGATTTGATGAATGCTCACAAATTGCATTCTCCCTAATTATATCTCGAGATATTTGAAATGACAAATTGCTTCTTTTCCTTTACATGTTTTTTTTTCTAATCTCTTTTCTTTTTCGTTGCCTTCTCCCATTGTCACCAAGCTTACATATTTACTGAAAATTCATCTCCTTACAGATTTCACATTTCAATTTGGAGCCATAGTTGATGATTTCAATTATATTAACATATTTAGAGGTAATATAACTTGAAACTCTTTAATTAAGTAGTTAAATTTTAAAATGCATGCCTTCATAAATATTTAAATAAAATGCAAATTCATTTTCTCTAATTACGGAATGAATTTTTTATTGAACTTAATGCATGCTCACACAATATATTCTCACCGATTGTTGGATTAAATTTGCTATTTAAGAAAAACCTTAAATACATGATATGAACCAAAAAGATTAATATTTAGAAACAATACTATAAATGAGCTTCTTACAATTATGCAGTTGAATCTAATGACTGTTCATATTGAACTAACCTTTCTGTAGTTTGACAGTTAAATTTACATAGATGAAGAAACATACCACAAAATTCGCAAAAAAAAAAAATTGCTGACTACTTATGACATACGATCCAATTTCAAATATGACTATTTAGAAACTACAAAGCATTTTTAAATGCGCACATTTCCAAAATTGAAATTTACCACGCGAGCACGACGTATGCCGCGGGGAGAAAATCAAAACTATCGCAACAATACAAATTTCGAAGTATAAACACTTTTTTTTACAGTAAACTTTATTTGCATTCCCAATTTTTTTTAAACACTAAACTTTACTTGCATTCCCAATTTTTCTTGATCGATTAGTTAACATGGTGGTCAACCGTATTATAAAAAGCAAGAAAAATCATTGGGTTGCCAAATTCTGTATCGATCTGTGAAAAAACAAAGGATACGACAACGAAAAAGACGCTCTTTAACCTGAATTCTGATTAATTGGATATCCCGCATGAGTAATTGAAGAAAGACGCAACGTATTATTCCAGGGAGTCTTCAAAAGGGTTTAGAGCATGACATCGGTTGTTGACCCACAACTCAGAATTCTTTTTTTCAGCAACAATTCCAGAAATTGGTAGAATTCCGGCAAGTGGGCCTACTTTAGGGTTTAGGGTTCGAATGTACACATTTTCAAATTCGAAGTTTTTCATGAACTACACAAAAAAAACGACGACTATTTACATCATTTGATGAAGGTTCAAGTTTAAAATTGTTAAGATTTCCAATGCCTTCCAACACTTACCATTTAAAAAGCACTAAAAAAATCACATACAAACAACTCCTAACAATTTAGAAATTCAAACAATTTGTAAATGTAAACTTCTCCTTGCTAATGTCGATACATTTAAGTCCAAACAAATTTTGATTGCGCACAGCTTCAAATTCAAATTTCTCCTACCACGGTATTCAGAAATATCACAAACATATCAACATTGACACAAAAAAATAAACGTTAACTATTTATGCCATATGATCAGATTTCTAATTTGGAAACTTCAAAAAATTCAACGGCTTCCAGATCTGAACATTTGAAGAACCAAAAAAAAAAACATACGAACAGCTACCCACTTTCACCAATTTTTAAGATTCAAACAAAGTATAAATCAAACCTCTGAATATATCTGTTGGAAAAATACAAATAATATATCAAAACAATCAGAAAAATACATACAAGCTACTTGTGGTAATTTTTTTTTGGAATATTCAAATATTGTCACCATTTTGAGGTAATTCAAATGCATCTTTCCTAAAATGAATTAAATATTGCCGCTGAAATTCACACATATTCGACCATTCCGACCTACTAAATATTTGAATATTACACAAAATGTATAAAAATTGCTCACGAAAAATGCTACCTGTTCAAATATTGTCACGATTTAGAGGTAATTCAAATGCATCTTTCCTAAAATGAATTAAATATTGCCGCCGAAATTCAAACATATTCAACCATTTTGAGCTACCAAATATTTGAATATTACAGAAAATGTATCAAAAATGCTCACAAAAAATGCTGCCTGTTCATACCAACATAAAAAATATGTTTGCAAATACCAATTTGGCCAACATTTGTGCGAATATTCCGATATTCCATATAATATATCGAAAAGACTAAAGAAAAAACTCTACACATTTACAGCAAAATACAAATATACGTGAATATTTCAATTTGGCCAATATTTCCACACCATACGACTAAACTTTCCCCAAATGTGGATTCACGTTCAAATGGATTTCTCTAACTTTAATTAAATATTGACGTCAAAATACAAACATGTTTGAACACTTCAATCCACTAAAAATTTGAAAATTCTACAAAATACTTCGAAAAATCTCAACAACAAAAAATGCTACCTATCCATAACAAAATAAAAACCTGTTTGAACATTCCAATTTGGCCAACATTTTGTTTAGCAGAAAAAATATTGTACAAAAAAAATTCAACTAGTGGAAACATTAGTTTTGGACCACGATATCAGCTATGGAAACACGGAAGCGCGCTCCCGTGTTTGGTTCAAAATTTCTAAGAAAGCCCCATGTAGTGTTGTTGCGATTACTTGATATTGCTGCACATTTTGGAGCAAATGCAGGCATGCAGCAGCATTGCGGGTTTGGGACGAAAGCGCAATCATTTGTCTCGAGCATCCAGATTTTGCTTTACTGGGCAAAGGGCATTGAACATCTCTGCCAGTGCCGCAGTTGCGCTTACAATAGGAAAAAATCCCGAAGTAGGTACACAGAGTAGTGGGCAGCGGAGAGGTGCTAGCTAATCTACACTTGCAGCCAGCCAGCCACAGTGAGGCGTCAGTCGGAGCCGTTCTGAACCTTGCAACACTGCGTCGATGCAGCAATGCGTGCAACGCAATCCGTCAGCTGCCTGCCTGCGGAGCACGGGCGGACGGGCTGCTCCACCTGCGCACCGTGGGTAGATGGATAGATGCTGCTCACGCTCCAGGCCAGGCCCATCCTCTTCCTCCTCTTGCGTAGAACAGAGCAGACACAAAGGCGGAGCCAGAGAGAAGGCAATGGAGGAGGCAGCTCTGTGGCCTGTGGGGTGGCTGGTAGAATGGAGCCTTGTGCTGTCCGTGGCTCCTCTCTGGAAGGCAATTGGTAGAGTTGGTCCACGGGGATAAATTTGTAGACAAGGTCTCATAGAATTATTTTCCACCTGAAAGTTATTGGTTGGTGCAGGGAATATTCAGCGGCTGCCAAGTGCCAAGGGCGGCCGGGAAGCATGCAACGCCTATGCCGTGCGCTGCCCGTCGCTCGCGCATGGACATGGATGCAGATGGGGCGAAACTGCGGCAGCGGGTCCTCCTCTTGTCTGGCTGGTCTTCGATGGAGCTGCGTGCATCTCTGCTCTCTGCGGTTTGCTTGCGCTGCACTGCCGCTGTGCGTGCTTGTGCGAGGAACCCGGACGGACGGACCGTCTTCTTCCGTGGGTCGTGAGCTCTCCGTGGATCTGCTGTTTACAAATTCCACTCGAGCTCAACAATGTTCTAGCAAGTGGACCAAATTTTGGTGGAACAAGCACTTGTCACCAGAGTTTCGGTGGGGTTGCACTTGCAACACCAAACCCTTTCCCCGATAACTCCTTCTAACATAATTCTGCACCATGTCAGCAAATGGTTACTATTTCACTCATGTAAAACCTTTCAACTATTTCAACATACTTACTAAAATAAGTGAATATACGTATGAAAACACGTTTATACATACATAGAAATCAAGAAAAAGCTATAAAAAAATATATTAGTGTACGGAGGGAGTACTAATTTCCAACACAATGAGTTGCAGCTTCTCCGAGTGTCTGGGTCAAATCTTCGGGACAAATGTCCAATTTGTCATAAAGTCTATATTTTCGCGAAAAATGACCACTCGTCTATTTCCCCTTTCGTTTTTCTTTATTTATATATTTTTCATTACCTATTCTGCTACACAATATATTTGATAACGCATATAAAATCCGAGATAAATATTACAATATATAAAAAATTGCAATTCAAATTCTCGAATGACATTGTTCAAATTAAATTCGATTTTAGAAAATTGTCGTAAAAATTAACTTACAAAATTAAGTCTTACAGATTGACATACAATTTTTTTTGTTGCAAACGTCGTGCTCCTCACGAATAAAATCACCAACAAATTGAGCATTGGATTTTTTTTTTATTGAGAATTCACATGGTTTTGTATCAAACTGGCCGAATATCAGCTCTGTTCAATGTTGCGGCCATCAAATAACCATTTGTCGCGGTGCTTTGTAACATCGTGGCCGCAAATTTATCAGAAAACTTTCATACAACATATTCAAAATATAATGAGCAATTATCAATTGTTGATACAACAATTTTGCTCTTATCTGGATACACATCTTCCTAGAGAAAGGGCCTCCATAGTTCTAATGTCGTGAACCTTCTATTATAAAACATGGAGAAATGCAACATCATAAAATTACATTTATGGTTTACTATCTCACGGATGTACAACGAAGGACATCTATTAAAATTCATGTTAACATTTCATAGTTGAGTTTCCATTGAGCTCAAATCAACCTCACAAAAGGTTAAGTTTTGGTGTTTTTTGCAAGATAAACTACGATAAAGGGAGCCGGGAAATAAGAAGAGTGAGCCTCAAAATCCTGAGTAGTATTCAAGCAAGAAAGAAAATAGTTGGAGGCAAATTATTCAGCTAGGACTGATTATAGCATCCAAGAAAACAACGCATGCCTTTTATATAATGATTTTTTTTTTGAATTTCCCTTTTATATAATGATAGTTGTACAACAGGAAGTAACTGTTCCACAACCTTTGCCGGCGAGTCCGGTCCAAGGGCGTGGAGCGAGAGCGTAGTCGAAGGAGTCGTACACGCGGCACAATCACAGATGCGAAAAGTAAAATGACACAGAGATATAGCGGGACTGATCTTTATTATCAATGGTGTGTCTCTCTCATACAATACATGGGTATATATAGAGGGAGAGGGGCTAGGGTTGAGGACCAATCTAGAGGGAAAACCCCCACCCAAGAAAGGGTGGGCCCGCACGTTACGTACGTCGGTTTCCCAACACTCCCCCTTGGTCCGACATCCCGTATTGTCTATGTCTCAAAACTCCGAAAAACCCAGTGGGAAAAATATGGAGAAAGAGCACATAGCATACGTCTCCTCATGTTGCACGAATTGCCTCATCAAAAACCTCAATGTGAGAAACATCGGGAAAACTCACATAAGGGAAAAAGAGTACAATCCACTCAACATCAGGTTGAGTACTTGATCATCCGGATCAAGATTTTCAGATGGGGGTGTGAAGAATCTCCCCCGAGTCTGGCATATCTCTAAGTCTCATCATACCGATTCCACGAACACACCTCTCAAAAGATGATGCCGGTAATGATTTAGTGAACATATCAGCGAGATTGTCACACGACTTAGTATGCAAGATCCTTACCTCGTTCGTCTTCTACAGCTCATGCGCATAGAAAAACTTGGGGTTGATGAGACTACTCTTCACATGCCCTGACTGCACTTGTGCAACACAAGCTACATTATCTTCATAGATAATGGTGGGGGTTTGTACGGTGTTCAGCCCACACGTCTGCTGAATGTGGCGAATCATCCGTCGAAGCCATGCACACTCTTGTGATGCTTCTTATAGTGCTATGATTTCAGAGTGGTTCGTCCAAGTCGATAGAAGACTTTGCTCAGACGATTTCCAGGGAACATCAGTTCCACCACAAAGGAAAACATATCCAATCTATAACTTGGAAGTGTGCGGGTCCGACAGGTACCCTGCATCAGCATAGCCTACCAATGATAGGTCTTGATTCCTCCAATAAAATAGCCAAAGATATTTGGTCCCTTGCAGGTATCGTAAGACGTCCTTGATGCCTTTCCAATATCTAGGTAGGCTCAGAACTGTACCTAGCAAGCAAATTGACAGCGAACGCGATGTCCTGCCATGTACAATTCGCGAGGTACATGAGTGCTCCAAGGACACTCAAGTAGGGGAATTCCGGTCCCAGAATTTCCTCCCCCTCTTCCTTAGGCCTGAGGTCCTTATCTTGCTGTAAAGACCTCCCAATCATTGGGGTCTTCGAAGGATATGCCTTATGAAATCCAAATCTCTCTAACACCTTCTGGGTGTACTGGTGCACTAGAATCCCAGCAGGGGAATGTTCAAGTTACAGACCAGACAGAACTTGGTTTTACCCAAATCCTTCATCTCGAATTCCGACATCAGGTAGGAACTTGCTTCCTCAATATCTCTAGGTGTACCAATTATATTCAAATCGTCCACGTACACCGAGATTATACAGAATCCATCTTCGTTGCTCGTGTAGCCCTTCTGATGAAGGAGATCGCTTAAGCGATTACCACAGCCTACCAGACTTTAAGTCCGTACAATGACTTCCAAAGAAGAACACTGTATAGACCCGATTTGCTCTCTTGGTTCGGAATGGGGATACCTTCGGTACCATCATGTAAAAGTCCGAATCAAGGTTACCATATAGGTAAGCATTGACAACATCCAACAATTTCATTGTTAAGTCCAGATTTACTGCCATCGAGATCGAGTATCTAAAGGTTATACCAGCCATGACTGGGGAGTAAGTTTCCTCAATATCGACATATGTCGTTGAGTGAACCCTTGAGCGACGAGCCTTGCTCTGTACCGATCCACCTCATGTGTGAGGTAACTGCCTCCTGCCAATCTTTCCAATCCGACCTTATTTTACAATCAGCGGGATTGTTAGGCCTAGGGCCTGGATCTATGATTGAGGCAATTCTATAGCAAAGTTAATGTCGACAATTGCCATTGCTCGGTTCCTTGACTCTCCCTTATTTATATAATTTATGGCCATTTCGTCATGGGGCGCATCTGGCGCTACCTCTTGCTCCACCGTATTTCCCATTACAGGAGCGAGGTCCTTTAGCTTTTTCGCGCCGATGTGTGTACTCACATCTCCGCTGGATGTTCCCTCAATAGGGACGTTCAAGTCCGGAATCCCGTGCACAGGACTTTCCGTACTTGTGCCAGGTCTCAATTGGCTCCCCCTTTTCTTACTAGGGGCTTTGGTGACTGTCTGTGATAAATCTCTCTTATCCTTCTTCCTCAGGCGTCCCCGAGTACTTAGGAGTTGAGAAACCGGATTTCCCGTCCTTTTAGGCCTTTGGACGGGAGCGGGCGTACCATAGTTAACTTCGGTATCTCAACCCTTTCCAGTGCATTGCGCGCAGGCATATGCGACTTTGTCACAGTTTACAAGTCACTAAAGTGATCAGGCAGTTGATTCGCTAATGCATGCAAATCAAATTTCTTTTGGACTTCTTTATTTGTCTCGGCAGTGCGTGGGTCATGAGCGTGGATCTCTGTGACTTGGCACGTGATTTCTCGACTTTTATCATCAAGGGGTTGATTATCTCCCCCTAAAGTCGGAAAGAGATCCTTGTCAATGCAATCAGCGAAGCGGGCCGTATGACATTCACTTGTCATGGGGTCCAAATACCTGATTATGGACACAGTCGCATAACCAACGTATATCCCCGACTTACGGAGCGGGCCCTTTGCTGATCGCTGGGGTGGTGGTATCGGTACATACACCTGGCAACCGAACCTATAAAGGTGGGAAAATATCGGTGCTGACCCTGCACAAGCTGCACATGAGAATGGATGTTGTAGGCCAACGGTCTAAAGTTAATGAGTTTAGCAGCGTGTAACACAGCTTGCCCCAACATCTGGTTGGCGAAGTACAACTCTTATGATGGATTTCATCCTTCACCATTAAGGGGGGGGTCTAATGATTAACTTCCCCGTAGCGTATGCGGAGCATACGAAATCATCAGGATTTGGGAAGTTTTCACTTTAACATTATGACCGTTTGAGTTGTATATTCCTCATCATACTTAGACTGAGTGGCCTAATCTATCATGCCATAGGCAAAATAGTTCAGAGCATCGGAAGGTAGTGTACACAGGCAGTGCTACAATTACCATGTAGCATAGCCATTGTCCAATGGAGGAAAATTTTCCAAGAACATGTTTACCATTTTCATCGCGCCCGGTGATTAGTAGGCATTCCATACCGTTCATAACACCGGTCTCAGCTGGAGACTATTAGCGTGAAAACCATTAAAAACTTAAGGGGGTGCGAATGACTCGGGGTACAACAATGTATCGTTTATGATCAAAGTTGTTCCCATGGGTAGTATCATAGTGGCTCGTCCGGAGCCAACTATATAAGGATCGCAGCCGGCGATTTTCATAACACTACCTCGAGAATTTTATCAGACTCAAGCACATAATCTCCCTGAAGATGGTATTTGTGTATCGTTTTCCACGAGACATGTTTACTCCATTGGGGTGCCACACGTGTTCTAAGACATTTGCATGTAATTAAAATAATGAAGCGAGGAAGTAGCGACATTACAAAACAAATGCATATATCTGAGAACATAACATGCCATCATATTTAAATAGAGGAATTAATGAACGATAATCAAATGTCATTCAAGCGTCGAAATAATGAATATGGCTTGCTCTTATAGAGCTTACAAACCAAATGTATCTCATATAGCCTAAGGAATCATGATAAGTTAAACAGTGGAAGCTTAGACAGGCATAGAGAACGCGCTGTTCACTTCACACTCAATGTCCAACTGAGCGAACTGCTCCTCGGATCATCATCAGTGCCTACACGAGGTGCAAAAGGGAGCACCAAGTGATCGACCTCCATAGAGACGCCGACGTCCGTTGAGACCGTAGGGGCTATCTCCATGGGCGCAGCTGCAGGTGCAGCCATAGGCAGAGGTGGAGGCGGCGGGAGGATCTCGGGCGCCACCATGGGTGCCGGAGGTGCCTCCCCCTGTACTGAGGCGAGGTGCGATTCATGCACCTTCTTACTAGCCTTGTACGTTGCCACAACGCCCTTAGGTGCACGGCACTGGCGTGAGAAGTGTTCTGTAGAGCCGCACCGGTAGCATTCCTGGGGCCTCTGCTCCCCCTTGCCTGGCTGATGCTGCTGAGCCTGGCGAGGGGGGTGAGCCGCCTTCTTGCCCTTACTGCCTCTCTTCTTCTTAAGAGGCAAACGGACCTTGTAGGCGCTAGCATGGGCCTCCTGACGAGAACTCGCTCCAAGTGGTTGCGCGAGAGAGTTCTTTCGCAAGAGCTCATCCTGCGCCTCCTCCACCTGGAGTATGTTCACAAGCTCTGCATACTGCGTGTACTTCCCGTGGCGGTAATTCCGCGAGGACTGAACAACATCAGGGTGGAAAGTAGAGAGGGTCTCCTCAATCTTCTGAGTGTCAGTGATAGTGACACCACACATCCGAAGAGAGGTGCAAATCCGGTGCAAAACCGAATTATAGTCTCCCACCGTCTTGAAGTCCTGAAACCTCAGACGCATCCACCCCGCCTCTGCCCGCGGGCGAACAGTGTACTTCAGTCGCTCGAAATGCTGTTTAAGAGCATTCCAGAGGTCCAAAGCACTCCGCTCAGCCATGTACTCGTTATCAGAGTACTGCAGAGGTGGTGACACAGAAAATGCAAAGCCTGGACGTGAGGAAGATCTCAACGTCCGATGCCCACGTCAGGTAGTTGAGCCCATTTTGGGCTAGCTCGGTGAACTCACGGTTGACGATTCCGGTCATCTGCAATTTATGCAAATCATCTTAGATTACAGCAGGTAATCCCGATTACAGCAGGTAATCCATTGCATAAATGCGATGAAGATACAATTGTTCATTAACATGACGTTCCAATATTTAAAAACATGCTAACAATAATTTCAGAGCGATTAAAAGTAATTAAACAATTAATTCTAGCAATGAAAACATATAAACAAGCATGGTAATGACTAAAGCATGTTAAGCGCATCACTAACGTAAAAAAAAATTGGCCCTAAAATTGACCTTCCGAGGTTGTTTTATGGCTCAACATGCAATTTCAGCAAAAACAGACAGTTCCAGGGGCTTATACGCAGAATAATTCAGCGTGAATTAAATTACGTAAAACTGGAAATTCCGAGGGCTAAAATGCAAATTTTCCACGCGCGTACTGCTTTTGGTCCGGCCCAAAAAAAACAGCAGGCCTAAACTGGGCCGAGGCCCACCGTCAGAACCGACCCACACGCCCTCTTTTTTTTTTTTAAAGGTAAGTCGAAACAGGCCGGTTGCAGCCCAGCAGCCGTAGCGCTACCTGGGCCGGCCCATCTCGCCTCCTCTGTTGGATGGGAGTGGCGCTAGGTTTCCCTAGCGCCGGGAGACGACGGCGGCGGCAGTCGGCCGTGCCGGCGGCGCACATAGGCGGCGGGGCAGGAGGCCAGCGGGGCCGAGTGGGGGACGCCACGGCGGCCGTTCCGGCGACTAGCGGGGCCATGCAGAGGCGCTCGCGCACGGGCCAGCGGGGCCAGGCGGCGGACGGCGTGCAGGCGGCTGTCGGCGACGCGCGGAGGGCGACGACGACGCTCGTACCAGCCAGAGGGGACGGCGGCGAGGTGCTGGGAGGGACGGGGGCCGGCGGCGAGGAGCACGGCCACGGGCGTCGCGGCAACGGCGAGCTGGGCCACGGGCGCGTGGCCACGATGAGCTCAGCCGCGTCCGACGCGGGGCACGGGCACCGCGAGCACGAGCCAGCGGGGCCAGCGGCGAGGCATGCTACGGCCACGGCCATGAGCGAGGGTCGGGCGGAGCATCGGTAGCCAGCGGGGCGACGACTGCTCAACCATGGTGACCGTGGCGTGACGCGCATGGTCGTGTCGACGCGACGCATGACGAGGTGCTCGCGGTCGCGGCCAGCAGGGCTCCAGCGGCGACGGCCTCAGCGCGAGGCCAGCAACGCCAGGTGACGGTTGGCGGCGCCACTCGGGCGTGTGTGCTCGGACGGCACGGCCAGCAGGGCCGTCGTCCGCGAGACGGCGCTGTCGACGCGCAGGTGCGGTCAGCAGGGTACGCAGCGAGCATGGTCATCTGGACCTTCTCGCGCGGAAGAGCGACGACGGCGCCACGTAGTGCGAGGCTCGGTGTGTTGCGTGGCGGCTTGCCGACCTATGCAACACACGACGAGCGGCTCTACGACAGTCAGCCGACGACGTCTTTTACGCCGACACAGAAAACACTTCGGATGTCAATTTTCATCGTCCGTTCATCTGGAATCGAGACGGCGCGTCGCACAGCCGGTGCGCCGCGGCGGTACCGTGATCATCAGGATCACGTCCGTACCGACTCCCTACGGTGGCGTCATCAAATTCCCCATGAATCCGAGAGTATCGACATTGGTCGGCGACGTATTCGTCAGCTCGACTCTCGGGAGGAAAATCGACACCGTAGGTAATATAAAACGTATTGCAAGAACGGAAACATAAATAGATGCAAAACCGTTGTTGCGATCGGATCTGGATTATACCTCCGCGATGAACGACGAGAGCCTGCTTGATGAAGGCTCGATGCAGATCAGTTGGCGGAGCAGTTCGTGCTGATAACGTGTTCCACAACCTTTGCCGGCGAGTCCGGTCCAAGGGCGTGGAGCGAGAGCGTAGTCGAAGGAGTCGTACACGCGGCACAATCACAGATGCGAAAAGTAAAATGACACAGAGATATAGCGGGACTGATCTTTATTATCAATGGTGTGTCTCTCTCCATACAATACATGGGTATATATAAGAGGGAGAGGGATAGGGTTGAGGACCAATCGAGAGGGAAAACCCCCACCCAAGAAAGGGTGGGCCCGTACGTTTACTTGTACGGTAGGTTTCCCAACAGCAACGAGCACTTCACAATATCTTATGCCTATTTTTTTTTCTTCAATGGGTCCTAGATATTTTATGGAGAAGGATGTGAAGAGTTTGATAAATCCCTGGTTGGTATAGTATTTTTCTTCTTCCAATTTTCCTTTAGATATTGATGCTGGACCATGTTTGACCATGGAGGAAATTTTTGAATTTCCTGCTTCTCACACGTTCATACGCACTATAGTACTAGTACAGATATATAAATGGTTGCTTATTTTTACTCTAATAAGAAATAACTACATTTGAGGCACATATAGTAAGTGTTTCGATCAAAACATCATGATTCATCGAACTGTCAATGTTGGTCTATTGGACTCCTCCTTGTGATGTTCGTTGTATGATTTTTGTCCGGTTTCTTCCGCAAATAAATCGGACACCTTCTTCTTAATTAATGGATAGGCAACGTTTTTGCATTCATTTCAAAAAGTTAATGTAGGTCAATCTATATATCTTATAAATCAAAATCCGATTAACTTGGGAGGTGATAAATTTCCGGGATTCCGGTGGAGATGCTATTATCTACTTGTGCTTAATATGCCGTTAATTCAGGGCCAACAGTCGGGGGGTGATGGCCGGGTGCTCCCAAAAGCGGGTGCCGTGCTCTGCGTCGCTCAGGTTAGTAAAGGCGGAACAGAGGCGGCGGCAGCGTGGCAGTAACGGGCAGCCAGCGAGGAAGGATGGGACGTTGCTACAGCCGGACATGCTGCCCAGCTGTCGCATTCGTGCCGCCCAGCTCTCTCACACGATCGCAGCTAGCAGCACTGCAGTGTCGCCGCGCGCCCGCCCACGCTTTCGTTGTTGTTCTGCCGCGCGAGGCGCGACGGGACGAGACGGCACCGTGCCGGCACACCTCGGCGCGTCGGAATTCATGGCGTCGGCATGCGCGGACGGCGCCGTAAAGTGTCCACGAGCAGCGTCGGCCATGCCAGGAAGACGCATGGAGCATCGGACGGGCTCCATCTACGTAGCGTGGATAGAAGATGCTCACGCTCCAGGCCAGACCCAGCACTCAGAAGAGAAGTGGAGAACACCTCTCCCGTTCTCCTGCGTTTGTGTCTCCGTCCCTCCATGCTCCGGCCACCCCATGCTCTCGCGCCGCGCGTGCATGAGCCAGCGTTGCATAGAACAGAGTAGACAGAGTGCATGCAGACAGAGTGTCAAGCTATGGCAGTGGAGGCAGCAGCGCGGTGGGGTGGCTAGTGGTGTCTCGTCTTGTCCCGTCCGTGGCTTCTCCGGCCGGACCTACAATGGCACTGCATTTGGATGGATGTTGCTGAAATTCCCAGGGAATATTCAGCGGCCAAGGGGCGGCATGCATGCAACGACTGCTTTGTGCTCCCTCTGCTCTGCCCTGGCCGCATGCATGCCTTGCTCGTCGCGCATGGACGTGCATGGCCCAGCACTCGTCGTCCTCCTCCGGATGCTCCGTCTGAATTCCCGCGAACCGCTCCCTTGCAAAATGACAAAAATAACTTCTTCCCCAAATCTCCGCAGAAAATTATCTTATTTTGTAAACAATCACGAAACTAACTCTCCTTTTGTTGAACTTCTCTTGTTTTTGAAATCCAGCCGGAACGCTTCATGCTACATGGCATGACGTGCTGATCCATACCTTCACGCTACTGGAGGTTCATGACGGATTGACGGGCATCGTGCTATAAGGCATGGCGTAGGATCATCAAGGTTTAGGGGGTGAGTCATGAAAAGGGTTAGGTCCGTTTGGTAGACCGGTTTTTCAAAAATAATCTCATAATACAATGTTTCTAAAAACATTATAGTGTAACTTAATTTGAGGAAAGCAAATTATTGAGCAATTGACAACACATGAAAGGGATTGGGCTTGTTCGCCCTATCCCTGCCGGGATGACCGCTCGCGCGGGCGGCGCAAGGGGCGCCGCGCCGTGGCGAGGCTCGCCGTGGTCGAGGGCGGCATGGTGGGGGTCGGATGCTGCTCGTCGGAAGGGTTCGACGTCGAAGGCGACCATGGAGCGTGCCGTGCTCCGCGTGGGGTGGTATCCCTGGGTTCGTTTCTAGAGCCATGGAGGCTGGGATCACCGGTTGGGGAGGTCCAGGGGGACCTGCTGCCGCCGGCGAGTCCTGAAGCCGGCGAGATCTGGGCGGGTGCGGCGGAGGTTCCACCGGTGTTCTCCAGATCTGAGTTCCTGCCACTGTCCTCGCCGGGCGGCGATGGCCAGGCCTTCGCGTTGCACACAGGGGTGTCGCCTCGCTGGGCGCTGGTGGTGGGTTCGGTGGTGGTGCCATTAACGGAGGAGAAGGGCGATCCAGCGCCGCCGCCGCCGTGCGGGCTCCAGGAGGAAGACGCTGTGCTAGGGTCCTGCGGGAGCGCAGTCGGTGTTGGGCCTGGCCGCCCCTGCTGGGCCGGGGTGGGCCGCTGGTTCGGAGGCCTACCCATCTGGGGTTGGACCTACTTCTATAGGTGGGCCTACGGAGTTGGTTGGGCTGGAATCGTAAGGTGCTGTTGTGGAAGGCCGAATGGTGGGGTCGGCCCATGAAGGAAGGGCAGGTGCGCCACAGCGGCTGTTTAATTGGTGGTGGCTCCCGGTCGGGTCGAGTGTCTATTCGTTAGGGTTTCCTGCCTCCACTCGCGACGTGCGCCGCCACAGAGCTAGGGTTGGAGTTTCTCTTCTCCTACCACAGTCTGGTGCTGCTCCTCCGACGGCGATGGGGGACCGGAACCAAGGTTGGAACCAAGGGTGGCGGGGAGGTGCGTCGGCCGGCGGTAGCGGCTGGCGTGGTGGGCCGTCGGGTGGTGGTGGTGCTGGTGGGAGCCGCCGGTTCGTTGCGGAAGATCTGAGGGTGCGGCTCGATCGGGAGCAAGAGGAATTCAGGAGGCAGCAGGGAGATCGAGTTTTCAGGGGAGGCGTCGGGGGCCGCTTCGGTGTCGCTAGGCAGGGGCGGGGTGGGGACGACAGAGCGAGCAGGGGCTCGACCTTCAGGATCCGTTCCCCACTTCGCTCGCCTCTGCGGCCACCGCTGCGGGACGGGGGTCTCAAGAGGCCTTGGGCTCGGCCGCACACGGCCGGTCTGTCTGCTCCGGCGGGAGGGGCCCCGCAGGAGGCGGATCTCTCGAAGGTGACGTGCTACAACTGCGGCAACCAAGGGCATTTGCAGTCTCAGTGCACGGAGAAGCCCTCTAATATCCGACAATTTCTTAGAGGTTGGAGTAGGAATCTCGGATAAGATGCTAAACTTAAGAAAGATCTTATCCTGAATCGGAAAAGGGAGGAAGAAAGACGTGAAGAGGCAAGGATCCGTGCCCAGATCCCGATCCCACCACATTTGCGAGGGCGCGATGCTGGGCGGGGTGCGGGGGCGCAGCAAGGAAGAGAAGGTGGTCCGCTGGTGCGTAGCATCTCGCCGGTGGGGAGGGCCCCTCAGGCGCCGACTGCGGCTGATTCCTCACGAATCACGTGCTACAAATGTGGTCAGCAAGGTCATATGTAGGCTGAATGCAAGGTTGAGCCGTTCTGTGTCAAGTGCAAGACCAATGGTCACTTCTCGGCTATGTGCAAAGGATCGGCGCCAAGGTGGGTGGGCTATGGCACGCATCGAAGCCCTGCGGCAGTGAAATGGCATTGAAGACCTACTTCAGAATCTAGGTTTCGAGCAAGATGTGTTGCGGCGCCAGCAGTAGGTGCGTGGGGGCATCGATGCTGGCCTGTTTCAACTTCGGCCAGGTGGGCCTCGTGAGTGCTCCGGCGCCGGTGACCAGTAGAGGCGCAACGAAGACCTGCGGCGGAGGAGTGGTGGTGTTCGTCACCGCATTGAAGACCTGCACAAGAAGCTAGGATTCGAGCAAGAAGAGCTGCGGCGCCGCAGCATGAGCGTGGGGACGCTCCCAAATGGCGCCATGATGAAGGTCGTCAGCTGGATTTCAGGCAGCGCATCGTAGACCTGCGGCAGAGGAAGGGCCGGTCTGGGAGTCGAGCAAGAAGAGCAGCGGCGCCTGCAGCGGGAGCGTAGGGACGTTTTTCGTAGGCAGGTGGCAGCTAGTGGTCTTGAGCAAGGGGTTGCTTGTATTTTGCTTTTCTTTTTCTTTTTATTTTCTGGATGGCTTCATTAATACTTATTAATAAAGTCGGGCACCCGGAAGTGCCTTTTATCTATAAAAAAAACTTAATTTGAGGTGTTGGATTCTAACAAATATTTAAGGTATTCAAGTATCAACAAAATTAATCCTTGTGCCATTTTATAGTAAGACGTTTAGTGTAACATAATACAATGGTCCGTTCAGAAAATGACACGTTTTTTTCGGACAAAACGATGATTTATAGTAAGACCTCGTTGGTGTTGAGCTTTTAAACCACAACGCCATTCATATCATGTTGAGCTTTAAGACCTCTTTTTGTGTGTGTGGATAAAGCTTTAGAACCTCCTTTTTTACAAGACCTTGACGTAATTATTTTATCGTTGTTAAGAAAAACAACTCTTTGCTGGATATTTAATTTTTGTACATCGATAAAAAGGTTAAAGGAAAAGAACCCCAATTTTTTTAATGGTGTTGTGTATTAATTGAGCACACTGTTTTTATTATAATCATACGAAGCTGATTTCGACACGCATGTGGGTACCGAACTTTGCACCACACCACCAGTGAACTCTCTCTGGCCTATTTGGCAAAGATCATGGACCACCGAACTGCATGTCATGTTAATCTTTGATAAAAATCACTTGTCGATCTGGCGGTTTCTTCAGGTTAAACTCTTTCGCAATTAGGCATTCCAAACGATCAGTGTTGTCAACCTTAAAAAAAATCCATGATAACATCACAACCAGCTTGCAATTGATAATCTCAGCCCTTCAGAACGAGTATCAAACTTTGCAACACGCCACCACTCAACTCACTGCGACGTAATTGGTAAAGATCACGGGCTACCGAATTGTACATACTCTAATCTTTGATCAAATCACTTGTCGATCGGGCATCTTCAGTTTGAATTATTTCGCAATGAGGCATGATTTAGAATGATTAGTACCACCGTACTTAAATATATCTAGGATAGCGGCGCAATCAGTCTCCATGACTAGGTTATAGGATGAGCATGCAGTTGATAATTTGAGCCCTTCTAAGCGGACTGGTAGTTTGGAATATATTCCCGAGCCGAACAAATGATTTGTCTAGAATGGTCCCTTAGGATTGCACCCCAACCTACATCCTTGCATTTTTTGGAAAAATTAGCATCAACATTACATATTTAACCCATCGTTGATCCAGTTTTTCCCGGGATTCTTTTGGCCCCTCTTGTTCAAGCTGAACATGCTCTATGTTGCCTGGTGTTTCCTCTTCTTTATTTTAACCTTTTCTATAACTGATGTTCCCTCCGTTTTCTCACTTGCAAAGTGGCTAGATAGTCTTGTAAGAACCCGATGGTCTGATGGAGTTATCAATGGATGCACGACAATGTCAACCTAAACATGATCAAAACCCAACTTTGACAAACATCCACAAAGATACAGCCATTCTACCCAATCATTTTTCTTCACCATGCCAATCTTCATGTGTTTAGTCTAGTGGGTTATATCTGCTTTTAGTTGGAACTTGGAACTAAAGTAAGATGCATCATGTCTAGGGCTTCTTCGATTGGTACGATTCTGAAAACGAAACATTGCAACATATATTTGGTGTGCTGTTTCACTCATAATCGGGACAAAATCACAAAGAATAGAAAATCTTATATTTTGGTGTTTTGGAACTGAGTGAGTATGAAATAACTGTCGACCACATTATGTTGTATATCGTATCTTTTTTCTTGCGGGTGTTTGCATATTGTCTCTAGACCAAGCTGCATCCATACAAAATCCATAACCGTTTAATTGTATGGTCCTTTTTATCGATATAACATCATTTTAAATTGCTTATATTATTTTTTGAGGGAATTTTATATTGTTTATATGTGGTGGGCATTATAGCCTAGGCCAGCAAATAAAAAAACAAGGCCTGGAGAAACACTCTGCTCCGATATGCATCCTGGGCTGAGAGGCCGCTACGATCATGTTCGATGCATTGGCCTCCACGGGCTGAGAGGCCGATACGATCATGTTTGATCTATGGGCCTCGACGGGCTGTACTCCAAAACGCAGTCTGCTCTCACTGAAAAAACGCATTCTGCTCCGTGTCTCCAGATTCCCCGCACCTCGCCGTTCCGGCAGCTCGCCGCCGCCCGCCGCCATCCCGTTCCTCGCCGGTATTCCCGTCGCGCTCCAGGCGTCAGATTTGCTCCTCTAATTTCTCCTTCTAATAGCCTTCGGCCCGAGGAAGTGAGCTGGGTAGCAGCACCTCGCCTTATGTAAACGAACTGCCTCTACCATTTGCAGCAGCAGGCAGGCCGGGCTGGTACGGGATGGGGAAGAGGAAGGAGGAGAAGGAGGGGCAGGATGCAGCGGCGTGGGCGAGCGTCCCCAGCGACCTCCTCCCCGAGATCCTATCACGGATGCCCTACCCGTCGCTATGCCGCTTCAAGTGCGTGTCCACGGTATGGCTCGCGCTCTGCTCCGACCCCGCCGTCCGCAGAAGGTCGCCCCAGAAGCTCTCTGGCTTCTTCCGCGACTCCTTCCGCGACGACGACGGCAGCGGCCATCGCCGCTCGGGCCTCGATTTCCTCAACCTGTCCGGGAGAGGTCGGCCTCTGGTCGACCCTTCTCTTCGTTTCTTGTGCCAGTACGAGCACGTCAATCTCGTACATTGCTGTGGCGGCATCCTCCTCTGCACCGGCTGGGATCGTACCAAGAAACGCTGGCTATTCGTCGTGTGCAACCCCGCGACCAAGGACATTTGGGCAGCGTCGCCGTTGCCTGATATGCATGGGCCTGGATCTCCATTGATTTATGGAACCTACATCATCTGTCTGTGTTTCAACCCTGCCGTTCCCGGTCGCTTTGCGGTGTTCCTCTTCGTCCGTCATGCTTCCCGCCCAAGGATCAAGTCAGTACAAGTTTACTCATCAGATACCAGGGAATGGACTTCCATGGCGAGCGGCTGGGGTCCCCAAATTGTGGTGCGTGATGTTGAATTTGGATACGTCTTCTTAAATGGCACTCTGCATTTTACTGCCTTTGATCCTGACAACTCAGAGGGAAACGGAAGTTACGGAGCACTCTTGATAGTTAAGGTGGACATGGAGGGGAATACTTGGAGTACAATTCGAATGCCACCGAAGGCTGAGTTCTGTATCATTGGGCAGACTATCATTGGGCAGACACAGGGACGCTTATGCTGTGTGCAGAAAGACGATGGTAATGATTGCCGGCTGTCATTTTGGGTTCTTGAGGATTATGCTAGTGAACAGTGGACCTTAAAGCACACTGCCAGCGTCTTGGAACTGCTAGGAAGGCCCTGTCGTGAGCCCTATGAATACTATAAGCTTGTTGCGATCCACCCAGAATGTAACATGATTTTCCTTATGGATTGTGTGCCACCCGACGAGGCATTTGCATTTATGTCGTACGATATGGATAACAAGAAGCTGCATGTTATTTGCTCTCTTGAAGGGTATGATGCTCCGTTTTGGCCATACATTCCATGTTTTGCGGAACAGCCAGCAGTTGCTCAAAAAAATTCGGAGCTGCTTCCTATTTGTTAAGTCGGCATGGCTCCAGTGCCACCATGAAAATCAGCTGTTGGGTTTGATCAAATCTTCGAGTTTTTGGCTGTTGATTAGATAAGTTCTTCATCTACTTGACTACTCCAATTCAGTTATCTACTGTTGGTTATTCAGTGAGAATTTGAAAGCTATCCTTCAATGCGCAATTAGTTATATGACTGAACCTAGCCACTTAATATCTTTGCTTCTCGTAAAATTGTCGTGGTCACTTGTTAGCTCCTCAATCCTCATGTAGGTAAATGTGAAACAGTGGGGCATTACATATGTCTGAAATCATCTGCATTTTCATCTCCTTTCGTTTTATTTGTAGCAACTCAAGTACCTCTAGTATGCAATTTGGTATCCATCAAAGTTGAATAATGAATATTGATGCTGCCCTGTTCTGATGCACTTGTAAGTATTATTCTCTCGTTTGTTAGAATGGTTATCTCTCTTTTGGTAATATACTACGATCGAATATTCTGAACAGTTGTATATACGGACAGGGATGGTTCCTCTGCTGAGTTCTTTAAACAGCCTATTGTTGTTACGACTGGTTATATAATGCCATGAAGGTTCACCGCTCAATCTCATCACCATCACTCATGTACCCCCTAGTGTGTTCTTTATTCCTGTTCTGACTATAAGCGGCCCATGATACATGTCCCTGTCTTGAATTCTTGACTGGACTTTTGTAGAATCGTCCACCTCTAAGCCCTACGTAATCCATTTTCTGAAGCATTCCTTGATCTTACTATCAGCAATTTAACATACAGAATTTTCTCAGCCACTACTAAGCATTCTAAATTGTACACAGAATTAGCTATTATGCGAGTTGAAGTATTTTCAGGTTGCTATTCAGTTGTTCTGAGTGACGTTATCTAGACTGCTAAAGTTAAGCAGAAACAATCAGGTCAGTCAAATCTACGCAGAAAATTGATTCACGTTATTTGCCATGGTGTTTGTTTCGGAAAAATAGCTACGCAGAAAATTGATTCATGTAAAGAAAAGAAAAGCATGAAACATCAGTGTTAATTCCATGTTAAAGCTTAAAGTGAAAGATAGGCTGTGCATGAGCATGGTGAATTTGCAATCAAAAATTACTAGCAACAATTCCAATGACGCACATACAGTGAATTCTGAGGTTCCCCTGTGAAAGAATTATGTTTTCTTGCCAAATATGAGCTGTTCAATCTTTTCCCTTAATAGACCCGGCTTTCCCTGTGCTCTGACATCCCTCGATTGACCACATGCAATGAGATGATGTTTTGATTCTTCCAACTTAACCCCATTGCTGTAATGGCTTTCAAGAATTTGGTCGACTTTGTCGATGATATAGGTGTCTCGTTCCTTCAGTTTCTTGCCAGTCAACCCAAGCGTATGGTGGTTTGGAATATATAGTATCTTCAGGAACGTAGAAATTCACGAGGCACACAGGCTGCTTCTTGCACACGATGCAGGGTGTCCTGCATGCAGAACCTAGCCTGGCAAGTTCGAGAATCGAGAGTTGGTGCCATTTTGTTTCAGTAGTTGCGTCTGGAATACTTCGGTGCCAGCAAGAAAGTTGGAGTTCCTCAAAGGCAAGTTCTTGTCTCATATTTTTGGTCGCCTTGTTGTTGCTGGCAGGATGCTCCGTTCGTTTTCAGCTGATGAAGGCAAGAGCTTGTCTGCAATGCAGCGGTGCTGGTATCACCGTGCATACCTGGGAAGGTTCGATCCTGTCTACTATGATTTCGCCAGAAACCAGTTCTCGTTTTACCTCTCAACTCCAAATCTCCAATCCAGGCGTGAGTTCATCCGTAATCTTTGAGTTATCACGTGCAAACTTAAACTTATTGCTTTTGTTAAGTCAAAAGACATCCAAGTCATTGTAGTATAGTGGTAAGTATTCCCGCCTGTCACGCGGGTGACCCGGGTTCGATCCCCGGCAACGGCGCTTTTGTCTCTTTTTTTTCGACAACCCGGCAGTCTGCTCCTAAATACGCAATCTGGCAAAATCAATCACAGTTCACACAGATGCATGCATGGTCCAGATGACAAGAAAATCGACCAGCATTTTCATCCATCTAGCCCAAGCACTGAATGTTGTGCTAATTGAGTCTTCATTCAGACAATGGCGGTGGATTTAAAGCTAACAATCTGATCTACCTTAGAGCATCTCTAGCAGTACCCGCAAAACTCGAACCCGCAAAACAATTTTAAGGGTCGGGTTTTTCGTGTTCTTGCGCAAGAAATCGGGCCGCGAAGAACAGAGCCCGCAAACGAAACTGCAAATCTGAATTTCAACACGCAGATTTTCGCGGGAACAAAGTTCAGTTCATAGTAGATAGATGTTCTTCTGTACAGATTGATTTCAACATTGTTTGTACACAAAATGCAAACCCTAGATACTAGCCTAGAACTACACGTCGCCGCCCAAACCCTAGAACTACACAAAATTTGCTCCTCACCGGAGCCACGGGCGCGGCGGCGACGCAGCGGTGGAGGAGCTTCCGACGAGGTCGATGACGGGCGGGAGATGGCTGATGATCTCCCGCTCCCGCTCCCTCCGGAGCCGGTAGATCTCCCGCTCCCTCCGGAGCCGGTCCCACTCCGGCAAGTCGCAGCGCACCGACCCGCCGTGCCTGTACTTCCGTGCGCGGCGCTTCCGTGCCATGGCTCGGCCGAACCGGTCGTCGCCAGGGAGCGCCGCCTCTGGTTCCCGCTTCGGCGCCATGGCTCGGTGTCGCCGGATCTGTTGACGGGGAGGCGAGATTGCTCGTCGGAGACGGCGGAGCGCACGGCGGATTGCTCGCCGGAGGAGGTGTGGGATTGGGGATTGCAATCCGCAAATGCGGTGGGAAGCCAGATAAATAGGGGTAGGCGGTGCGGATTCACGGGCCACCGCAAAACGTTTGCGGGCCGACGCAAATATGCAGGCGCTGGTCTGGCCCAAAAATGGCCCCAAACCCGCAAACTCGCCGGAATTTTGCGGGTTCGGCCATTTTGCGGGTACTGCTAGAGATGCTCTTAGTTCGCAGCAGGATTAGCTCTCTGTAGTACAACTTCTACTAGGATACATGTAGTACGCAACAATAGGGTAAAAGCAAACATTCATATAGGGTGTGCTTGGATGTTGGTATTGGGGCTTGGAATCGTCTATCTTGAATTTACAGTTGGCTGGGGCGATGCTCCCATTTCAAAAAATCTGGAATTTACGGACTTGAATTCTGTTATTTGGTTAGTTTAGTATTTGGGCCTGGAAAGGAACTTAAGTACCAAGTCCACCCCTCACCTGTGCCCGCGCATGCTCGGGAGTACGGAGACCCCTCGTATCGGCCTGGGATCGCGGTCTCGTGAAGTAGGTATTTCTTGCACCCAAGCTTCAGTGCTCTCGCTACTTTAAAAAAATTGAAAAATATATTATAAGTTTCGAAAAATCTGAAATAAATCATGCATATTCCCGATGATGTATCCCATGCATGTGCAGAATCACAATGTGAAGTAATTTGTATTTCTGACCTATAAAAATGACAATTTTTCAGATCTGATTGTAGTTAACAATATATAATTTCAAATCTGCAAATTTGTCATTTTCGTGTAGACTATAGTATAAAGATTTTGTATTGGTATTTTGCACGATTGTAGTATACATCATTAAAAACATGCATGATTGTTTTCATATATTTTTTGAAACTCCCAAATATACATTTTGAATTTTCTAAAATATAGGGATCACTTGAACTCGGGAGGAGAAACAAAAGCACTTTCCGGGTACCGTGCGGTCGTGCCTCTTTGCGACACGGAACAGAGGAGCAGAGCTTCCTGGCGGCGCGGTAAGCTCCCCTCCGGCCCTCCCGTCTCCCTCCTCCCCGGCCGTCCTCCTCCCCGCCCTCCCTCCTCTCCCCTCTTCCTCCCCCTGGTCGACCTCCCCCCCGCCCTGGAACCCTCCTAGATGGATGGGCAGAACGGCGGTGGGAGGGGGCATGGCGGCTGGAGCAAGCATGGCGGCGGGAGGGCTCTTCCCCAAAGCCCCACCGAAGCACTTCACAGCAGCTTCTTTTTTTTGCTAAAATTGTTCCCTTTGCAATTGCAGATTACTAGATTGATTGGCATCTGCAGTTCAGTGCAGGTATGCCGTGTGTGTATGTCATGTGTGTATATGGTATAATGTACACAATTTTCATTCTTTTTATTGTAAGGTACTAATGCATAATCATTACTTACATATGTACTCTTGTGAAAATTTATTTTCATACATGTACAACACTTTTCAATCTTCAAACTCTTGAAAATTTACAGTTCAAGTTTTGGTATTTGACACCCATTTCAATTCTGTGAGCTGAATATCCACTCCCTCAAACAGAGCATAGTAGTATTGTGGCAATCCTCTCTTGGTTTTTGTGGTATGAGGTTTTACTCATTCAACGATTAATAGAACTAATCTAATTGACCTCCTCAAATTTTGTGTTTGATCTAGACCTGCCGCTGCATCATGCCTTCAGAGGAGCTGAGAGCAATCTTGTCAGATTTGTCTGTGGGTTCGCGATCTCCGACGGCCAGCCAAATCGGTTCTTCGGTTGATCCGTCATCTGAGGGTGGCACACAGGTCACTTGCTTCACGGAGGACCTGCATGATGTCACGCTCCATTTTCAGATCATAAGGCTCTCTAAACAGGTACCGACGAGATCTCCTCTGCAACTTTTTTGCCAAGATACTCGCAAGTCCCAACGTCTAATGACTCATTGACTCCCAAGCAAACTAGAGTGGTGTTTGGTGGCGACTTTTGTCTACAGTTTTAGGGTTGTTCAATCGCTTCGAGTAAAAACTGCATTGTTTGTGGCTTCCTCATAAATATTGGCTTAACTCAGGCATTGTTCGGTTTGTGTCCTCACTTCCGGACTTTGGCCTTGGACAAAATTTTGCATTAAAATGTCAGTCAAGCAAAGACATCTGGAGTAGAATTTGTACGAGACATATGGAACTAATAATCTTGTAGCTTTATAAAGACAGTAGAGAAATCTCCGTGTTCAGTTTCAGTTAGTAAAGCAGGTAATTTTGAATATGAAGTTCTGAACTTATCTTACTCGTTCCATGAAGCATGCTAATTTAAGAGTTTGTAACTATATCCACCGAGTTAAGCTTCAGATAGTTTTGACTTACGATAAATTATGTGAGAAAGGCTTGTGGCACTAATTCCATTTCTACACAAAACTTGGAATACGATGGTCCGTTTACCCTATGTTAGGCATATTTTGAATGAACATTTTGTTTTGCACCCATATTTATTCACATGCTTGTGTAATCTCTGTTCTGTTCTTTGTCAAACATTTGTGTGTTACTATTTTGAGCCTCCCTTTTTTTCATACAGATCTATGCATGGGTAGGATGCAACTCGGCAAAGTTTGGCCATTTATATGCGGCTGCAAGCACTCGTCCGGTAACAAGCAATCATTATGTCCTTGAGAACTGGCATTTATCTTGAGACTGATCACTGCATCGTGTGTACTTCATGTTTGTTGCAGGGTGATGGAGTGAGTGTCACATCTGTACTTGGAGGAACATCTGATAATACTGGATCAAGCATGGCCCGCCGCTTAGGTAATACTATTTCTGCTGTGATTGACCCATCTTCATCGTATTAGTATGAAAAATAGAAACCTTATTGTCACCTCATGTTTCAGTGCTAAATACAGGTATAAATATAGTTCTAGCATGTAACATTCCTAAAGACAGCCCCATGCTCGAGGTACTAACTGACTTGTCTTTGTGTTAGAAATTTGCGGGTTTGTATCTGATAGGGTGTTTTTCAGGCCGCTGCGGAGAGGAAACTTGTAGAGAAGCTGAGAAGTTTAGGCTATATCAGATCCAAACCGGCAGAGGCTAACACTTCCACAACATGCTGACTGCTGAAGGATACTTGTGAGCTGTCAAGTCACTGGTCGAGAAAGTCAGCATGCTTTGTGATCTTTTCATGCTTGGTTTAGTTTATTGGACACTACACTTATGCGCTCAAAACACTTTGAATGCCTAGTAAGCTCAATGTGGGTTACTGAGCATAGGCATGATGGCCTGAATGTTTGCACGCGATTGGCAACTGCTGCATGTTCACAGAATTATCAAGCATTTCTGATGTGATACTTGCTTGAAATGCAGACTATTTTAGTGTCTGACCTGTAAATCCTACATTGAGGCATTTTCTCACAGAAATTGTGCTTTGCTGGTCTTGCTTGAGACTTTGAGGCGCCGTCGTCTATGAAATTTGCTATGGTTCCGTGGTCTTTCGTTTATTTCTCCAGTATTGGCTAATAGCTGTGCTTATCTCTCTTAAGGATCGCCGTTATTTCACTGTAATTGCCTATGCTTGGGGTTTTCAGGTCTGTTAAAGAATTGAGTGTGTATTTGATGCAATGATCTAGCACTTAACCATATTTTAATGCTTTAGAAGTAGAGGTTAAATGATTGTAGAATGCCACTTAATATGGATGTGTATGGCCATTTCTCGCTCAAGTCTTTCTTGGTCACTGCGTATGGTGTGCTAGTTGGATGTACTGAGATTAGTCAAGAGAGTAATCTTACACTCCTGTTTGTAAAAGAGAAGGAATCCTGTAGTCGTCCTTGGTCAATGTTTTTCCTTATCAGCCTGAATTTTTTTTAGTCCTTTCGTATAGGAAACGAAAAGGTGGCACCCAAGCTCACTTGAGTTCTGCTTTAAAAAAATTAAAATGGTACATTGGAGTTTTAGAAATTCCATTTATTTGAACGTGAATACGTACACATGGTATATATATATTTGTCAACGTTTCGATATAAGACGTTTTATTTTGGGCTACAGAAAAATAAGGAGTAAAAAACTCTTATTTTGTCCTGAAATTTGCCTCCTTTATGTAGCCCAAAATGCAACATTTTTTAAACGAAACTTCTGGCGTGCGTAGTAAATATAATATGTATCTGTATACTACTTTTTGGAAGATTTTTAGGACAAAAAAAATACGATTTTGTTATTGCTCTCTAACAGTACTAAGCAAACTGAGACTGAATGCTGATACTAGCAAAGTAGATAAACTGATGACGAAGAAGTAACATGTGCACCGTCGAGTTTCACATATATAAATATATTCTTCATATGTATTGACTTTTTTTTTAACTAAAACTGTAGGGAAGACCCCTACAGTACCTTTTTCAATTTATAAATGGATATTTACAAAGGATGAGGTCTTTTAGTGTCAAAAATTACAAGGTATCCAACCATTGCTGCATGCCTTCCTTAAGGCTAGGCTTAGCTCTATGCATAACAAGAGCAAAAGTCTCCTTAAAAAATCTAGAACATTCATGGATATCTAGATCCTGATTATCAAAAATTATTCTGTTCCTATGATTCCATAAACTCCAGCAACCAGTGATAATTGCCTCCTTGAACCCAAGAAAATTGTTTCTGTGTTTACCATCCATGAGTAGATCAATAAGGCAGAGATCATTGTTCCATTCCAGATTAAGCTTCCACCAAAAGCTCTGGCTGAAGTCACATGAGAAGAAAAGGTGATCCAGTGTTTCATTTGTGCAATCTTGGCAGAGAACACATGCTTTGGACTCAATATAAAAATTCTTTCTAGTGAGCAGGTCTTGGGTATTTAGTCTGTCCAGAAGCAATAACCAGAAGAAAAATTTCTGCTTTGGCAATGCTCTTGATTTCCAGATCCATTGGAAGGGGGCTGGTGCTTTTTCATGTGGATCTAGCTTTTCAAATACTTTCCTGGCTGAATATTTACCCTTCCATTCAAAAGTCCACTGATCTTCAGTATTTGGTTCTCTATTAGCTGTCCAGGTCTGTATTATCTGTGATAAATTATCATGTTCATCAGCAGCAATTAATGACAATGGTAGGTGGAAAAGCTCATAGATATCCTCTTCTGCAGATGTGAAGAACTTCTGCAGGCAGATGTCTTGATCAATTGCAAATGAAAACAGGTGAGGGAATTCTTCCATGGCAGATGGCATCATCCATTTATCCTTCCAGATTGTGAGTGTTCTACCATTATTAGCTTTAATAGTTGTCAGCTCCATGAAGCTATCCCAGAGAGACAAACAATCCTTCCGCCAGAAAGAACCACAGTGATTGCTTGCTTGAGGCAATTTGTATCCAGGATAATGTGCATTCCAGATGAGCTTTACCCATGGTATATCCTCCTGATTCATGAATTTATACAAATTTTTCATCAGGGCATTGTTTTGTACTCTTAGGCTCTTAATTCCAAGTCCTCCGGCAGTCTTTGGCCTGCAGACCTTATCCCATTTAACTAGGCATTTGCCTTTTTTTATCAATTTCTTTGCCCTTCCATAGGAAGTTCCGAAATGAGTTTTCAGCATGATCCAAGAACCCAAGTGGTAACTTGATTGTACACATGGCAAAGTTGGGCATGGCTGCAAGTACTGATTGGACAAATACTAGCCTTCCATCATAAGATAGGGTAGTTTCTACACCAGAGAGCCTCCTGTCAATGCCTTCTAGGATACCAATCAGATGCTCCATTCTAGGTTTTGTGGTACCCATAGGTAAACCCAGATATGGAAATGGAAGAGCCTCTGGTTTACAGCCAAACCCATGGGCAAGAGCATGACATCTTTCAGTAGAAATATTGATTGGGGTCATAGCAGACTTGCTGTAATTCACCTTTAACCCAATTGATTGTGAAAATTTGCAAAGAAGCACCTTCAGATTATCAAGCTGAACTGGATCTGTTGGCATAATCAGCAATGTATCATCTGCATATTGTATAATTTGGTAATCCAGGCTGAAAGAACTATCCATAGGCAAATTCAATTCCCCCTCATGCCATGCTTTGTTGATCACATACTGCAACAATTCTCCAGCAAGCACAAATAAAATTGGTGAAAGTGGATCTCCTTGCCTTACTCCTCTTTTGCATTTAATATTCTTCCCAGGTACACCATTTAGGAGGATTGATGTTGGCAGTGAATAAAATATCTCTAATCCAATTGATGAATTTTCACCAAAGCCCAATTGTTTCAGCATAGCTAGGATAGCAGAATATTCCACTTTGTCAAATGCTTTCTCAAAATCTAGCTTGAGAATAATTATTTCCTTCTTGGATTTGTGACAGAGGTGCAAATATTCAAAAGCCCATGCAAGGCAATCATGAATGGATCTGTTCTTGATAAACCCATACCGGTTCTTGTGAATTAATGGAATAATAACTTTCTGCATCCTATTTGCCAACAGCTTTGTAAGGAATTTAAGTGCTGAACTGACCAGAAAAATGGGTATGTAGTCAGTGATGAATTCTGGGCTCTGCTTCTTGGGGATTAGTGTTATAAAGGCAGTATTTATACTCTCCAGATTGAGATTCCCATCATGAAAATCACTGCATAGCTTGTAGAACAGATCTTTTACTATATCCCAGCATTTCTTTAGGAATGTCCCATTGAATCCATCAGGCCCTGGTGATTTGTTTGCAGGCATCTCCTTCACAATATTATCAATTTCCTATGTTGTAAAAGGCAGTTCTAGGCTGTCAAAATCCACTGTAGTGTTTGCTGTAATAAGCTCCTCCATATCAAATAGCATAATTGGATTATCAGAAATACCAATTCTTTCCTTGTATGAGTGCCATAATTTTGCAGCTTTGGCTTCATGTGTTTCCAGCAGCCTATCATCCTCATCCTTTAGAACAGCAATATAATTGGTCCTGTAGCTCTGAGTAGCCACAGTATGGAATTTTTTTTGCCCTGTTCTTCCAGTAAATTGTCTTTTCTTCCAGTAGGTTCAATTGGTGTGTCTTTAATGCAGCTCTAAATTTTTTTCCTGCTGTGAGAGGTTTCTATGTTCTTCCAAACCATCCAGAAGTACAAGTATGAAGCTACATGATTCAATGACCATATTAAGCTGTGAAAGGTTCTTGCTCCATTTCTTTAGGCCCACCCTGACTGATTCAGTCTGGCTGTAATTTCCTTGGCGGGATTTGTAGTAATAGCAGGCAGCAATGAACGTAGTTTATGATTTGAAGAAACACCACATACCAGAGATAACAAGCACAACACCAACATCCTGAGATGTAAAACTCCGTCCTCTGTATTTTTTGCTGCTCATAGCCTAGAGCGAAAATTGCTTGAGTTCCCTAGTCTAATTGTTCTTTGTGGGATAACTAATATAACCAATGGCGGAGCTTGATATAAATTCTGAGGGGAGGCGAAAGAGAAAATACCAGTGTGGGCAATACTAAGTTTTCCCATATAAGCCCTTCCCAAAAAAAAATCACAAGTTGGTTCAAAGTTGGGAGGGGGAGGGGCCGGTGCCCCCCTCCCCCCATGACTTTCACTATGTTCATGTATGAAGGAACATTTCCGTAATAAATGAAGTTTTTTATATGGATATAGGTAATATGCTCGTGCGTTGCAACACGTGAGAAATATATGTTTCTCAAGGCTTACAAAGTTCTCGTTGGTATAGACGCACATGTGTGTCACAACCGTCCAGTTTTGGCACGTCCATGGCTGCGCCAGTAGAGACACGTGTCTCCATCGCCAGCTTACCTCACTTCACGAAGGCATCTGTCTCCCTCCGGGCCAGGGAGTAGATGAACCAAAGGAGGATTGATAAATTGTTCGGGAGGATTCAGGATGTAAATGTGTGGCACCCCAGATGAACCAGAGGAGGACGGATAAATCGTTCAGGATGATTCGGATGTAAATGTGTGGCACCGTTAGATCTTCCGCTCCAACACCAACTACACCAAAGCCTTGGATGAATTCTCATCAAATTAGAGACATCGCATGCAACTCCCGATTTTTTTTGTAAGACAACATGATACATAAATCTGATATCAATGAAATTGTTATTGAGCCGGCCTGTTTCTAGTTGACACTTTTCAATCTTAAGAGTATACCTTTTTTGAAGACAAAGATTTGGCATATACACCATTTGAGTTTTCTCACTGGATATTTAACCTTCACTACGCACAAATTAACATATATTCCTAATCAGATAAATTACAAAAGAAATTAAGTGCATGCTAGTGAGAACATCTTATAAGCATCTGGTTCAAATGTAAATGTTTCCTTTAGCATACATAACTTGGAGAAATGCACAAACGTGTACACATGATTAGTTCTTCCCCTTGGCGATTCAATCTTTTCGGGCTAGTCTAGAATCCTAATGCGACGGATGTTCTGACCTCTTTTCACGCCTCCAACACTGTTGCTCTTCCTTGCTGCCTCTAGCACGCTGGCGGGCTGGACGACAATGTTGGTTGATCACTTACATCCAAAAGCACACTGAAGAGCCCCATTCCTTGCTTCCTAAAGCTCCTCTCCATGGCGTTGGTCGCCTGCTCGATGCCGCCTCTCGACGTTGTGGTGAAATTTGGCTTCGGTTAGGTGTGGATTCTGCTTGAAAACGTTGAATTGGGATGTTATGATTGCTTATTATAGTTATGCCTTATATTATGAGAAGGAAGTGCATCCAGGCTAAAATGGATACCTCTTGGTGGCAGCATTTTATTGTAACCTTCAGCGATCGAATCCTGCAAGATCCTGGAGGTAAAACCATGCAAGATTGGCTGATTTGAATGTATTGAGATATCTAGCAACTATGCCTCCCATGGAAGTAGAAATCCCCTATCTCACAACATTCTGATTTCCATTTGCCTGCAGGAGAACAACTAAGAATGATAATTTGTTATAAAATAACTGCCAACTAATAAAATCAGTATGCTATGTTTCTATCTATATATAAATATGAACTTTTCTGAAATTCATTTTTTAAAGATGGATTGATTTCTCTATTACAACATAACTCCAAAGGTAGAGAACTTCTACGCTAATGCCACGACTGAACATGCAGTTGTACCTATCAACAATTAGACTGATCCATGCCTTTAAGTCCCCAAGGCAGCAAGAAATCTAGCAAGGCAAGAAAGATTCAGCCCCAAATATATAAAATGCCAAAGTGCATTGAACAGAAGAACCCATCTAAGACACACAGTCAAGGTGCAAAAAAATAATACTGCTTAAGTCTAGGTTCAAATCGAACCAACTCAATCCAACCAAGTTAATTAGGCATATGCATGTGACTTCTGACATTTTACATGCCAACATGCAAAACATTTTTATGCAGTATCCGTTACAAGCACACAAAATTAATGGCATTTCCATGTTCTTGACACTTCATCAGTATAGACCAAAACTCATTGCGGTAACACCACTTCAATAGCGTTTTAAAAGGTGAAAATTGCCCCTATAATTTTTCCAGCATGAAATTGAGTACTTCATAGAGTTTTACTCCCCATAATTTGACCAAATTGTAGTTTCTTCTACACATATCAGCAAACTCCTCGCTATCCTACACAGGCATATGGGACATCACACCAAAGCTAAATTCCAACAACGCACTAATACATTTACAATCTAATAGAGCACTTGTTTGCATGCTAATATCATCCTTCCTTCTTAACTTCTGGAATCTGGATAAATAAATTCCAAGCACCTATATATACATACACCAATAGACTGTATCAAACATAGTATAAATAGTACTCCCTCCATTCCTAAATGTAAGATGTTTTTCCTTTTGCCCACATTCACACGTATCTACCATGTATTTAGACATGTTTTAGTGTGTATGTTTATTCATATGAGTCCACACTTAGTCAACATGTGAGGGACCTAAAACATATTATATTTAGGAACAGAGTGAGTACATCAGTTTGCAAACTTACACAGAAGTAGATGGAGGACGATCTTCCACCGCATCCCAATTTGTTGAACCATCTGAATTAGTCACAACAGATGTGGCCTCTTAATCTTTTGCTTTTGACGATGTAAACTGACCTTGATGGCGATGCATCCTGTAAATATGAACAAAGTACGTCTAGCATTATGACACAATACGCAAATTGTGACCCTGACTTTCATGTTACCAAGCTAGCACTGACCTATGTGCAAATTCCTTCCTAATAGATTAATGGATATGTTTATCGAAGTTCCTCTATTGCAGTGTGAAAAATACATCTCCTATATCATAGAACACACACGATAACATCAGCACCACATAATTTGAAAACTTCTCAACAGATAAGCTCATCAAGACAGATTTAAACCTTACTAGATGATGCCGAAGACGACGACCCCGGGACCGATCCGGGTGGGAGTTCATTTCCTCCAAGCAACAAGAGCCCCACTTGCACCTACGGAATTACTGAATTCAAGACAACCCAAGCAAATAGGGCAGGATGGGCAAGAGAAGAGACTCGCTGGGGGAGGGGGGGTCGTCTTCATTCTTTGGGTCGTTGCGGCCATGTGTGTGTCTTCCCCACCAGACCTCGACTTTCCAACGACTTTCCAACGGCCATTAGTTCTCAGCATGGAAAATAAATCTTAACTCAGATTTTTACGGTCCTACTAGATTAAAGATGTTCTACAGTGTATATGCATGTTCAGACTTCAGATGATGACAACTAAAAGTTCATAATTCATAAAGATGTTCTAAGGTGGATATGCATATTCATGTGCATGTGACGTGAGATTTCACCGTAACATCAAACAGGAGCACCTTCAATATAGCAACTATACTCCTACTACTCAAAGTAACAACATTGATGTTTGTCAACAACATTCTGCTCATTTAATTAGCAAATAACATTCCATTTTAGCATGGATGTTGGGGTGTAACAAATTACATCAGGAACAACAAACGATAATTACATGAGCTAAATATAACCAGCCCCTTCGACGCCATCTCTCTCTCTAGAATTGAATCAAAAACTTGCACGTCCATTGCATCAATAGCTTTTGCATTACCATCATTGAATCAAGCACTCCTTGCTGTGTGTGTGTGGGGGGGGGGGGGGGGGGGGGGGGGGGGTCTAGAGGGTCATAATTAGAGACGTTTGGGCCAATTATAGGAGGCGAATGGGCCACTATGCCAGGGCTTATAGGCTAAATGACGAGGGGAGGATACCAATTTCGACCATTGCGCCACCACCTCCATTTATTCTGACAATTAGAGATTTCAGTTTCGTCATCCCTCCAGAAGATAAGGTGAAACTCAATTTCAGAACACCGCCATTGATGTTGCAGTTTGGCCAACGACGTGAGGCCAAACGTGGTTAGTATTGGGTGGTGTCATGGCTGCGTGTTGCATACAGGATAACCATCGATTATATGATATTTGTCTAAGTATGTGCACATTTTTATTTGAGGCCTGCATGCCTTATTGTGTTCGGGCTGAACTTTCTAATAGGTCGTTCCTTGTGTTAGGTTTCGGTTGGGGTCTATCCAACCGAGTTAGGTTTGAGTCACCCTATATAAGAGTCACGCCAGCCTCCATGTATATTAGACAAGAATTTCGAGATTGAGTTATCGTAAGGTTCGTCGCCGTATACGTGTGTTTGCTGGTTTTGATTGCGGATCGTACTGATATGTTGTTTGCGCATTGCGTGGGGTTGATTCCATCGATCCAACGTTGCTGTTTTTGGTTCAGGCTTAGATAGTACAACTTTTAACTAAGGGAGAAGAAATGGAGGGTTGCAATCTGATGTCAAACACAAGACAAACTATTTTATTCAGCCTGAGAAGTGGAAGTATTTTCAGTGAGCAAATGTCAGAAGAAACTTAACAAAGTTATGATCATTTACTAGGTTTCTAGAACTCTACTCTACTATGCATAGGCAGTTTTGTTATTGCTCTCTAATACTAGCACAGTAAATAAACTGAGACAAAATTCTCACCGACTCTGTTTTGTTATTGCATAGGAGTAGTGTTAAGCAAACTAAGACAAAATGCTGATACTAGCACAGTAAATAAACTGATGATGATGAAAGAAGTAACATGTGGACCGTCGAGTTTCACATATACAAATATATCATCCACCACAACAGCGTATCATGAGACCTGATGCAATCTATGCTAACTCGACATGTTGAGTCTTGAAAGGGAGCAACGCTACCTGATTAGGTTCTTTTGACTTGGATAATGAGTAGGTTAACTACATATACTACTCCTAGATTCTAAATCATCCCCTGCAGAACTAAACACACTGGTCAAAGGTCAGGTGGACCGTACGTACGGTGGATGCTTGACTGGGACCAGGCAACACTCAGGGATACCTGCGCAAACGAGAGATTCACCGCTTCAGAGAACACCGCATGGAACTTGGGCTCAAACCCGATACTCCATCGCTTGATCACACCACCATAGACACCTTCCAAGTGGATCTCCATGTTGCGGCGCAGCTCCGTTGCGACAACAAACTGCAACGGCTGATCGTCGCCACCGTATATGCCGTTGAAGAGCACAACATCGTCGCCTATCTGGCCAGTGCGTGCCACACAGCGCAGGTCGATGCCTTGGGAAGGTAGCGTGAGTGGCCGGAGCTCGACGGTGGCCTCGACGCCATCCATGATCATGGCCAGCTTCACACGCATCATTGGGATGGAGTGGCTGTCAACCGATCGAATGGACAGCTTGTTAACTCTGGACCAACGGCGCCCACCAGTTGGGTGCTCTGATGCTCCTTGGATCAGCTGCTGGTAACAAGGTTTTGGATACCGGTTCAAAAAATTCCGGTGGGGGCCGATATTTCCGGTAACCGGGATTACCGGAAAATACCGGCCGGTTACCGGCCCGAAACTCTCCGAATTTTTTTACGATTTAAACTTAGAACGTCGAAATGTTTTGAAATTCAAATTTTCCGACATGAATTCGGTTCAAATTTGACTAATCCGGGATTTTTCATCCGATATACACAAATTCCGGGGGGGGGGGGGGGGGGGGGGGGGGGGGCGATAAATCCGGTTACCGGCCGGTAACCGCGAAATATCGGCCGGTAACCGCCTGGTAACAATTGACGCCATCACCTGTTCTCTTCATCTTCAGGTCAAACTCGAGCAGGATAGTGGGCCTGATGGCTCTGCGAGGGCTCAACGTTGGCAGCAGCAAAACACCCTGCAAAATAAATCAACGTGCTTATGGTTTTCACTCTTCTTTTGCTTGCTATGTGAATAAAAACACAAGAAAAGAGATGGAGTTGAGTACATTGTGTGATACAGTAGTCAAAGGGTCTGTCATCTCCCGGTTGAAAATGTAATTCCGCAGTCCATCCCTAAAGTCTCTAATTGCGACGAAACCAGATACGTCGAGTTTGCAGGAATTATGAGAATCGTCTACAATGAGCTCAAGGGTGTAAACTTGCAACATGGTGGAAGGGGTACAATTGCACCACTCCAAACAAGCAAGTGTAGGGTACACATTGCTCTTAGGCTGCAACATTGCTGAATGCAAAGGACTTGTCAGGGTTTACGATTCGCGGTAAATAACATCAAAAGGTCAAATATGGTCAAATGATGTATATATATCTAGCTATTCGAACTGCAAGCTCAAAACGGTAACTAAATTCCTCGAGATAACAACACGCTTGTTAGATTTTACTTCCAAATTAAGAAGATTCACAGCCTATTTATCCGCGTTAGAGAAATTGGTAAGAGTTACTATGGAACACAAATCATTTTCCTACATAGTTTAGTGCATACAGATAAATAAATAAATACTGACGGTGATGCAAATATGCAATGTAGGAAGGGCAGAGCAAGGATGTAAAGGTGCTTACATTCCGATTTGTCTGAGAGGGCCCAGTTGTTAAAGAACGCGGCACAATCTGGGAGCATCGCGTCACGGGTGACTGCCGTGCCTGGTTGATCCATGAAATAGTTGCGTCCCCGCGCCGGCGGCTCACTCACTGGCCGCGTTATCGGCTCCATGGCCTGATTGAGCTGCTCCTTTCGCCTTTCTTTCCTCTCCCGGATCTCCTCCTCCGTTGGAAACTTGGGAACGTATGGCTCTGACACGTTCGCCCAATCATGTTTTTCAGGAGGTCCAAACAGCAGGCTGAGCTCACACTCACAGTCTTCTTCTCCAAATGGCACTGACTGTTTCTGATGGTACGCAGCTCCCTTGTCTTCCTCTGCTTCCACTTTGAACATCGCCTCTGGTTCTGATGAGCATGGAGGAGAGGGCCCCTGGCCGGCTCCCATCCCCGGACGACAACAAGGCGGGCGAGGGGGTGGGGATCGCCCCCGGTGGTTCGGGTTCGAGGTAAAAGCGAGAGTGCTCCTCAGGTAACCACGAGGCCCGAGATTTCTTGGCCAACAGCTCGGTCCTGAAGACGCGGAAGCGCTGCGGCCTGCGGCGGCGCTTCGTCGAGGCCCGTCGGTGGACGGGGGATTGGGGGTGGACCGGTGGAGTGCCACTGTGCCAGCGAGGCGTTTCTCGAGCTACTCAGGCCAACACGTTCAAAGTGCCCTCTGACTTACGCCAGAATTACGGCAAATGCCACCGCAAACTACCGAAACGCCAGCTCACCCCGTCCCGTCCAGACTCACCCTCCTCGATTTCTCTTCTTCCTTTTCTAGGGGTTCCGCCGCCGCTGCCGCCAGTTCCCCCGCCGCATCTCCCCTTCTCCTCTCCCATCGCCTCCCTCCAGCCCCGGCCTCCTGCTCAGCGCCATCCACCCCCACCTCATCGCCTCCCTCCTTCGATCTCCTAGCGGCGTCGGCTCCAGCAGGACGCCCCGGGTCCGTTTGCCCGACGACCTCGACCACGACTAGAGGTAAAGCTCGTCCCCGGCCAGAAGTGGAACCCGACCCGGCCGCTCTCCTTAGGACTACCAATTTTTTATTGTGTCTTCCTTGAATTTTTAGAATGCCAATAGTAGAAACATGGATATGCAAAATAAATTTATGCTGTATGTGTATACCAAGATGCATGTATATGGCAGCGAGAGCGAAATTATTTTATGTTGTATGCGTGGAAGCTTCAACGCCTCCAGAATTTTCCAAACATTTAGTGCATCGTTGCTACGATTTCAGGCCATTGCTCGAATGCTGCCAGCTACATGTTAGCAGTTAGAACGCATTTGGTAAACCATTGTAACACTGTTATGCATCATCGATAGGTAAGGTGAAACCTGTGAAATCAAAGAGTTTCTCGGAGCTTTTCCTCCCACCGGGCTTATTTCCACCGGAGTCTATAAGTCTGTTTCTGCAGATGCTTAAGCTCAAAGAAGTGGCCCTTATTTGCTTGAATAAGGCCAAGGCCTTAGTACCTAAGTCCCCAAGGCAACATCTGATCCCCTGCCTGCCAAACTCCCAAAGTCCTTGGATGGATAGCATTGGTAGCTCACAAACGGAGCATCACATGGACACAGAGAGACGTAGCTGGGCAGGACCGTCACCGTGGCCGGTAACTTCTACCTGCGCTCGGCACCATTGCGGCCATAGGTGCTCCACTCAAAAGCTTCAGATCTCTAGTGAGGGTGCCCAGTCCGTGACAGCTTCATTCACCATAGTACTCCGCTCGGCTGCACTGGCATGGATTGGAGATCTGTCCGGACTTGGACTGATTCCCTTTACTGGTGAAGAATCCTAACTTGCTTGGTTTTGTTCCGAGATTTATGTTCTTGCATGTTCTATGCTGTGACCGATCTAACCCTAACCTTCCTTTGTGAGTCAGTTTGCTCCGGATTTGCTGTTTTGTTAATTATCTTTGGGGCTTTAGGTGAATAGTCCGTCACTGAGTAGTTTGGTATTTGCCATCCATTCCTTGACAAATGTATGCAGATCACTGGGAGATAAATCATTTGATAGTTTTGTTGTTTTGTTAGGCTTGATGATTGCTTCACAAGGATGATTCCTTAGCACAAATATGCAGATCACTGGGAGACAACTCATTTGATAGTTTTTTTTTTTTGTTAGGCTTGATAAAATGGCGCCCCGTCCAAAGTTATCTGGTATCCAGAGGCAGGCCTTGGCATTATACAGAGGGTTCCTTCGGACAGCACGGCTCAAGTCTCCAGAGGAGCGCCACAGGATCGAGTCTGTTGTCTCAGCAGAGTTCCGTGAGAATGCAAGAAATGTCGATCGCAGGAACTTTGTGTACATTGAGTACTTGATCAGGAGAGGGAAGCGGCAGCTTGACCAGCTCAAGAATCCTGATATTACCGGACTTTCTACCCTTGAGATTAATAAGGTATATGTAATATTGTAAAGATATATTTTTCTATTGAATCATCTACTGCTTTTTGCTAACAGCTCAAACCTTCTAAAGCTAAGATAATCCTCTCACATGCTTGCATTGGTTGTGAAAATTTCCAGGCTTCTTCTATTCCATAAGATGGTGCCGATCATGCTTTTGGTCTTTCTACTGGGATATAATGAAACAGATAGGATTTGCGTTTGATTGGTGTCCGACATAAAAATGGCAACATATGAAAGCTCTTTATGCAGTAACCTTCTGAAGCTCCCTCATGCCTGTAGAAATCTCTAGATTAATATCCTAGCATATGCAGAATGTCTTATAAAGCGGACGTCTGGGCTTTGGAAAGTGTCATTAAACCACAGTAACTCCCTCTTTTTAATTTTCTGACCGAACATTTCAAACTTTTAAATAGCACTCAGAGGATTTAGCGTGTTGATTTGTGGTCCAGGGCAGCAGATCTGATGCTGGGATCACCTCTCTGTAGTCACCAGTACTGCTGCCTTGCCGCTGCACGGCTCAAGGCGCTGCCACTGGATGTCATTCTGCTGTTGACTTGCTCCAAATTGACCGTGCATCGCCACCTCTCTGTTTTCATTCCTCCCTTTCCATCTTTATTTTCTTGAGACATTTATCCCTGTAAACACTTGAATTATGTTCTTGCTTGCTGATCTGGTCGATCTATTTGTAGTATGTGTGGGATTGATTCCAATTGATCCAACGTGAATGTTCATGGTATACGATCAACTCCTTGTGGATCGGATCCCGTAGTTGCTTTTGTTCATCGTCGCCGTCAAAGATCAGGGCCAAAACTTGTTGACCTTGTGCTTCACGTGTTGATCCTTATCCGAGCTGTTTGCTTTTTTTGCGGAATCTATCAGGCTGCTTGCTAAAGGTGGCTTCAGCTTGGTCAACATAGTTCGTTAACAACTTAATTTGTGTTATAGAAGATCGATCCATTTTTTTACCGTACACTACATAGTCCTCGATATAGTATTCAATATTTGCTCTGGTTGGAGAGCGGCGTTTTGGCTCCCGGGAGCATATGCTCCCGGTATTTTCGAAAAAATTGAACAATTTGAAAACTTATAAAAAAATTCCGAAATTTGTCATTTTTGTACAGGGCGCGTACGATGTCATTTCGGCGTGAAAAAATACACGGTGGTGCGTACCATGGTCAGGTACGTGCATGATTTTTTTCGGAATTTTTTGATAAGTTTTCAAATTGTTCAATTTTTTCGAAAATACCGGGAGCATATGCTCCCGGGAGCCAATGCGAATTTCTGCTCTGGTTGTTGGTTGTTTTGTAGCTCAGTAATTACTTATTTCTCCTAGAAAGAGAGTACATTTCAACTGTAGAACATGTGTATTTTAAGCAATTACTCATATGAAGACCAAGGCAGCATTAACATATGCACTTTGATTTAAGATTTAAGATTTAAGATCTTCACACAGGGTGCTATAGAAGTAAACAAAGCTGTGCCTTGAATGTTGTTTCATTGGTGTTACTTCGAAGTTGCCAGACAGTATCACGGATTATTTAGCACAATTTCTTCCATGGCTCCTGTTGATGCTAACACGGTTATATACTAAGATTTTGTACGCTGACTGCAGACAATTAGACTTGCAGAAATGCACGCTACTGCTGGCTAACAGTAATATGATTTATACGGCCAAATATATGTATAACTGGCACCTATTTGTTCCTAGAACTGTTACTGTGCAGATTTAGCTGATAGTTCAGTATTTCTGTAGATATTAAGGCATTGTGTAAGGGAGGCAATGGTTTCTACCTCATCTATAAGGAGACAAGTGGAGGTTTCATAAGGGATAACCATTTCAAAAATTCTCGTTGGATGGTAGTATGTGATACAGCAAGAATAACTAAAACAGAGACATCAAAGTTGAAAAAACTAATTTCAGCATCCTTCAAACCCTTGTCTCTTTCCATTCCAGTAGGAGACGGATTCCAAGTTGCTGTTGTTCGCGTTGGAGGAAGAACCTGGATATCAGACACATGTAGTATGATCCTGCTGCACCGGCAGGATCTGAATGGTGCACATCTAAACTCAAGCCATCGGGACTGTGCCTCTGCAGGGTGACCATCAAAGCCTGATGCCCTGGCTTGTGGTGGTTAAGATCAGGCTTTCTTTGGTTTTTGCGTTGACCCATCTCATAACATAATATTGTAACATAATATTGTTTGTAATAACATCTTATATAATTATATTATGGGACGGAGGAAGTAGAATCTATATTCGGCTGGTCCACCCAATAATACGATGCTCATGCTTCAGTTCTTTTGATTGCTGAAAGTGAACCTTGCCACAATGTACTCTGCCTCCCTTGTACTGAACTATTTGATCATAGAACCTTGAGTTCACATTGTTTTGTTGACGGTATTTTGCACCGCACGAAAACACAAGCTAGTATGTGGTTATGCAGCTGTAGTGGTTGTGGCTGTGCTGATTTTGATTTTCCATTTCGTGCTATCTGTGGTGAAAGGTATGCCGTACTTAGCCGGTGAAGGGAGGGGGCGGTAGATAACGAGGGAAAACGAAGTGCCTCTGAGGCAGCTGTTAGTACTAAAAGCTTGTTAGTGTACTTTTGAGTAACACAAGGTTGGCGCGCTCCCGTGGAGTGATTCTGGGGCGAAGAAAAAAAACTTTTAATACTAGAGAAAATTGGCATAGATCTATATCTATGTTAGTACGGATGATCTGCTAGCATTTCAGTTTGGTAAAGGGAGCTCCGGTCCCAGATAGTATAGACAAATTATCTCACAAACTGGCATAATTCGTTATCAGTAATCATACAAAGACACTTGATATTATAGTAGCTTTATCAGGTCCACTTGGCATAATTATACCTATGTACTTAAAATTACACAAGTTCTGGGCGGCGACATGCTGTAGATTATATTCGATCCTATAATCCAACACTGTGTCGTGCAAGTCATTCTAGTATAGTGCTGAAGATTAATACAGCAAATCTGAAGGTCCAGCAGATGCTATATACTGCGTCATGACCTGTTCGACCAGCAACAAAAATATAGGAGGAATCGGGACCTTCAAAATATTAAACTGACATACCAAAATATATAAACTGACGAAAAGTGATAAGTATAATAAATGAACTTTCACACATGAATTTTCACATACACAAGCCTATCTTTACACCTGATGCAAAGTATGCTAACTTGATGTCAGACGCATTGGAATGGATCAAGGCTCTACTCATTTGGTTCTTTTCACTCCGATGGGTGAAGTTGTAATAAGTCCTAGATAATATAACACAATAATTGCTTCAAATATCACAGGGTTTTTGCCCGGCAAAACTAGACAACTGCGCTGGCTAGCCAAGATCAGGTGGACCATCCGTACGGTACATGCTTACCCCGGACCAAGCAACAGACAGCGAGACCTGGGCAAATGAGAAATCCACTGCTTCAGAGAAGAAGGCATGGAACTTGGGCACAAACCCGATGCTCAATTGCTTCCTCACCCCATTAGAGACCCCTTCCAAGTGGATCTCCATGCTGCCGTGCAGCTCGGTTGCGACCACAAACTGCAATGGGGAGTCGTCGCCAACAAATCTACCATGGAAGAGCACAATATCGTCGCCTATCCAGCCGGTTCGTGCCGTGCAGCGTAGGTCGATTCCCTGAGAAGGTAGTGTGAGTGGACGGATCTCGATGGTGGCCTCGACACCATCCATGATCATAGCAAGCTTCACAAGCATCATCGGGATTATGCGGTCGCCATCAGATCGAATGGACAGCTCGTTAACTCTTGACCAAGAGGGTCCACCGGAAGGGTGCTCTGATACTCCTTGGATCAGCTGCTGGTAACTATCAATTCCATCACCTGCTCTCTTCACTTTCAGGTCGAACTCCAGCAAGATATCAGGTTTGATGGCTCTCCGAGGGCTCAATGTCGACAGCAGCACAACACCCTGCACAACAAATCAATCAATATGCTCATAGTTTTCACCGAATTTTGTGAGCTGTGTGAAATAAAGCTCAAGAGAAAAAGATGAAGAGTGCGCACATTCTTTGAAGCAACAGTCAAAGGGTCTACTATTCCCGGTTGAAAATATAATTCCGCCGTCCATCAAGGAAGTCTCTAATTGCGACAAAACCAGATATGTCGAGTTTGGATGAATGGAGTGAATCAACTACAATGAGCTCGAGGGTGTAAACTTGCATCATTTTGGAAGGGCCACAAGTGCACCACTCCAGACATGCAAGTCTGGGGTACAGATTGCTCTTACATTGCCACGTTGCTGCACTCAAGGAAGTAGTCAGGTTATGATCAGCGACAAATAAAAATGACAAGTACAATCACATACAGAGCAAACAATTAAGATACCCGACCCCTATCTAAGATGTATTTTCGGGAGCCAAAATCATACGGCGCATCTAAATTGTTTTTTTTAATAGGGATACCGTAGGGGAAGCCCCTACGGTGTTGATTTTATATTAATAACGAAACACACAATCTAAATTGTGATTTCAATCGCAAGATCAATACAATGATTAAGTTCCATACGTGATAACCACAACGACCAATAATTATAAAAGAAAATGTGTCTATTTAATGTTTAGCTTCTGTATCACACAGGGCACTCAACATCTGTAGATAAGATAGGTTGGTCTCATAACAAGATAATAATTGTTTACCATTTGCCATAATAGTAATTGATACCTTGAAGGAAGATGCAGGCCTATTTATCAGTGGGAACTCTGCTATTCGTACGACGTTCTGCCGTCCGACACTTGTCCGTCGTCCGAGTGCCCTTCGATTAAAACACTCCATCAACGTTGTCCGACGAAAATCGGATGCAAAACGTTGGACGCAAATCAATTCCGTATTAGTGGTAGGGAAATTGGTAGGAGGTTTCTATAGCGGCTATTTTCAGGAAAAATATCTTCTTATAGACAAGATGCTAAGTACATAAAATCAGTGATATTGTGCATTCCTATTGGCCAAGAGTAATTACTCGGTATGAAACGCAATACATGAACATATGTGTAAATATTGATGGATATGTACTTTAGATTTGGGTGCTTACATTCTGATTCGTCTGAAAAGGTCCAGTTGTTACACAGTGCGGCATGCATTGGGAGCCTTGCATCATGGGTGACGGCAGTGCCTGGTTGATCCATAAAGAAATTCCAGCCCCTCCTAGGTTCACTCAATGGTTGTGTTACTGGAGACATGGCCTGCTTAAGCTGCCCCATGAGCCTCTCTTTCCTCTCTTGGATCTCCTTATCTGTTAGAAACTTGGGTACATATGGCTCTGGCACCTTCATCCAATCAGATTGTCCAGGAGATGTAAACAACAGGCTGAACTCACCTTCCCCTTCCCCCGGTGGTGGTACAGATAGGGGCAAGGTGTCGAGCCTCCTCGAGCCTTCATGTTCTTGGTGCTGATGTCCATCAAACTCCTCTTTTTCCACCGCTGCAAACAATGCATCAAGACCCAGCTCCTCTGCTCTGACTGTCACAGACGCATTCACCTTCCAAAGCTTCCTTTGGAGCTGCACAAGCAACGATGTGCATGGTATAGGGCTGTCAAAACCAGCCCTCCATTCCAAGATGTGGATGGTCCAGTTCTGCGTTGAAATGTGAGACAAGAATATGTCATTGCTGCCGCAATGGATGTCCACTGAGATTCCACTCCACCCTGTCAGAACAAAGCCGTCATCGAGCCGTATCGCGAGCCGGTCTGCTAGGAACTTGAAAGTCACGACCTGAACCCCTGTGACTGTGGTGCCGCCGACACCATTAGCACAGGCCTCAGCCTTGCTGCAGTCTCCCCTCGTTCTGGGAAGCCCACGGTGTCGGGGTCCAGATAGCCTTCCACAAATCCCACTGGCTGATCGAGGGACGTGCAGGCTGTCAATGGCAGAGCGAACCTAGCATCGTCGTCACCGGTGATCCTTCGACGCATGTCTCGAGGGGTTTCTTGTTCCAGATAGCAGCATCGAAGTTGCCCATGGGTGTCCAGCAAAAGTTCAAATCTGCGGTGCATCACCAGATCAGGCGACTCCCACCTCGAATCCTTACCCCAGCCAAGCAGAATGTATTCCAGCGGCTTCTCCTCTTGTATCCTCCTCTCCCGCTCTTCTAACTCGCGCGCCATCTTCTTGTCTCGCTCCTCTTGCTCGTATAACTGGTAGAGATTTCCGATGAGCTTTTCAAGAGTGCTTGTAATGTCGATGACGACATCAAGGCCAGCTCTGGCGAACAGCCGCTGCTCGGTCCATTGGGATGGGACGTAGAACCATCCCTCGGAAAAGGTGAAGGTCACCGTCGCAGCAGGCCAGGGCAGGACGAAGAGCTTGTCATGGAGGCGCACCCCAGCGGTCTGACGTTAGATGTGAGGGCAAGAGCACGGCCGTTGACGCCAGGAAATCGTCTGATGACTGCCACCTCCCTCGCCGGCCGGACTCCTCCTCAGCGTTGTTGGGCTGCTTCCATGATCCCAGGCGCACGAAGGAGAGGGCGCCCGGCCGTCCCGAGTCTCCGGCGTGCTCCAGTCGTGGCCCGTGTTCTTCATCCGCGACGATGCGGGAGACGCGGATGGGGGCTGCCCCCGCGCGCTCGGGGTAGAATCGAGGGGTCTCCTTGTGTGACCACAATGCCTGCGATTTTCTGGCGGACAGCTTGATCCTGAAGTGATCGCAGCGCGGCGGCCGCCGATCTTTGTTTTTACCGTCGGCGAGGTGGGGGCGCCACCACTCCCGGAGCTCTGGGTCGCACTGAAAGGAATCAAAAGAGGGAATTTGCTCCAGTAAGCGGCGATGTATCTCCTCCTCGTCCTTTTGATGATCTCGGACTCCTTCATCAGATCCCTGCGCCTCCGCCGAAGCTCCCTCCATCGCCGACGGCGACGGCCGCCAGCACAAGGTGGGGGCGTGGGGCTGTCGCGGGCGGGTGGGGGTGGGCCGGGGGCACTGGAGTAAAGGTAGGCATCGGGCCGTGCGGGCGTTTTGTCCCCTGCTAGCACGAAACGCCGAGGTGAGGCCCAAGCACGGCATGATGGCCCGCTGTGCTGCCTTCGTTTCATGCCGGCCCGAGCACGGCCCGCCGAGGCTGTAGCTAAACAAAAGATGGAAAGAGTAAAGGTAACACTTAAGCTGACTTCATGTTTCACTTCCGCCAAAAAGACACGTTCATGTGATACTTATTGAAATAATATCTTTTCCAGTACTTGCAAAATACTCAACTACCAATACTTTGTAAAATTTGCCAACCTGGTATGTCCAAAAAAAAATCCACATTACTATTTTTCTTTAGTAAATCCTAGGTACTAACCGAAAATCCAAAACAGCTGAACCCAATCAGTCATATATACATGTTCTTTTTCATAATTTCATTGATTAATAACAAAAGGCTGTGCATTATTTTCGTAATTTATTTTTCAGTGGTAATCCCTCAACCTCCATTTCTCACTATGCTCAACCAATTTCCAACAATGTTGGCGGAAAAAGGTTTGACCTTTGATGTCGATATTTGCTTGTACCTATCAGGATCAATTTTATCCTATGCATTAAATGTATATAATGTGAGAGCATTCATAGGAAAAACACACAATTATTTGACATAGAAAAGGAACTCACATAATTATCAAGTGCATTCTTCACTTGCTTCAGACAACCACTCCAATGGCTACAATTGTCATTCCTTCCGTCTCAAGACGATGGATTTTTCCTAGATGCGTTACCAATACTTCTTTCCACTGTTCAAATATCGGTCGGTAAGCTGATAAATCGGCGGAATCATTGCTTATCGGGGTTAGGCCGATAAGCTAAGTGAATACCACCGGCATTTACCGGTCTGGCCGATATAACCGATATATCATCGGCTTTCTCCGATCTTCACCGGTAAATCTGTGGGACCCAACCGGTATAGCTCCCGATTTTTTATTTTGGTTTAGTTTTCGTTGTCTTGATGCCTTCTATTAGTGTAGATGGCTACTTCCGATGCATATCAGATTGCTTAAGAGGAATACAGATGACATGGCTTACGAGTTTGCCATGTTGATTGATCCTGATGATACAAAATTCTGAGATTTTTAAAAAACCTTGTCGATTAATAGTCGACCGATAAAATCGATAAATCGGTCGATAAGCCGATTTGTCTCTTATATTGGGTTAGCCGATAAGTTAACGAGAAGCGGTATCCCAAAAATTGCTGCTTTCTAGTTTGATCATTGTCGGTTGTAGCATCAATTGGCACGACTTCCCATGCCCGGATCAAAGTGACATCCTTTGCATATTCTTGACATATCCCAGTTCTCTTGCGGTTCCCGTGGGCGGTACGAATAGCGGAGTGGGGTCAGTCGACGGGTGTCCTCTCGAATCCACAGTGGCCGGCTATTTTGCCTGGCCCTCGACGACAATGGAATCGTGACCATCAGCACCAAACTCACGGGAGGATGCCCTTGCGGTGGGGCACCGATTCGCTGCATGAGATGGCGCCCTGCCGCTTGTGCTTGAGCGACGGGAGCGGGTGGCGCCAATGGCAGCACGACAACCAGATGCGGCAGAGCGACGAGAGGCACCGCTTGGTAGCGCGAGACCTCTGAATGGCCGGGCAGAGAGTTGGGGTACTCCATGGATGGGTCGGCGAGGAGCGGCGCCAGATGATTTTGCGGGGGCGATCGGATCAACAGCGACGTGGAAGCAGTAAAAGAGTCGCTGAAATGTCCCTCCCACCAAACCGGTAACGTATAGGACTCTAGGAGAAACCCAATAACAGGAGCCAAAACCCTTATATTTGATGTTTTGGCCGACACATTTACAGTTTACTTTAAAACTATTTAAGGATCAGAGCCGATATAACGCAAAATTTTACGTCGGAAGCCGTAAATTGACGATTTTTTTTAATGTTGTGATTTAAGGTATGAATTTGCTAGAGATGCTCTAACATAGGATCATCAAGTCACTATTCGGAGCTGTAAAATCCTACTACTACCAGCAGTATTTCTTCCTTCTTTTCTTACCTGAACAACATGAGTACGCACTACGTGACTTCACTCACCCGTGCGACGCGGTCCCCCGCGGCGAGACAGCGACGCGGCCGCACGGAGCGACGCGGTGGTCCTCCAGCCGGCCGGCGAGCCCGTGCGCGGCCGTCACCGTCACAGCCGCTCACTCACTCACATCCACCGCGCTGCCGCTGCGTACGTCCAGCCGTCCATCCGACGGCGCAGGCCGCTCCGCCCGTGACACCGTGCCGTTCGAATTAAAGCCGCTCACCGGCCGCCGGCAGGGCCCGTGCGCGGCGGCAGACAGACAAGGGCTCTGATTGAGAGGACCCCTTTCGCACATGCACCCCCAAAGTCCTTTCTATTCCCGAATTTGAGTTCCCCGCTTTATGCTCACTTATTTCCAGTACTAGTACTGATTATCATCATCGGATGACTAAATCTGCTCGTAGGACCGACCGGGGATCACCTCCTTACTAAAAAAAGCTCCAGATTTGATCTGTTTATTTTCAAATGCCGAACCAGCGGAGCAGCGACATCGTGGCTCGTACCAGAAACGCTTTTATAATGAGCACGTCCGTACGTTTGCCCGTATTAACAAAACAGTCCACGCAGGAACCCAGCAGGCTCGCCCTTCTCTCCCTGTCCCCTCCCATTCTCGCTCACTCTCGCTCCTCTTCCCGAGAGAAGAAGCGGACGAGGCCAGGCCCTGCCGCACGCAGATTTCGATCCCGAAGCCTCCCACTCGCCGACCTGACTCGGCTTGGTTCGGCGCCCGGATCCGGCGAGCGCGGGGGCGGAGGCCCCAGATCCGGTGGCGCTCTGCTGCTCTGCCAAGACAGTGCGAGGTAGGTGGGTAGTGGGTTAGCTGCTGCTGCCGCCGCCATTGTCGAGTCCCTTTCTTTCCTTCCTGGTCGAGGCTTTCGAGCTGGGTTCCGGGTCTGTCGGGGTTTGGGTTCCGCTTTCTGTGTCCAGATTCAGCTGCATTGGCCTGGATTTGGGGCATTCTTCTTTGCTAAAGTTCATCCACTCCTGTAGCTGCATCAACAGCTAGATCTTTCGCTTCTCGCTCCTCCTTGTGCTAACATGTCCCGTGGTTTGGTACCAGATTACGCCCGGAGGCTCTGCTCTGCTCTGGCCATGGCGGCGGAGTAGCAATCTCGGCGGCGCAACGAAGATGTGGAAGCAGTTCCTCAACAAGCTGCCCCGCAGCAAGTCCTCGGCGTCCGGGCGTGGGGACGTCGACGGCTTCGACTCGGGCCAATGCAGCGGCAGCAATGGGAACACCATCCAGCGCGCCAGCAGCGTTCCGTCCGGCGGTGGCGGGCGGTCCGCGTCCGCCATCAAGCGCATGTCCTCGGCCGTCTTCCCATCCAGCGTCGTCGCCGGCATCGAGCCGCTGGTCGCCTTCAAGGACGTGCCCAGCTCGGAGCGGCAGAACTTGTTCGTCAGCAAGCTCAACCTCTGCTGCGCGGTGTTCGACTTCTCGGACCCGGGCAAGAGCTCGGCGGAGAAGGATATCAAGCGGCAGACGCTGCTGGATCTCATAGATTTCGTGGACACCAACAATGGCAGGTTCTCGGAGGCCGTCATCGCCGCCTGCTCCAGGATGTTCGCCGTCAACCTGTTCCGGGTGTTTCCTCCGAATTACAGGTCTGGTTCGTCTGGTGGGGAGGGTGATGAGGACGAGCCGATGTTCGATCCTGCCTGGTGCCACCTGCAGCTGGTGTACGAGCTGCTGCTCAAGTTCATCGGATCCACCTCCCTGGATGCCAAGATTGGGAAGAAGTACTTCGACCACTCCATTGTCAGGCTGCTCAACCTCCTCGACTCCGAGGATCCCAGAGAAAGGGACTCTCTCAAGACCATCCTGCACCGGATCTATGGGAAGTTCATGGTCCACCGCCCGTTCATCCGCAAGGCGGTCAGCAACATATTCTACCACTTTGTGTTCGAGACGCAGCGGCATAATGGGATCGCCGAGCTGCTAGAGGTGTTTGGCAGCGTTATCAGTGGATTCGCGTTGCCTCTCAAGGAAGAACACAAGATCTTCCTTTGGAAAGTTCTGATTCCATTACACAAGCCAAAGTCAGTCGGCGTGTATCTCCAGCAGTTGACATACTGTGTGACACAGTTTCTAGAGAAGGATCCCAAGCTTGCGGGTTCGATAATCATCGGTTTGCTAAGATATTGGCCTGTAACAAATAGTCAGAAGGAAGTCATGTTTCTAAGTGAGATTGAAGAGATCCTCGAAGCTACCAGCATGGTAGAATTCCAGAAATGCATGGTTCCGTTGTTTCGGCGGATCGCTCATTGCGTAAACAGTTCTCACTTTCAGGTAACTTATCCAACGAACCTAACTTGGTACCAATTCTTAGTTCATTTTTTTCATGCTGACAATGTGCATTTCCCAATCTATGGAAAAAAAATCATACATGCCATGTGAAGAACTGAAGAATAGATGCAATCTAACATCATTCATGTGTAGCTGTATTCATAAATGCACTATAATTGTCTCTACCACTTGAACCAGGCACTTGATCATATAGAACCTAATGTGGTAAAGTCTGAAGAAGTTAACTGGCATTCAATGATTCATGATAACAAAGTAAACGTTCTCTAGCTGCCCCCTATGGCCCCAGCTGCTATGCTATTTTTGGTCCCTTCATTGATTTAGCAAGGGAATGGCCCATTTCATGTCTCTGATGTTTTTTGATTAAAATGCGGACATAACTACTGAACAACAGAGTTCTGAAGATCTGAAGTTAATCTGGACAAAATAAACACCAAAGTAGGTCATCATATTATCACCTAGTCATGCCTTAGGTTCTATACTATTAATACGACGGATAACAGACACGTGGGCCAGCATTAAAGCACTGAAATGAATCCCAAGGTGTCAAACACAATATGTGTCTTATGGTCTGTTAGTCTTTGGGTGGGCTCACATGTGCTCTAAATTTTCTATCACAAATGGTTGTTGGCTAATATGATACTTTCTTTCAGGTTGCTGAAAGAGCACTCTTCATGTGGAACAATGATCACATCATCAGCCTGATGGCACAGAACCGCCAGGCGATCATGCCCATCATTGTCCCAGCATTAGAGCTGAACAGCCAGACCCACTGGAACCAAGCGGTCCTGAACCTGACCGCCAATGTGATGAAGATGTTCTCCGAGATGGACGAGGAGCTGTTCTCGGCGTGCCTGACCAAGTGCAAGGAGGATGAAGAGAACCAGGCGTCGTTGGAGGAGAAGCGGAGGTTAAAGTGGGCTAGGCTAGAGTCGGCCGCAGCGCTCCAGCCAGTGACCGGCCACACCGCCGTCCTGGTCGGTCGCCAGCCGTCGGCAAACTTGATCGCCACCCTTGTTTAGCGCATGTTTGTTTAGTCGGTGGGTTGTTCTTCCCCTTTTCGGTGAAGCTCGCCCTGGGTGTACAACTTCCAGTGGTTCAGTCGTTTTGCTCTTTTTCTTTGTAAGTTGTAACTATTTCTGCTACGTCTATGCTCCAGAGGCAAGCGTACCTGTAAGAGCGAGTGCTGAGTGCCCAGACTCCTTACGTGTAAGCTTGCCTGTTTATTTATGAACAATGTTCCTAGAGCTAAGTTCAAGTGTCTAGAGCTGAAGTCTCTCGACTGTCTGGGATCACTGAGCGCCTGATTTTCAGCTTTGCAACCTGGTTTTAAACTCATTTCTCTTACTCCATAGGACGATCGTGGGATCACTGAGCGCCTGATTTTCAGCTTTGCAACCTGGTTTTAAACTCATTTCTCTTACTCCATAGGACGATCATGGTATCTTTTTTTCCTGCTATCTTGATAGTGGAACTGGGCAGAAAAAAGAACAATACATTACCGCTGAAAAGCTGAGCTACCATTTACCGTCTGGATTGAAAAAGATATGCTCTGCAAGTCTTCTTGATTAAGGAAAAGAAATTAACGAAGAAAATATTAGGCACTAAAAAGGTATTCAGTCGCCGGGACTTGAACCCGGGTCTCTCGGGTGAGAGCCGAGTATCCTAACCACCTAGACTACGACGGATTTTGTTAACGACTCCATTCAGGTCATATAGGATCCGTATACCAGGAAACCATGAATCAGTACACCACGCAAGACCGCTAATGAAAATATCCAGAATAATTTACAATTTTCCAGGGGTGACAAGATGGTAAACCCCCATCATGCAGGGTATAATATAATGCCGAGAACCGGCTACGATTAAAGATGCCATCACAGATTCACAGTAGTAGGCGTGTTCTCGTTGTGTTCATCTTTTTGAGTGAACAAGTCCGACAACAGTGCAGAACACACCCAGAAAATTGTCAGGAACTTGTGCACAAGGCAACAGGGCTAGACATCTGTGTCCAATACCGCATTGCATAGCACGAGGTAGATGCAACTGGACATATCACATTTTTTCGATAAAGAACCATATCACATGCTGTTAGTACATCAAATGCCCAGATTGTACAATTATTTCTTCCACTGGGGCAGCCGTTGGACGACAACCTGCAAAAAAAGGGCATTTGTTTCAGAAGGGCACTTAAAACGTACTGTAGCAGGAAATAGTGCCGAAGGTTTAGCGAAAAAATCATGCCTTGCCGGAGTTCTCCTTATTTCCGACGATCGTCTGGCAGGTCAGCCTCCATGACTCCGGTTTCTGAAGAAATAGACAGTGAGATTGGCAAAACCAGTGTGTGTGTGTGTGTGAAGCACACATGGGGTAACAGTAGCAACTTCAGAGGTAGAGGCCTAGAAAAGCAACAAATCAGAAGGTGAGTTTGATGCTGCCTACCTTCTTCAGGTAACGTTTCTCGGTGTCCGTCCTCTCGTTCAGGAGCTCCTTCCCTTCGATTATCTGCACACGAGGTTCAGACACAGTTCAGACTTCAGGTCACCCACCGTGGTGATCGCGGCAGCGTGGCGTTTCCGGTTGCGCAATGGTGCAGTTGGTCAGTTACAGGCAGGTGGGAGAGTACCTCGACGATGCAGGTGCCGCAGCTTCCCCCGCCGCCGCAGTTCATCAGCTTCCCGTGCAGCACCAAGAACCATTAACCGACGGTGGCAGAGGATGAGAGGAACCGTGTCTGTCTGAAACCGATAGCAGAGTCTGAAGAGAAAACTGTGTGGAGGTTGGGGAGGGAGGGTCACGTACGTATGCGGCGTAGAGCTCGAGCTTGTTCTCGGTCATGATGTCCCGGAGGAGCTTGTCGCCGCTGACCGCCGCCGCCCTGTCCACCGGGTACGACCCGTCGGCGCCCGGCTTCGGCTGCACATCACATTACACATCGTCCAAACACGCGAATCAGCCACTCACTCGTACACACTAGTAAGCAAGAAAGTCCTCCCTTGCGGCGCCTAGGGAACAATACAGAAGATGAGCTTACCCCGAAGAACTCGAGCTCGATTTGGGGCTTGGGCGGCGCGGGCGCCGGAGCGCCGGGCGACAGGTCGGGCGAGGCGGCCGAGCATCTGATGCGGGACACGGCCGGGACCGAGCGCGCGGGCCTGTAGTGTCTGCTGCTAGTCTGGGCGGTGGAGAGGGGATGGGGGAGGACGGAGAAGAGCGCCGCGGAGCTCGTGGCCGCCATGCTCTGCAGCTCGCTCGCGCTCTTGGTGGGGGACGTGGCCGCGTCGGTCCGTTTGTGTCAAACAAAATAAAACAAAAAATGCTCAGGTTTTATCGCTTCGGACGCCCCCGTCGCGGCGCCAAAGGTGTGGTCCTCGCGGCATCACGGGCCAGGTACACTCGATCGGGTAAGCTGTTTTTTTAAGACACGCGCACACACCATATCATACGGAAAGCTCTGATATAGTTTTTTTCCTTCTTAATTTCCGTCGAAATTTGTCGTGTGAAGTATCTTGAAATACTTAGCAAATTTGTCAAATATGGTTGCATTTTAAATAAATTTATATGGTAACTCTACATACCTGGTTGCTTAAATGTGTTGTTTTTTTTTAACAATTTTGAATGATTAAATGTGTTGCTTTTGTTTTAACTTCATAATGAAGGTAAATGCAATTTGTGAGATATATTTTAGAGTGTTTTTAATTCTGTAACAATTTTACAATTCACATGTTTTTTTTTTTTTGAGAATTGTGATACTAATATTTTTTCGTAGAAGGAGCAATTTGTTATATCGAGTATTTTTAGGTATTTTAAAAATTGGGATGTTTGCATATTTTTGAAATATAACATAAAATTTGTGTCAACTTCATAATTGGAGTGAATGCAATTTGTGAGATATATTTTAGAGTGTTTCTAATTTTCTAGCAATTTAAAATTAGCAATTTAAAATGTTTGAATGCATTGCATTTTTTTAAGCGTTTATTTCAAATGTGTTAGCCTTTTTGCATGAAAATACTTTGACGTAATTAGTATTTTTTTTTTTGTGAGTGTTTTCATATTTTGCTTCAATGTTTTTTTTTGTGTACGTTGATATATTTGTCATATTTTTACAATTTGAAATTATTGTTATATTACATATTTCACATTCCTCTTATTTTTTTTGTTTTGCTCAAATAATATTCCAAACATTTGTGTTTTTTTTATTTAGACAGGTGTTTTTGTTATTAAAATTTGAAACAATGTTTATGGTTTTTAGATCACTCATATTTTATTTCAATGTTTTTTTTTTGTGCACGTTGATATATTTGTCATTTTTTTCGTACGTACAATTTGAAATTATTGTTATATTACACATTTCACATTTCTCTTATTTTGTTTTTGTTTTGCTCAAATAATATTCCAAACATTTGTGTTTTTTTTTCTTTAGACAGGTATTTTTGTTATTAAAATTTGAAACATTGTTTATGATTTTTGGACAAATGCTTTCATTATTAAGAGAGCTATGATATGTTTGTAGTACTGTAAAAAAAATGAATCCATTAGCATTTGTTAAAGGGATGGGAACATTGCCTAAACAGTTTTTTTTTTTTTTTGTATCTTCTTCTTTTGCTTAAAGAATAATCGGATTATTTCACATTTTTTTATCTTTTGTGGGCCGTAAAAAAATGGTTGTTGGAATTAAATAAAAGCAGCTCTTATATTCCATCATTTAGTAAAGCTCACTGTATATGTTGTGATTTAAAATGATAAAAGTTGTTGTAATTTATTATCGGGAGTATTTGGACATTTTTAGTAAATTTGAATGTTTACATATGTTTGTAGTTTGATGACGCGGCCGTGTGATTGCTGACTTTGTTTGTCATTGTGAAAATGTAATGATTAAATTGTCATTAGAAAAAGAAATACCGTCGTGTCTTTGTGAGAAATTGTTGTTTTGATTAAGTTTTGAATTGAAATAATATTTTACAGTTTTGATGTAAAATATTTTTGAGAAAGACTCGAGTATTACATTTAAGAAAAGAATGCAAGAATATGTCCGATTAGTCAGCAATTTTGAATGCTTTTTGCATAAGCTCCTTAATAAATATAAAAAGGTATGTTAGTTTTTTTTCCAATTTTGTGAATTATGCTTTGGAAGTTATGAATTTGACAATAGCGTGAAACAATATATGTAAAGCGTTTTAAATTTTTAGAAGCATGGTTTACTTTAATTTTTTGTTTTGTTCATTCAATTATATCTGTTTGAGAAATATGTGTGAAACAGTTGTGTCTCCATATTTGCATCTGTGTTTTTTTTTACATGTGAAAGCTCATGATATAAATATGGGTAATTGTATTTAAATGTTTTGGCAACCTCTATTTAAATGAAATATTTTATTGGGTGAATATATATATATTTTTTTGGTTGGGAAGTTAGAAAAGTTTTTTAAAAATAGAAAAACAAAATGGGAAGAAAAAAAAGGCCGAGCTGGGCGCAGAAAGCAGCCCAGTCCAGCAAGAAGCCCAGGGTCCAGCCCAGGCCCACTGTGACTTCACAGCGACGTCAGCGGACGGCGGAGCTGCCGCGGCGGCGCGGAGGACGACGGCGTCGCGTTACTGCGAGCGGGGACGCGCGGATGGGTGCAGGGGATGCGCCTCGACGCGGCCAACCCGTCTGTGGCGGCGCCGCCACCTGTAGGTCGCCGGAGCGTGCTCGGCAAGCAGAAAAAGCGGCGGTGGAACTCGAGCGCGGCGGCGTCGATTCGGCGTCGATTCCGGCAAGGATGCGGCGTTTCGGGACGCGCCGATCGGCGAGGAGGGGGAGGCGAAGACGGCGGAGCTCCCCGTGGCCGTCGATCTGGACGCGGAGGACCGGAGCTAGCGAATGGCGCGTCGGCGCCGGCGGCGACGCTGCGGGCGTGCGCGGGAGAGAGAGCTGGGGGATGGAGTCGTGGCAGTTTTGCACGGAAGACCTTCATGTTTTTGCAAATTACGTTGTGGTCCTTTGCGGGGGGGTTTTCGCAAAAAGGTCGCGCCAAAGTTCGTGTGCAGGGGGTGACCGGGTGCGCGCGGGGTGACCGGCCGGGTACCGGACGACGTGGCGTCGCCCCATTTGTAGAAAATCAGGTGCTACAGTGCTGGGCGATTTGGGGGCGACGTGGAGCCATCTAGGCCGTCCATCTCGGCGATCTGACGGGTGTGGTTTGCCGGCGACGTGGACGAATGACAGGCAGCGGATTCCTCCGTCCTTTATATATAGTAGAACTAGAAGGATACGACACGCGTTGCCTCGTCTGTATAGATGAATAAATAGACTTTTTGCGAAACATATATAAGAAACATTAGCAATAATAGATAAATAGTATCACTGGCGATCTCACTTGCAACACGACTACTTAATCATTCTCGCATAAACATAGAGAAGTAGAGAAGAGGACACAATCATGTCAATTTTGTAGCAAGGTTAGGAGTACACCATTAAGAGAACATGACCCCATATAGAAAAGCTAACATCTGCAGATACTCAGTTAGACGATCAGTATATGACCACAATTATGAAATGCCATGAAAGTTTAATTGTGTACTTGCTTCTATGATGATTTCAAAACAAAATGAGCATAATTCCGACAATACGTAGACACCGTACGATATGATGAACATTGCAGACTCAAGCTAGATTTGCCAAGATTTGATTAGCCATCAAGGTTCTGCACTCAAGGTAACTAATTTTTGTGAAATAAAAAATCTAACATAAACTATCTCAAAATAAATAACAGTTAGCCTAATTAGGTTTTCACGTACTTAAGTCAATTGCATAGATTACAGTCCATATTCTATAAAAACAAAAAATAGAGAAACATTCCACCGATAAACTCTAATTAATGCACTAAAAACATAGCTAAGTGAGGTCTTAAGTGGTTTACATATTGTCTTATATGTGCATCGGGTCCAGACTAATAAAAAATTATATAAAAAATAAGCTACATGGATACTATCCAACAATTAGACTACATGTCTAATTGCAGGAATGCCCATCTCTAAACATACATTTTTTCATGTTCTGTCACACGTCTAACAAAACATACTACATGCAGTTGTTTAAATAATCTGGCTTGTTCACTTAATACAAGTGATAGATAATCAAGCATACTGTAAAGAAAAGGTTCGCAACTCAATATCTGCATCATTTTCCATTCGTAATTAGGTGGTATTCAACAACGAGGCGTCTAACTCATTCGTACACCCACATTTACCATCGACTTGTTGCTCACGATCCCAATGCAGCTGGCAACATCACCGAGTAGTCGAGCATCTAATAGCAATGACGACAACAGGTGTTCACATGTAACTACTACCACAAATGCATTAAGTCCTTCAGATCAACGACGTTGGATGACCACCAGAATATGCACCGTACGGGAGTGCACGTGGCATGCAACTTGATAATGGATTGAGCGCGACATTGGGGACGGTGGTACCTGTAGTCCTCGGAGCTTGATGAGAGGGGCTAAATTTGTGGCAGAACGGATTTTTTTGTTAGAATATGACTCATGGAAAGCAGAGAGAGAGAAATGTCGCGTTGCACAGACTGCGCGATACTATTGTGGCTCTGGCGGCAGAGAAATGATAAGGGAGAGAGTTATCGGGGGGTGTTCGTATCTTCGATTCACCGCATAAAAAGAAAGTCGAAACGGCATGTCTAGGTTTCAATTTTTGAAATAAAGCATACAACTACGGTGTGTACTGGTACTGTACATACAGTAAAAGTATTCTTTTTTTGGGCTACACGAAAAAGAGAATTTTTAGCTACGCAAAAAGAGAAATATATTTAAAGAGAGAAATTGAGATATTTTTTCTTTTTCACAACCACAATTTTCTTTTGTGTGTAGCTAAAAATATTAACTTTTTCATCAATTAATTTAGGAGATACGTAGAAATGTACATATCAAAGAAATATGTCAAACTCAATTTTAATATAAAATAAGAGCTGAGTGGGGTCCACCTTAAATGATATGTGTTAGAGGGAGTTTAGTATATCTAAGAGATAAAAATGTCAAACTCAAACTTAATATAAAATAAGAGCTGAGTGGGTCCATCTTAGATGATAGGTGTCATTGTTTCATTGGAGTATATGTGAAAGCAAGAGAGAGCTTGAATCCTAGGGAGATTAGTATATGTAAGAATGAGCACCTTCGAGAAACAACGAGGTCTGCACTCGTGACAGTTAAAAGATACGATGCACCTTGTGCTAGGTTCAGTGACGGATCCAGAAACCAACCAAAGCCCGAGCCAAATTTAAAATGCAGTGTCATACTTAGGAAAATTGCTAGAACTAATAAGAATTTGACTAACACATAGCTTAAAAAAGTTCTACACCCTAGGCCATGGCCCTGTTTTCCAGGGTGTAGATCCGCCCTTCGTTGGGCTTATGGTTGGATGCTGACGGTTCGGTTTCACTTCCGACGTCATGCGGGGGTGCTGATGCTGAAGTTTGATGGCGTGTCCGGGATCGTGCTGCCCCGATCTAATTCTTTTAACGGCAATGGTTTTGTCATATGACAAACTACTTTGGAGGTGCGAAAAGCTGATTATCAGCGATCGTGCCGCGTCAAAATCGGGTGAAAAGGTGATATGTCTATTTTTTATTTGGTGGCTGCTACGATGTTGTCGAATAAGAGGGATATGCGTCGGTTGTCAAATAGGTTTATCCTGTCTTTTTAGATATGTAACATCGCTGTATACGTACTTCCTCGTTTTTTATTTATTAATAAGAATTGTATTACCTTGTAAAAAAAAGGTATTGAGATTGAAAAAGTATAGACGCCTAGCTATCGTAGAACAATTTCCACTTTATCTGAACCCAAAAATAGGTTTACTCATTTTTGACACCATTTTCTTTAGCATGCCACCTGGTCATGTTCCGACACGATTTTCTTTAGAGTTAGTATGATAACTCTGTGGGGTCAAAGGCTTAAACCTTGCCTATTTTATCTGATGTTTGGCTAATTAATCCATGAAAACATACTATACACGAAGATTTATTAAAGTGATATGTGATCAGCCTAGCCTAGAGCCATAATGTGGATTCGCTGTTAGCCCACCACTCACCGTGGGTTTAGGCGCCTAAATTAATCATGCGCCCCTTCTATCTAAAATCTTACGTTTTCTCTCTCACACTCATTCTACTCTTCCCTAACCCACCCACTCTAACGCTTCCCGCTCCCCTCCACCACGGACTACACGCCTATCTCCTCTGCACCACCACCTCGTCTTCGACTAATGCTGCCATCTCCTTGTTACGTCCTCTTCACCTCCCCGACATCGATGACGCGTCTTGGTCCCCTCCACGGTGAGCCTTCCTCTTGTCCTCCTTTTGTGTTTTTTTATTGTGGTTACTTTAATTAGTTGATTTAGGTTTTGCTTATTTAGCATAGTTGATTCAAGTGTAGTTTATTTATGTGTGATTTTTTATATGTTTTTCTCGACGAATTCGCGTGGTTTTTTCTAATGTAATTTGCAAGTTTTCACATTGAGTGCGGAAGCTTTGACAAAACGTCGGCTTTGTCATATTTTTGGCACTCAATATGTCCAATATTTTTGTAAAGGTCATGCTGATTTTTTTTATCAATTCTAATAAATAGTTTTTACTTACTTGTTAGCTTGTAGTGCAAGCTCTCCGACCCACCATTGTACATGGATCCACAATACAATGAGATGAGGAAAAGGGGGAAGAATTCATGCCGACGAAGATCAAACTGAACCCATTTAAACTAAATACTTGGCAATGTATTCCGCAAAGTGCCACTGTCACCGGCCCACTCCCCTAGGACTACCTGGCTTCCAAAATTGGACCTACACACCACTGACCCGAACCCCCTAGACCATGCCGTTGCTCTCAGTGCCTCAGTTGCACCTTTGGTCGGACGCCTCGTGGGCCGCCGTTATGCGAAGTATTCGGAAATTCTCTCGCTGGGCGGTTCCCTCACAATGGGTGGACCTCGCCGCCACGCTCGCCTGAGGAGAGCGGGCGCGACTCACCTCTACGGGGGCGGGAAGGAGAATTAAACTAAACACATTTTTATATTAAACCGTTATACTTATTATAAAATTATTTGTAACATACAATATTTTTATGTGTATGGTTTCAATTAGTTAGATGGCATAGTTGGTCATATACTTAACACTAGTTGGATTGTTACTTCTTCTGTTGTTGTAACACATTTCACTAAAACATTTGCGTGTGGTAGGTTTAAATTAGTAATAAACGTTCTCATTGAATGAATATTTCGTACTGGCATACACTATGGGGTGTTTACATATGTATTTCTGTGTGTACGTGCGTATGTATGTCCAATTTATAGTTTGTTATATTAAGATAGAGATTTCTAAGGCGTGTGCTCGAACAAAAGTAGCTAGTTGTAGTTGTAAGCATAAGCATGGACGTTTCTAGATTATAAATTTAACAACTACCAAATGTGTTCAACAAGTTGGGTTTAGTAATAAGCCGAACATAAATTTTCGTTGATCCGAGTTTTCCATACACATGATTTGGTTATTTTGTACAATTCTGGGTTTCTCACCTGGTGTATACAACGTTCTTGTTACTTTCTCAAATAAAATTTTGTTGACAAAATCAGACATGGAAATTCAGTTAGCATAAATTCCAGTGTAACTTGTAGGGTATCCACTGAGAGAGAATATCATCCTAACTAAATTCACGATTGCTGATCAGATAGGTTAGTTCATTTGTGGGAACCATACTAACTATACTAAGCCATTGTCAAACCAGTGAGATGTAAAGTGGCAATTATCTTCAGTATCTCTTTCTCAAAAATCATGTTGCCTTGGTTGACTGATATTTTCCTAAAAAGACCAGTGGCCTGATGTGGCTGGCCCACACCACTAGTTTGGGCCCACTAAATTAAGAGCAATAACACAAATGGTACATAAACTCTTCCCCTATGTGCATTTTCATACATCAACTCTATTTTTGGGGAAAAAATGGTACACAAACTCTGATCCCGGTGAAAAATAGGCCAGAACAGTCCGAAATACTGATTAGGCATGCCACGGTGGAAAATGTAGTATTTACGAACGAACCCGGTACCTTTTCTATCTCACAAATAAGTCCCTAGTTTTTGTCCATAGTGAAAACAAATTACGCTAAGGTCTGTACCGTTTCCATGTAAATATCCACAGTTCACGCAGCTGGGGGTTATTTCCTTGTACGAGGGGGGTTATTTCCTCGTACGCTAGGGGCGGTTGTTTCCTCGTACGATCCAACGCCGTGCACAGCCCCGCCGCCGCTGCGCCGCACCACAATGGCGCCCGATCCCCGGCTGCGGCCATGGTTCGATGAGCAGCCCGACTACGGTACGTGACCCCTGCACCTTCACTCTTCTTCTCCCCGTCTCCGTTTTCTGTTGGCGTGCGTGATTATAGGGCCCAGGTTGATCGGGCCGAAATTTGTTCCAAATCCTGGATGAAATCAACGATTAGTAGCAGTTAAACAATGATGGAAGAGTTGGTACGAGAAAAACTGATTGTGCAAAGATTAAATTGGTGTCCTTTTTGGCGCACCGTGTGTGTCCGCATGTATGTAAATTTATTGGTGTTTTTGATCGTTTCATGGATCAACTGACAGTACATGACATTGCTGCATGTTAGTTTAGCATGAAAACATCAAGGAAATTCGGCTTTATGCCTTGATTCTTCGATTTTTACAGGACCATGCATTATTCTGTCAGGTTCAGAATTGTTGAACACTTTAATTTCAGTGTGTTTCAGTACTGTGTAGTGTAAACTCACAAGAATCTCATTTTTAACTGAATGAACTTATGTGCAGGTGGTAATGAAGATTTATTCACATGTGTACTAGAGAACAATGGATTTTTCTCTGGAAAAGGAGACACTCTCACATATTGCATGGGAACACCTGACTATATTGATTTTTGCAATAGAGATACCTGGTCAATTCTGTGGATACAAGATATCCTACAACAGCTAGGCTATGTACTGGATGAAAGGTTGAGTGTGTATTGGTCTCCACCTTGGAAAGAAATTCACGAGGGGCTGGTTTGCATCGAAAGAGATTCAGATGTAGTGCAGATGATCAATGCAGCAGAGACACAAGACACTTGTCCTGCTTGTTGATCATACAGGTTACCTGAAGAATTTGAGGCCTGAATCATCAGTAACTTAGGGGCAGCTCCATCATCAGGCACAGCAGGAGCAGGTTCATCTTCAGGCACGCCAGGTGCAGCTCCATCTTCAGGAACAGCAGGTGCAGCTCCATCTTCAGGCACAACAGGAGCAGTTTCATCTTCAGACACAGCATGTGCAGCTCCATCTTCGGGCACTGCAGGTCCATGCCTTGTTAGGTCATCTTCGAGATCTGTGGGAGGAAATGAAGAAACAGTAGACGTGCAAGAAGAAGAAGATGATGATCAAGATTCAGACTTTGTTGACAGTGACTATGCAGCAGAGGAAGGAGATGATGATTTGTTTGCTGACAATATAGACACAAGTTAATGACAACAATGAGATAGTACCTGTTGTAGAACATGAAGAAGATTCTGCCTTGGATGATGGAGATCTCAATTTAATGCCTGATAGGCATGACAAATTGCAGTACAAATTTGCTGTGTTCAATCCTCAGGTTGATATGGACGATCCAGTGTTCAAGGTTGGCATGGCCTTCGCTGATGTGAATGAAATGAGATCAGCTTTGAGGGCATACAGTGTAAGGAACAGAAGAAAAATTACAAAACCTAGGAATGAGAAAGATAGAGTTGATGCAAAGTGCAAAGATGGGTGCCCATGGATGCTCAAAGCATCAAATGATAGCAGAACAGGTGCTTTTGTTGTGAGATCATACAATGGTGTCCACACCTGTTCGAAAGATTGGCAACTCAAGGCATTGACAGCACCATTTCTAACACAAAAATTTATTGACGAATTTAGAGACAATATGAAGATGGATTGAAAACTTTTGCAGCAAAAGTTCAGAGGGAATTCAACATGTGCCCAGATAGATGGAAGTTGGGTAGGGCAAGGAAAGAAGCACTTGCTATTATACATGGTGATGAGGATGCTCAATTCTCTCAGTTGTGGGATTATGGACAAGAACTAAGGAAATCAAATCCTGGTTCCAAGTTCTTCCTATCTTGCAACAAAGTGAAGTATGGTGAAGAAACGAAGCAACATTTAGCTTCGCTTTATTGGTCTTATGATGCACTGAAGAGAGGTTTCCTTAGGGGTTGCAGGCCTCTGATCTGTGTGGATGGATGTCACATGAAAACTAAATACAAGGGACAGATATTGACAGCAGTGGGGATAGATCCCAACGATTGCATATATCCAATAGCCATGGGATTGGTTGAGGTTGAGTGCACAAGCTCATGGGAGTGGTTTTTGTCAACATTAAGGGATGATTTGCAAATTACGAACAGTGCACCGTGGACAATAATTAGTGACAAGCAGAAGGTGTGTAAACCATGGTTCGCCATTTTTACTTTTAGTTGTCTATTTGCATAAGCATGTTGCTAATTTCTGTATGTACATTTGCAGGGACTCATAAAAGCTGTCACTAAAGTATTTCCAGATGCAGAACATCGGTTTTGTGTGAGACACTTGTACCAAAATTTTCAGAAGGCAGGAAACAGGGGAGAAGTGCTTAAAAATAATTTGTGGGCGATTGGCAGATCCACAAATATACCAAAGTATGACAAGAACATGAACAAGATGAGAGCGGCTAGTCAGAAGGCATTTGAATGGGTTGAAGCATGGTTCCTAGCACTTGGATCAAAGCTTTTTACAGTGAATTTCCTAAGTGTGACATGATGTTAAACAACCATTCTGAAGTTTCAATAGCTACATCTTGCAAGCAAGAGAAATGCCTATTTGTCCATGTTGGAAACAATTTTCTACAAGCTAATGCACAGAGTATACAGTAAGCAAGTTGAAGCACAAAAATGGCCTGGAACTATCTGTCCGAAAATCAAGAAAAGCTAGACAAATTTACTTCCTGGAGTGCAGGTTGCATGGTTAAGCCAGGTGGAAATGGTCTTTTCAGTGTCAGTTCTAGTGAATTCGAGGGGCCCTACAATGTTGATTTTGTTGCTAGAACATGTGACTGTAAAAGATGGCAGCTATGTGGAATACCATGTCATCATGCAATAGCTTGTTGCAGAAACGAAGACATTGATCCAGAAACATTGGTTCACAGTTGCTATAGCATAGACACTTACAACGTAGCATATGGATTTAACTTGATACCTTTAAGGGGCAGGGAGTTCTGGGAGAAGACAAATGGAGTGCAGGTGCTTCCTCCACTGTACACAAAGGTCATGGGAAGGCCCAAAAGAACAGAAGGAAGGGACCAGAGGAGAAGGTCAAAAAAGGCGACTGTTCTCTCAAAGCATGGTGTAGTCATGCATTGCTCCATCTGCAAAAAAGAAGGCCACAACAAATTAGGTCATGCCAAGTACATTGAAAGTATCCAAGTTGCGCAAGAGGAAGCTCGGCACACTGAAATTGATCCAGAAGATGAGACTTATGACGATCCATCTCACATTCCGGTAATATCACTAAGCTAATTGTGGTTTACATTTAATTTCTCCGTGCAACAAATATTTCCAATGAATTACTTCATTTTGCAGAACATTGTTGCGCAAACTGCAGACCCTAGATTAGACCCAACAGAGCAAATGACCTCGATGGTATACAAATTGAAGCAGCAGGTAATTATGTCCACAACAAGTTAATTCAAGAGCAAATGACTATAATTGTATACTAATCCTCAGTCTTTCTTCTTCTTCCTCAGACTCGTACCCCTCCTGATAGGACATACGGTCCATTACCTAAAGAAAGCTCGTTTGTAGAATCAGCTCGAGAAAGTATACCCCAACCCAGAGTTAGGGTTACTACTGCAACAACAAGGGGAAGGTCCAGGGGTAGAGGTACAGGGAGGAACACACCTGAGCAGCCAACATGTAGTACCAAAGTTAGAGGAACTACAAGAAAGAGTCAATCAAATGCAACCACATCTCAGAGGCAAGGTGGACGAGCAAGAACTACTGACCTGGTTCCTGATGATGTGCAGCTTCGTGATGATGTGCACCAACAACAGCAAACATGAACCGGAGAACCAATACCTGATCTGAACACACCATTTTGATGCCCTTTTTTGTGTTTCGAACTTGTTAGTACTATGTGATGAATTTAATAGAGTACACTACCTATATGAGGATGATGTGGTGAATTTTACACGACCTGTATGACGATGATGTGGTGAACAAATTATCTATATGAGCATGATGTGCTGAATTTGAACAGTTAGTACATCACAAATTTGGTTAAAACATGGGTGTTTCTATTTATTCATTGCATCTGTTTGGTCCCCAAAATCACACCATTACAAATGGTATCGCACGAAGCCTCGAACTAGCAATGCACAGACACAATACACCTAAGTTACTGATGGCAGCTCCATCTGCACACGACGCGATACAGAATCCATCAGTAACTTTGAGGCCTCAAATGCTTGATGCCTAATCAGGCCTCAGAGGCTAAACACAAATTCCTTCCTCTTTCTTCAATCCATGATCACAACAAAACACAAATTTCTGCATACAAAAATGCAACTCAGAGGCTAAACAGAAAAAATCACCAAGAAACATACGGTTCATCATGTACCTTCACTGGAGGCTTCGACGCCCATGGCTCGCCCTCGCCCTCGCCGCCCATGGCTGGCCCTCGCCGCCCATGGTCCTCGCGCCCATGGCTCGCCCTCGCCATGGTCCTCGCGGTACCTTCACTGGATGCTTCGACGCCTATGGCTCGCCCTCGCCCCCATGCTCCTCGCGCCCATGGCTCGCCCTCGCCATCGCTGGTCCTCGCGCCCATGGCTCGCCCTCGCCGCCCATGGCTCCTCGCACCCATGGCTCGGCCTCGCCGCCGCTGGTCCTCGCCACGTCTCCTCTCGCGCACCGCACCGCACCACACCTCCGCCGCACCACACCACCGCACACACCACCGCACCGCACCTCCGCCACACCACACAGAATCGCACGAATCAAAGGTCGCCGTCGAGGATACGCGCCGCCGCCGAGAGTAGGGATACGGCTCGCCGTCGTCGCTGCTTGATTGGGAAATTTCTTACTGTTTGAGTGAAGACCAAGTCCAGCACGAAACTTACACTTACTAACTAAAACACACAGACTAATCCACAATTGTTACAGAAACCGGGGTTCTTTTTGCAAAATTGTCAATACCAAGCGTGTGTCCTGTCTGACCTGGCAGTTCCACGTGTCGCTTCGACATACGTCCGTACCAATGTCCAATCCGCATTAGAGTTTGTGTACCATTTTTTCCCCAAAAATAGAGTTGTTGTATGAAAATGCACATAGGGGAAGAGTTTATGTACCATTTGTGTTATTGACTCCTAAATTAACTACCAGCCCCCTTGTTTCTCAAATCTCACTCTCCTCTCCGACCCACCCCTTCTACTTCCGCGCTGCCACCTCACCATTGCCTCTGCCTCCTCGTCACCTCTCTGATGCTGATGTCGCATCCTCGTCGCCTTCACAATGAGGCTTCTTGTCGCTCTGTTTTTTTTTTGATAGGTTACTTAGTAGTGTAGTTTATTTAGCATACTTGATTCAAGTGTAGTTGATTAGGTGTTTTTTTTATGTTGCTCGTAGTGAATTCGCGGACTGTTCCTCAGCAAACTAATGGTCGCCGACTCGCCGTCACGAAGAGAGCAAAATGCTCACGTGTGGCAACTTACTAACCCACTTTATTTTCACGTCCCGCAAATTCGTGCCGTGACCAAACCGTACATTTTCGACGAGTTCATGCACTAAATATGTGTTTTTCTCTTGACATATCTATAGAAGATGCCTGTGTCCTCTGATGCAGACATAATATAACGTCAACATGCTGCATTTAGCGTCCAATTCTCATTTTGACTCCAAATAAACGTTTTGACTAGGGCCACCCTGCATATATCAATTCCAAACTCCAGTAACAGTCTAACATAGGCACTGCCATCCATTCTTGATCGAGCTTATGCAGTTGCCCTCCGTGCTTGACCAGCGGTATATATTTCTCGCCGTTGATGTCCTTCACTGTACGCTGGCAGGCTTCGAAATTACTAGTATTCCAATGTGTCGTGCTGATGATAATTGACTTCTGAAATCTGGGTGCCCTGCTCTGAACAAGTCTCTGTCAGACCGTCAGCTCGTCTCTGTCTCGGCGCCTCGCTATATAATACAAACACAGAAATGCCACTCAAGTCTCAAACACACAGAGATCTCAAGCGCTCCACCGTAGCTTAGCTCGCTTGAGCAATCTACCTGGCTACTTCAGTTTAGCTTGTTACGCATACATGGGCAACGTCCTGCCGCTGCCATGCACTTGCAAGGAGGCCAGCGTGGTGCAGCCGACCACCGTCGCCGGAGCCAAGACGACGAGGAGGATCAAGCGGCCAGCGGTGGATCAGGACGGCGGCGAGGAGTACGCGGTGCGGCTGAAGGTGGTGCTGACGAGGAAGGACGCGGCGGTGTTCGTGGCGAGGCTGGAGGAGCGGGCACGCCGGGCGGCCGAGGAGAGGAAGACCAGGATGCGGATGAGGGGTCTCGGCACCGGCGCCGGCGTCGGCGTGACGAGCCCGTGCCGGGATGCGTGGAGTCCTCGCCTCGCGACCATAGCGGAGAAGTAGCTAGCTTAGTTTGACCACGTATGTACTTGGACGCTCTGACGTAGTTGTACATATTGTGGATGTTAGCTTCAGTCAGGTGTTTAGATGCTCGCGTTATGGACATTTCTTATGGACTACTAGTTAAATTTGGCGCGACGGCACGCCGCGCCCTTACTGAGAATATTTTGTAATAATTTGTGTTTTTTTTTTTTTGTAGTTGCGTTGTATTTATTGTGAGGAAAGGCGATAGTTGTAATTTGTATAATGTACTTAGCTGAAATTCAGTTTGAAATAAATTTGTACTTGGATGGAATGAATTTGCATTTTTTCTAAATATCAGTATTATCAAGCATTTTTTTGTGTCGTCGTAATCGGAGGAAGTACATCGTAATTATGTCGAAATATTCACCAAACTGAACATTTATTAAATTTAACTACATATATTGGAGAGAGTTTAGTCATGGTGTCTGTAAATATAAAACAATTTGAAATGTTGTAGTGTGTTTTTATTTTTTAGCTTAAATTTTTAAGCTAGCTATTTAATCAGTGGAAATATATTATATGAGCATTTATTGAATTAAATGTATAATTAGAGGGAATGATTTTGGAATATATCGTCGTAATCGGAGGAAATACATCGTAATTATGTCGAAATGTTCACCAAACTGAACATTTATTAAATTTAACTGCATATATTGGAGAGAGTTTAGTCATGGTGTCTGTAAATGTAAAACAATTTGAAATGTTGTAGTGTGTTTGTATTTTTTAGCTTAAATTTTTAAGCTAGCTATATAATCAGTGGAAATATATTATATGAGCACTTATTGAATTAAATGTATAATTAGAGGGAATGATTTTGCAATCTAGATATTTCTTCAAATATTCACCGAATTTAAATCTTCGAATTTGTTTGTGTTGTGCCATAAATAAGTAGCATTAATTTCATGTAACGTTATAATATGAGGGAATACATTGTTATTATCTCGTAATGTTCACTAATTTGAGCATTTATTAAATTTAGCTGCATATTTGGAAAGAATTCAGTTATATTACCTGTAAATATAAAGCAATTTGAAATGAGGTAATATGGTTGTATGTTGGCTTAAATTTTTATGTTTACTGTATAGTCAGAAGAAATACATTATGTGAGCATGTGTTAAGTATTAACCAATTTAAGTTGGCATAATATGCTTGTATTTTGGCTTAAATTTGTAGTTTAACTCAATCATCAGAGGAAATACATTGTGTGAGCATGTGTTAAATTCAATTTAAGTTCAATCCATAATTAGAGGGAATGAGTCTGCATTTTCTCCAAATTTTCATCCGATCAAGCATCTTTTAAAATTTAACTGCATAATTAGAGGAGACTAAGTTATAATATGTCGAAATAGTATGTTAACTAAAATTGGAATGGTCAAATATGGTTCCATTTTGACATAAATATTTTGTTTGAGACGATAATAAGAGGGAATAATTTATGGTTATCTCGAAATGTTGACTAAATTTAGCATTTGTCTAATTTATCTGCATAATTGGAGAGTCTTTAGTTATATTATCTATAAGTACTAATCATTTTGAAATGGTGTAGTAAGTTTGTGTTTTGTCTTAGAAACTTAATTGAACTCCATAACCGGAGGAAATACATATTATGGGCATTTATTTAGTTCAATCCATAATGAGAGGAAATGAATTTGGACCTTCTCCAAATATTCACTTGGATAGTTGGTGGAAATTTTTTGTGGAAAGTTTGAAAATTTCTCAAATTTTAAATTTGTGGTACGGCATGCTTGCTGCAGTGGTTTTGATATATTATGTATATGTCTACGCAATTTGAATCGAACCAACGCAGCAGAAATTGTCTGGGAAAAGGGAAAACAGATAAACATGTATGGAATATTGACATATATAGTAATATTTGTTTTTTATTTGAAAATCGTTCAATATTGTGGAGGAAATAATATTTTCATTATGTCAAATATTCTCTAGGGAAAAGTAGTTGATGAAAAAAAATCATACTCATGCGTGGAAATTATATTGGAGTTGTAGAATATGTCTAATATTTTATTGGGGTGGGGAGAGGGGGAGGGTTTTTTTTTGTAGAAAATCCAGAAAAAATTCTTTGAAATCTTTTTTGTTGAACTTATTAAAAATATTGTATATTTTTTGGTGAGGAAGAACTATTCGTTGGCACACATTTAATTTTTTGTGCATGTTTTGATGTATGGTTTGCATCATTGCAATGGACATATGTAAAGATTTTAAATTTGTGTGTGTTTTAATGAATTTTAGTTTGAAGCTTATTTTAGAATTAAATGTTTTTTGGGGAGAAAACATTGTTATGGGAAATATATTTTCGTGCATTTTTGTTATATACGGTTTGCAATTTACTGTTTAACAGATTAAAAGATTTTAATTATGTGAATTTCAGTGTTTTTTTAATTATGAAACGGATGACTGGGTGGGCCCACCGCTGGTGTCATGCTAACGTCACTGGCGCCCACCGCGGCCGTGCGACCACCGCGGCCAGGGCAAGCTCGGCGGCGACGCATCCGCGCGAGCCGGAGCGTGCGATTCGGCGCGTCTGGCGCGCGGGGACGCAGTGTGACCGAACGGGGCGGCGCCGCCAGATTTGGTCTGCCGGAGCGTCGCCTGCAGCGGCCGAACGCGGCGGCCGGAGTAACTTGACGGCGGCGATGATTCCGGAGAGGTAGCGTCCCAGGATGCGAATCTCGGCGGAGATGGAGAGCAAGTGGCGGCGGAGCTCCTTCTGGCGTTCGATTTGATCGAGGAGCAGCGGAGAGCCGCCGTGGCGCGCCGGCGGTGGCGGCAACCTCGTCGCCGCGGGGGGGAGAGAGAGGGGAAGGAGGGGTTTGCTGATGTTTTTGCGTAAAAGTCCTTGAGCTTTTCTGAAATCGCAAAAGGATCATTCGCAGTGGTAAAATTTGGATTGCGGGGTAATTGCTCGCTTTTTTGCAAAAAGTCAGCGTGCACGTCTGCTGGACCGTTGGATCGACTTTCGACGGCGGGGATGCACCGTGCACTGTAGCGGGCACAGTAACTCGAGTATTGTTCCAGGACACAGTGCGCGACGCGTTGGCACGCTCTGGGGCCTGATTCTTCTCGTCCTTAATATATATATAGTAATGGGCCTCTACGTCGATTTCCATTAAACAAAACACTAAATAATCTCTTCTATTTAGACTAACAAGAACTGTATTCATGTAGAAAGACAAGAACACTACACTCTTATTCGATAAACATCAATGATAGAAACAGGAAAACTAGACATCCAAATTCCATGTTTTTTAGTCATCCTAACGTGGTTTGCGAGCTTGTGATCTATATTGTTCCACTCCCTTCTGATTTTAGTAATGTTGCAGTTGTCTCTGCCAGTCTCCAAACATCTTGGATTTGTTGGTATATGCCCTCTATTCTCGCAAAGTGTCTTTGCCTTGTGAGTACCAGTGATCATCTTGTTTAAAAAATCCCGGATGTAGCCAATGATGTATCCCACAAACATGTAAAAGATCAAGTTCAACACTTTGTATTTTCTTCTAAAAAATGATAATATCTAGCAAATTTAGAGATTTGAAAATATGCATATTCAGATCCACAATTTTGTCATTTTTGTTTAGTCAAAAATAAAAAAGTATTGGAAGTTGATTTTTTTGCATATTTTGAAATACATCATTGGCTACATTTGGAGTTTTTTTTCCAGATTTTTCAAAACACCAGTGGACAAGACCAGAATCAGGCAGATATCACAGCCTCACAAGAGAGCCATGCGATGCCGCCCACTCCTACTAGCTTAGATGATCGATGCTAGGTTAATAGGACATATGGATTATGGAGAAGATGAGCATCCATATTTTTGATGACAAAATACCCCACTATGGTTATCACACCGTCACACACAATCACTTGATGAGATTATCGAGGAGGAGCCCAGTGAACCCGCAGATTTGACAACGAGTTGGTTCTCCATATCGACGAAATATTCCTTTCGTGAAAGGACTTCCTTCTGTTCAACTCTCCAATCAAACATTTTTCGCAAAAAAAAAAAACTCTCCAATCAAACATGAAGTTGATTCTTATGCTTGGAATCAACCCATTAGCCATTACATTCCACTTCATTCCCCCAACCAAACACATCCTACAAGTACCTCATCGGGAGATTATGGATGGTATTTTATGGCAGAGATGTTACGTTTTTGCTAGACCCGTGGAAGTCAATGAGTTATGTTACCAACAGGGAATGGTGAATGCGGTACAAAGAAGAAGTGCGGTTCAATGTAGGGATGAGCATGGGCCATAAAGGTGACCGAGGGTTGATGTGGGAGAAGAAGGAATGCACGTTCCTTTTGCCTAGAACATGAAAATCATAAGGAAGAAACTCTCTAAAAGAAAATCAAAAGGAAGGAAAAAAGAATCATTTTTCATATAAAATGCCAGCCCAAATTAAGGTCTCTAGAGGAAAAAAAAATTCTTAGTATGAAGGTTGGCCCATTACCTCTGGCTTGGGAGTTAGGAGAAGCCCTTCTTATCTACAGGCTCTCAAAAGGAAGTAAGGTCTACATGGGCTACAATGAGGATCTTAACACTAATCAATAACCCTAAGCGACGCAATCTGGACCGTCCAATCCGTGACCTTCCACGGAAGCCCTTCTTATCTGGTTCATTCCTCACCGCCGTCACCTCCCTCCCCTTCACACCACCACCACCCTCCTCGGCGACGACAATGGTGAAGGGACGCCCAAGCCACGGCGCCAGAGAGCCGGATCTTAGAATGGGAGGCTCATGATGAGAGCCCTATACCATGTGCAAGCTTGCTCGCGGAGCTTAGTAGGAAACCTTGGAAGCTCAACGAGTGTGTAACAGTAGAGGAAGATAATGAGCTGGGGCTCGAGGCTATGTTCAAAGTGGAAACAGAGCAAGATATGGAAGCTGAACAAGACTGTGAGTCGTTCAGCCTGCTGTTCGGACCTCCAGATGAACATGACTGGACGAACGTGCCAGCTGAGCCATACGTCCCCAAGTTTCCAACGGAGGAGGAGATACGGGAGAGGAAAGAAAGGCGCAAGAAACAGCTCAAACAGGTCATGGAACCGATAACACTACCGGTGAGTGAGCCGGCACAGGGACGCAATTATTTCATGGATCAACCAGGCACAGCAGTCATCCGTGACGCAGTGCTCCCGGATAGTGGCGCCTTCTTTCACAACTGGATCCTCTCAGACAAATCGGAATGTAATCACCTTAGCATCCTTCCTCTGCCCTTCCTACATTGCATATTTGCATCCCCGTCAGTATTTACTTATTTACATGCACCTGACTTATATTCTTTGACATCGAACTAAACTATGTAGGAAAATGATTTGGGTTCATATAGCAACTCTTACCAATTTCTCCAACATGGATAAATAGGTGTGCATGTTCTTAATTTGGAAGTAAAATCTAACAAGCGTGTTGTTATCTCGAGGAATTTAGTTACTGTTTTGAGCTTGCAGTTCAAATAACTAGATATAGATACATCATATGTCAGAGTTTAGATCTACAATGCACATTTTACTAGATAGGGGTTAGGTTTCTATTAACTGTAACTTTGCTCTGGCATTATTTGACCCTGACAAGTACTTTGCATTCAGCAATGTTGCAGCCTAAGAGCAACGTGTACCCTACACTTGCTTGTTTGGAGTGGTGCAATTGTACCCCATCTACCATGTTGCAAGTTTACACCCTTGAGCTCATTGTAGACGATTCTCATAATTCCTGCAAACTCGACGTATCTGGTTTCGTCGCAATTAGAGACTTTGGAGATGGACTGCGGAATTACATTTTCAACCGGGAGATGACAGACCCTTTGACTGCTGTATCACACAATGTACTCAACTCCATCTCTTTTCTTGTGTTATAATTCACATAGCAAGCAAAAGAAGAGTGAAAACCATAATATGCACATTGATTTATTTTGCAGGGTGTTTTGCTGCTGCCGACATTGAGCCTCGCAGAGCCATCAGTGACACTATCCTGCTCGAGTTTGACCTGAAGATGAAGAGAACAGGTGAAGGCATCAATGGTTACCAGCAGCTGATCCAAGGAGTTTCAGAGCACCCAACTGGTGGGCGCCGTTGGTCCAGAGTTAACAGGCTGTCCATTCGATCGGTTGACAGTCACTCTATACCAATGATGCGTGTGAAGCTGTCCATGATCATGGATGGCGTCGAGGCCGCCGTCGAGCTCCGGCCACTCACACTACCTTCCCAGGGCATCGACCTGTGCTGTATGGCACGGACTGGCCATATAGGCGACGATATTGTGCTCTTCAACGGCAGATACGGTGGCGACGATCAGTCGTTGCAGTTTGTTGTCGCAACGGAGCTGCGCCGCAGCATGGAGATCCACTTGGAAGGTGTCTATGGTGGTGTGATCAAGCGATGGAGTATCGGGTTTGAGCCCAAGTTCCATGCGGTGTTCTCTGAAGCGGTGGATCTCTCGTTTGCGCAGGTGTCCCTGAGTGTGGCCTGGTCCCAGTCAAGCATCCACCGTACGTACGGTCCACCTGACCTTTAACGAGTGTGTTTAGTTCTGCAGGGGATGATTTAGATCTAGTCTATGTAGTTAACCTACTCATTATCCAAGTCAAAAGAACCAAATCAGGTAGAGTTGCTCCCTTTGAAGACTCAACATGTCGGGTTAGCATAGATTGCATCAGGTCCAAGATACGCTATTGTGGTGGATGGTATATTATATATGCGAAACTCGACAGTGCACATGTTACTTCTTCATCATCAGTTTATTCACTGTACTAGTATCCGCATTCTGTCTCTCGGTTTGCTTAGCTCTTGGAGCATAAGTAAACTGCCTATGCAAAGTAAAGTTCTAGAAACCCAGTAAATAATCATAACTTTGTCAAGTTTCTTCTGACGTTTAATCACTGAAAACTACCACTTCAAATGGCATTAGTATTTTCTACTTAGCTTCCTATATAGAAAGTGGTGCTGGCTAGCCATCTAGTCTCCTGACGGTTGAACTGAAGATAGTAAGGGATATTATCATGGAAATTTAGTACGAGTATTTCTCACAGTGATCATTAAAATGGCTTTAGTACTAACTTTTTTTTTCTGCTAGTTCTTAATATGGTTTCATTCCTATCTCAAACAAAACTCCTATATATAGTTGTTCTCGTAGTCTGATAATCTATATGGAATTTATACAGACAAAACTTCTCTTAATGTAAATGAGACGTATAGCCGATTATCTTATGTTTGACATCAGATTGCAACCCTCCAGTTCTTCTCCCTTGGTTAAAAGCTGTACTATCTAAGCCTGAATCAAATAGTTTGTGTTGTTGCTTTTTGGACGGCACAAGTTCAGAAATGGGTAATCTGATTTTAACCTTTCAGCAAAAAAAGATATTGCTGAAATATTTCACATTAACTTGTACAACCTCCGATCCATATTAATGGACTCAACTTTATCTAGATACGGATGTATCCAGTTAAGTGTTTAGACTAGATGCATCCGTATCTAGACAATGTTGAGACCATTAATATGGATCGGAGGGAGTAATATAAAAATACTACGGAATTTTCGATTCACATAGTTCAAGATCAGATTTCCAAGCCCCCATGTTTGCATGCCACATGCTTGTTGTTTGCTTTTACCCTACTGTTGCGTGCTACCTGTATATATACTACTCCCTCCGGTCCTAATTAACTTTCGTGGAGAACCAGCTGTGTTAGTACAAAATTCGTGTACACCTTACGACTGTTTTTCTGGATCGGAGGTAGTAGTATAAGTTATAGTACACATAGTTAATCCTACTGCGAACTAAGGTAGATCAGGTTGTTACCTTTAAATCTACCACCATTGTCTGAATGAAGACTCAAGTAGCACAACATTCAGTTTTGTTCAACGGCAGGGAGATAGGAAAAAAGTGCTGCCGTGCTGTAATGATATTCCCTACCGGAACCTGAACCTTGAGCTGTCCGTCATGTATATGCGGCTAGTCGTTGAACAAAACTGAACTGAGACTAGTTGCTGTCTCAAGCATCCGAAATGCAACCTTTCTTGTGTGTTTCTTCATCGAGTGAGTGCTTGAGCCCTTGAGTGCTTCGCTATGGGGGTGGGTATCTTAAGGCCAAAGCAGCCATCTCGACCAGAAGTATGAGACAAGAACTTGTCTTTGAGGAACTCCAACTTTTCTTGCTCGCACCGACGTATTCCAAGACGCAACTACTGAAACAAAATTTCAGAGACTCTCAAACTAAAGCCGAAAAAGGCTTTCGCCCAGCTTTATAAATAAAGCAACCACCCACAAGTTTTACAACGAGATCCACACAAATCCAAAACGTGCAACACAACCAGCTGGGGCCTCAGCACAAACAAGCCCAAACATGAAACATCATCGATACACCTCCCGAAGGAGTAAAGCTCAACGACTAGACGGTGCATGAAGCTGGCGAGCCGCCATAAGGAGCTTCTCGATCATCCCATCTAGCCGCGTCCTGTCCCGCCACCTACACAACGGGTGCCACTGCTGCAAGAATGCCAAGAATTTAAACACAGAGTCAGAGGCCCGTCGTAGGAAGACACGCTCGATAACCATCTTATTGCGTATAGTCCAAAGGGTCCAGGTCATCGCGGCAAACACAAGCCAGAAGAGGCGCCTCCTCTTGCCAGTATGGTTCGCCTGAACTTCCAGGAACTCGCCAAAGTCTCGGGCCTGCCAGGCAGGCCCAAGCGACTCTGACACAAAGCTCCATAGGAAGCGCGCCGCGGGACAGGAGAAAAGGATGTGGATTCCCGTCTCCGGAACCGCACAAAGGGGACAGGTGCCATCACCTGGCCCCAGCCGCTTGACCACCTCCACCCCTGATGGGAGGCGGTCTCTAAGAAGTTGCCAGACGAAGATCTTAATCTTCAATGGCAACGGGGCCTTCCACAACGGGGAGGCCCAGGGGAGGACGGGCCCTCTAAATAGGGCCCTGTACGCGGATCCCACCGTGAAACCCCGCGATGGGGTCAACGACCATGACACACTGTTCGGGGACGTCGAGCGGGATCTTGGGAGCCTTTCCAGGAGCAGCCCCCATGATGCCACCTCGGCCGGACCGAAGGTCCGCCGGAAGCCCACCTCCCATCTACCCTGGGAGGAGGCGTCAGACACTAGAAGCCCAGGGTTGGCGCATATGGCAAAGAGTTGGGGGAACTCATGACGGATCACACGACCATCAAGCCATGGGTCCTGCCAGAATAGGGTACCTCTTCCGTCGCCTACAGAAAAGGACACCCCTAGCCGGATCTCATGTTTGATGGCCTGGATGGACCGCCAGAATTGGGATCCATCTTTGCGATCGCAGGCCATCAGGGGGCACCCCCGCAAGTATTTGGCTCGAATAAGCTGAAGCCATAAGCCCCCTTCGCCTCTAAGGATACGCCAGACCCATTTCAGCATCAATGCCTCATTCATACGCCTCGATGCTATGATACCTATGCCCCCCAACTCCTTGGGGGTGCAAATATCAGCCCATTTCACCATATGGTACTTTTGGCGCCCGTTCTGCGCCATCCAGAAGAAACGAGACAGGGCCTTATCAAAGTTCCCATGCGTTCCCTCCGGTAGGATATACATCCCCATCATAAACATGGGGAGGCTCGACATACATGCGTCGATCAAGACAGATTTGCTTCCCTTTGAAGTAAACCTGCCTTGCCAAGGATCAGCCCTCACCTTGACCCGCTCTACTAGCGGGTCCAGGTCTCTAGCTAGGATCCTCGTATCTCTAATCGGCATTCCCAAGTAGGTAATAGGGAAGGATGAGAGCCGGCAATTGAGATTATCTGCAATCCGCCGCTGTTCATCCTCAGAGTATCCAATGATCATGACTTCGCTTTTATCAAAGTTAATTTTAAGGCCCGACATGGCCTCAAAACAAAGGAGAAGGAACTTGAGATTAATGATGTCAAGTTCCGACCCTTCCACCATGATCATGGTGTCGTCCGCATACTGAAGGTGCGTGACGCCGCCCCCAGGGACAAGATGTCCAACCACACCAGAGATGTGGCCGGCGGTCTTGGCTCTCTCCAAGACCTCCGCCAAGGTGTCGACTGCAGCATTAAAGAGCAGGGGGGATACAGGATCCCCCTGTCTAACGCCGCATGTCGGCCTAAAGTATGGGCCTACTTCCCCATTAATGTTGATGGCGGTGTTGCCACTCATAACAATCTGCATAAGTCATTGATGCATGTAAAATGCATACATCAACTTTGCACTATATTACTTATATTCCAATCATATTTGAATCATATAAGGGTTATATCAATGTTTTATAATGATTTTGGGAATATTTGGTATGTTTCCTATTTTTATGGAATTAACACTGCACAGTCAGAAAACGTCTTTTTTAGTGTTTTGGACTTTCCGGGAGCTTCGGGACTCCAAAAAGGGCAAGGTCAGAGAGCACGGTTCAGAATTTTCGAGACAAACGCGATGGGCTTAAATTGAAGACCAGAAGCCCAACAGGCTGGGAATTAGGGGGTCCCACGCGGCCTATTGTACCTGGCCGCGTGGGCCCACCTCTTTTCCCCCTCGTGACTCCGATGCCGTCCGTTTTCATCTCCGTGGCTTCGTCTTGACCTAAAACCGACTATAAAAATAGCCCCCCGAGGAGTTTCGCGAGGAGGCGGCGGAGAAACACAAAACCACGAAACAGAGAGACAGAAGGCTGCCGCCGGAGAAGATCGGAGGGGGGAAACGTCGCCGGAATCGCCTCCGGAGGGCTCCACCCCCCTCCGGCGTGTTCATTAACATCTACAGCAAGAACTTCTCCACCATCATCACCATGATGAAGGGGGAGTAGTCCACCCCCTGGACTTGGGTTTGCGGTGGTAACTTATGTATCTCTCCTCTCTCTTGAGCTTCACTAATTAGTACCGTATGAGCTGCTAAACATGATTACGGTCATCTATGTAATACCTTTGTGGTGAATATTGTGGTATGAGATGATTTGTTATGCATTTACCGTTGTGTTGGATCTTTTATGACTTGTCATGCTTTGGTTGAATATTGTTCTTAAAGAAGTATGATGTATGTGGGTACGGGATGGCCGATGTGACACGGCATATGTATTGAGTGACACAGTACCGCCCAACATCCTTTATCTGGGGGTAAAAAGAAAGAGTATGATGTGGGAGTGAGAGCAACCACGCTAGCCTTACGAGGGTGACCTAGCAACACAAATGAATATTTCTTTCAACTATTTGTTTTAGGACATATAGATGTCATAAAAGCTACCATTAAAACATGACAATTGTGTGTACTTTATCTATAACATGATAATCACCATAGATGAGAGAGAGGATTAAGTGAACCCATGTCCATTGTTCCTAGAAGAGAAAACATTTGTCTTGTCCTCTTGCGTTGAAGAGGATTGGGACACTTTTACATTCTTGTTTTGCTACATCGAACTTCCATCCATCAACCACCTTGTTCTCCAAACTTGTTTAGTGCATAATCAACTAAAACTTGTGACACTTTAGTTGTAGGGAATAGATAACTTTTCCTTCTTGCTCCTGCGGATCGATACCTTACTTCCACATTGAGAGGTGCTACAGTGATCCCTTGCTCTTGGGGGTTATCAGCCATCCAATTATGCGATCATCAAACCCCCTCCGTTGTAGAGCTACACGGAGGAAGGCCCAGTCTAAACGGTCATAAGCCTTCCGGAAATCTAGCTTTAAGAAGACGCCCTTCTGGCGTTGAGTCTTAACCTCATGAATAATCTCATGAAGAGCCAGAGCACCGTCATGAATGAGCCGGCCTTTAAGAAAGGCAAACTGGTACGGGTGCGTAAGACGCTCCATAATCGGAGCAATCCTATTCGCGCACACCTTAGCGAAGATCCTATGGATGACGTTTAACACCGTTATTGGTCTAAATTGGCGGATATCCGTGGCCCCCACTACCTTGGGGATCAGGGTAACCATGCCAAAATTAAGGCGTGACATGACCAATGTTCCAATGAAAAATTCCTGGAACATGGGCATGATCACGGCCTTCAAATTCTCCCAGAAGGTCTGGAAGAAGATGACCGGAAGACCATCAGGGCCTGGGGCCGAGTTTGTCTTCATCTCCATAATCGCCTTGGCCACCTCTTCCGGCAGGAATGGGAGGGTTAGCTCCGCATTCTCCCTATCTGAGACCCTGGCCGTCTCAGGCCATAGGTCATGGGACAAGGTAACCCCAGATCGGGGTTCTGCCGCGAAGAGCTCCTTGTAAAAGGAGTAAATATGGGCGGAAAGGTCAGCTGGCGCCTCCAGCAACCTATCCCCCTCCCAAAGGCAAGGGATGGAGCACTTCCGCCGTCGCCCATTAGCAATAGCATGGAAGTAGGTGGTGTTTGCTTCCCCTTTGAGGATCCAATTCTGCCGACTCCGCTGTCGCCAGAACACCTCCTCGCCCTTGTAGATCTCCATAATGGAGTTCTCAAGGGCATAACACTGGAGCCAGTCATCAGCGGACAGGCTCACCGAATCCGACGCTAAGTCTAGCGTCTGGATCGCGTCTAAAATTGAGGCCTTCCTCAACCTGAGTTCAGCCCCAATATTCGCCCCCCAGCCACGCATAAACTGGCGTAGCATCAGGGCACAATGGTGCCACACGTCCACCGCGTTAAAGACACGCGGAGGCATGGCCGCCGCCTGCGCCCACTTCAGACGCACCGATTCCACAAACCCTGGTTGGCCAAGCCAGAAGTTCTCGAAGTGGAAGCGGTTAAGACGGGGCGGACTAGTTCCACCGGATGACAGGAGAAGGGGGGCATGGTCCGACCCAATCCTGGTGATCGCACGCAGCGAGCACAGGGGAAGGCCAACTCCCAATCCACCGAGACCAAGACCCGATCCAGCACACTCTGGATCGGGTCCACCTGGTTGTTAGACCAGGTGTATCTAGCGCCAACACGCGTGATCTCTCTAAGGGCAAGATCCGCAATGCAGTCATTGAACATCCTCATCCTCTGAGGATCTATGTTCGCAGAACTCTTATCATCCGGAGATCTAATGAGATTGAAATCCCCGGCAACGACAAGTGGCGTTTCGCAGCTCTCAACCTTGGCCCGCAACTCAGCCAGGAACATCGGCACTCGGGAGTGGTCCGCCGGGTCGTAGACGATAATGATCTCCCACCGGAAACCAGACCGTCTATGGGAGAGCACCATGCTCACATAGAACTCCCCCCGGTCCATGTCCTCCACCTCAAAGGTCTCCTCCTTAACTCCAAGGAGGATACCCCCGGAGTGCCCATTGGCTGGGAGCCACTGCCATGCGAACTTGTGCCTGCTCAGGCTCTCCAGCTCTTGGATGGAGAAATCTTGGCGGATTGTTTCTTGAATTCCTACAATGTCCACATCCTCCCTCCTCATGTGTTCCTTCAGCTGGTTCCGGCGACCCAGCTGCCCAAACCCCCGCATGTTCCAATTAAGCAGCCGAAAGGGCCAGCCAAGCATACTAATGGGCGTACTCATCTGGACACATCGGGGGTGGTCCGCTTTCGCGGGATCGAGCGAGCCCTACTCGACGTCGAGGGCTGGGACGATACTAACGGGGACCTCGCCCGTGACCCCCCCGCCCGGGGGGAGAGACTCTCAAACTTGCCAGGCTTGGTTCTGCAGGACACCCTGCAGCATGTGCAAGAAGTTGCCTGCATCTGCATGCCTCATGGATTTCTACGTTCCTGAAGATGCTATATATTCCAAACCTCGTGGTCGACCACCATACGTTTGGGTTGACTGTCAAGAAACTCGAGGAACGATAAACCTATATTATCTTCCAACCAACAAGCGAACTTATCATGCTATCGTCTTAAATTCTCTCATATAACATCATTTGTACAGCAAGGGGATGGATGCATCACATCACTCAAATCGGTAAAGGAAACTTCACAAGATGCTGAAGGAACGGCTGGTTCTAGACACTCACCTTTCCACACATGACATTTGTTGTTATTCATAAATCCTTAACACGAAAACACGATCAAAGTTTTTTTTTCGACACACCGATCAAAGTTGGTAGAGTGGAAGAATCAAATCATCATCCCCTTTCATGTGATCAAAAGCTACATTGTGGTAGAGTTATTAGAGTGTGAGAATGTCAATGGATGGAATGCAGAGCACAAGGTTGGGGAAGAAGTCCCAGACTTGGCTGGTGCGGCGGCACCGCATAAGAAGCCGGGCAGTGTCTTCAATCTGTTCACATGAGAGGTAATTCGGAGAGGCGCCAAGCTGATGGCAGAAGCGTCTATCATCTGTATAAGGCGGCGCAGGTGTCTATTACCATTCGTTGACGAAAGCAAGCACCTCTCAAAAACTATTTTCATATCTCTGTATGTTTTCAAAACTAAAAAGGTTTTAGCACACGGTTAATCCCGGCTTCTCTATGCGAAGGGCCTATCTTTTACTTTTATGTTGAGTCGTTTTTTCCCATTCCAAATTTTCTCTCCACAAGCAAACATCTAGTGTTAACCCAAGGTACAAGCCTGGTTATATGTTATCGTTATGACTAATTATGATTATTTGTATTGCTCTTATCCATGAGATAAATATGTTGAAAGTTGAATCAGTAATGGAACTTGAATCTTTCTTTGTGTTGGTCAAATACTTTTGATAAAAGAATAATGCTTGGTAAACTAACACTTATATCAAACTTTATGGTTTCATGTCTCCAAATTACTATTCATAAAAAGTTTTTACTTAAATGATGAAACTTGCTTACTCATTGTTTGATTTATATCAACTATACACTATTATCTTGGATCACCCCATTCAGTTCATGATATTAACATTACCATCTTGTCAAAGTTGTGTTGATAGCATGCCACTTTCAGAATTATTTTTGTTATTATTTACCTACTCGAAAACGAGTAAGAGTTAAGCTTGGGGTTCCATACTTGTTCCATGCTTGTTTGATTGTTCCATGTGCTTGTTCGGAACGATCTTATATTAAAAACACACACATATTGCATGTCTAAAATTTAGCCTCTTGATTGTCATGATTAACTAAATCTTGCATATTTCTTTAGTCAACTTCAGGTTATGTGCTTAATTTAATTTCTTGAGTGGTACCCGGGGTGTCGTTCTAAGCATGTTTCATATAAACTCTAGAGAAAAAACAAAACCTTAGTATGAAGGTCGGCCCATTACCTCTGCCTTGGGACTTAGGACAGGCCCTTCTTATCTACAGGCCCAGTGGTTCTCAAAAGCAAGAAAGGTCTACAAGCCCATGCTACAAGCCCATGGATCACATGGGTTACGATGGGAATCTTAACACTGATCACTAACCCCAAGCGACGCAATCTGGACCGTTCAATCCACGACCGGAAACTTTTAAAACCACAGCCCTAGCTAGGGTTCATTCCTCCCCGCCGTCACCTCCCTCCCCTTCACTCCACCACCACCCTCCTCGGCGACCGGCGGCGACGAGACGGCGATGGTGAAGGGACGCCCAAGCCACGGCGCCAGGCTCTACGTGCGGGGCACCATCCTGGGCTTCAAGAGGTCCAAGTCGAACCAGTACGAGGGCACGTCGCTGCTGCGGATCGAGGGGGTGAGCACCAAGGAGGACGTGTCCTGGTACGCCGGCAAGCGCATCGCCTACGTCTACAAGGCCAAGACCAAGAGCAACGACAGCGCCGTCCGCTGCATCTGGGGCAAGGTCATCCGCCCCCACGGCAACTCCGGCGTCGTGCGCGCGCAGTTCCGGTCCAACCTTCCGGCGACCTCCATGGTACTTTCCTCGCTCGCCGGTACCGTGATTATGCACTAGTGCCCGTTGCTGATGTATGGTTTTGGTCGTGCAGGGCAAGAAGGTCCGCGTCCTCATGTACCCCAGCACCATGTGAGGTAGAATGCTCTACTGATTAGCGACACCTCAGCTCTATATGCTTGTTTTCTGCTCAGTGAGCGAGCTCATTGGATTAGGAGTTAATGCTTAATAGTGAGGACAATTGTGTGTAGATCATATGGATATCTACTTATCATCACAAGTGATGGAATGGTGCGATCCTAGGTTATATGCTTTGATTGTGTTTGCGTGTTCAAGGGCCCCATGCCATTTGGGGGAAGCTCTTTTGGTAGCTTCGAAATACCCGCAGGTTCTCTGCGGGGTGCTCGGATGTTGGGGCCCTAGATAAATTGCAGTGGTCTCATAGTACGAGGATGTGCTTTGGTCGATGAGTTTCTCACCGACCAGTTCTTCACAGCCTTGCCTCCAATGGCCTCAATATTTTTTACTTAGTCTACTTGAACTCCATGTAGTTGCGTGTGTGAGTTGACATGTAATGATTGTTTACTGTTTTATATTAATATTCGTGGCATCTTATATGCCAATATACGTTTTGTTTGATTGCGGCCTTTTTTGTTTTGTATGTGCAATTTATGTTTATACTGGACCAGATAGTTTTCTTGGTTGCCCCATCAGAGTTTTCAGGACATGCGACTTAGGTGTTTTATCAGGAAACCAGTTTAAGCCTTAGTCATTCCTAGGCATGAACTGTTTGCTTGCGGATTATATGTGAATCAGTGTTTTGTTCTTTTAGTTCTGCATATGCAATTAATACTTATGCTGAACCAGTTAGTCGTATTGGTTGCACAATCAGAGTGTTCAAGGTGTACGATTTAGGTGTTTATACTTTATAGGAAATCAGTTTATGCTTGAGGCAATCCTAGGCATGTACTGTCCACTTGCATATCATTGTTACACACGTTCAGGGGCCCCATGCCATTTGAGGGAAGGTCTTTTGCTAGCTTCGAAATACCTGCAGGTTCTTTGTGGGGTGCTCGGAAGTTGGGGCCCTAGATTAAATGCAGTGGTTTCATAGTACAAGGATGTGCTTTGGTTGATGACCAATTCCTCACAGCCTTGCCTCCAATGGCCTCCATACTTTTTGTTAGTGTATCACTATGCTGTGTAGGGAGTTTTACTTGTATTTTTTTTTTGCTGGTTAGGTACTCCAGCCTCACATGGGGCTGTATATATTTTTCTGGCCATAGCATTTTGTTACTTAGTCTACTTATACTCTATGTAGCTGTGTATGTTAGTTGACATGTAATGATTGTTTACTGTTGTATATTATTATTTGTAGCATCTTATATGCCAATATGTGTTTTGTGTGATTGGGGCCTTTTTGATATGCATGTGCAAATATACTGAACCAGATAGTCTTATAGGTTGCCCCATCAAGAGTTTTCAAGGCATACGAGGTAGGTGTTAATCAGGGAATCAGTTTAAGCCTTAGGCAATCCTAGGGATGAACTGTTTGCTTGTGTATCATTGTTATGCACGTTGAAGGGCCCCATTCCACTTGAGGGAAGTTCTTTTTGCTAGCTTCGAAATACCTGCAGGTTCTCTGCGGGGTGCTCGGAAGTTGGGGCCCTAGATTAAATGCAGTGGTTTCATAGTACAAGGATGTGCTTTGGTTGATGAGTTCCTCATTGACCAATTCCTCGCAGCCTTGCCTCCAATGGCCTCCATACCTTTTGTTGCTGTATCACTATGTTCTGTAGGGAGTTTTACTTGTTTGTTTTTTGCTGATTAGGTTGTACAGCGTCACATGGTGCTGTATATATCTTTCTGGCCATTGCATTTTCTTATTATATGGGTTCCATTATCTTCCATTTCCGCACAGTAAGATTGGTTAAATAGCATTTGGTGTTGTTTTAACTTTCCTCAAGTCTAGAATCCAGAATCACCAAATTCTAGGGCGTTCAGGAACTAGCATTCTGCGTCCTTGCCTTTATACTCGGTTTTCAAGATCACACTGTATTTCTATTTGCTCGCTACCTGTGTATTCTGTTATAACAACATCACATGCTAGCATATTTGGCCTGAAGTTTCAGTCATTGCTTTTATCCGCATCACATGCCCAACATTGTGAACTAACAATGTTTCATATCTTTGTAACTCTGCAGGTTACCTGGTAGATTCCATATTTAGTTGTAGCCGGCTTCGTTCAAGGTTGATATCAGTGTGACGCTCGGTTGACCAAGCAGAAGAGTTTTCTCGACGATTTTGGAGGAGTTTAGATTTTAGTGTCTTCTTATCATTGCTGGACAGACTGTTAACTGTGTGTCTCGAAACTTGTGTCAGTCACTGGGTTGCCTTGAAATGAAGTGCTTGCGTTTCTCCTGTGGAGTGATGATCCCTATCGAGATGAGGCCTTGTCAAGCCTGTGTGCAGCTCTGTGTGGTCTACAGATGTTTGTGTAGAGCGACATGTCTATTGTCTCTGTCCTGACCTGAAACCACCATATATGCGTTGTCATTCGTGCATACTTTGTTACTATTATAGACCTTGCAGATAAATGTTGCGGCACGTGTTTTGCCACTAAAATAATGACGCTGCCCGAGCGGTCTTTGTCTTGCGTCTGGACGTGCTGCTGAAGCACGTCTAACTACCGTTTTGCAATAATTTCAGGGCCAATCGTAATGCGCAGATCTCACTACAGGAACTAACCACGTAGTACTAATTGAAATTCTTACCTGGGCCATGCATAAAGTTTCAAATGAACTTGATCAAATCGAATCGTCAAATGCCAAGAATACGCTCGGTTCAGGGTTCAGTACCATCAAAACCACCTAGATCTCACTACAAGAAATTAATCATGAAAGTAGTAACTGTAAGTTGAATTTGCTATCCTGGGCCGTGCGTAAAGTTTCAAATCAACTTGGAGTAACAAACTGCAGATAATGAAGGCGGCGCACACGTAACTGTGTGGGGTGCCTGCCACCGCGGGCTGTGAGACCGATAGGCGGCGCAGAGTTTCTACTCCTCCAACCTCCTCCTCCGCAGCCGCGCGCCACCAACACCACGAGTCCGTCGTAGCGCGCGAGGGAGGTAGATTGGTTAGATGGAGACGGCGGGCGGCGCGTGCAGGAGCGGGGGAAGAACCTGAGCGGCAAGATCGAGGAGGGGCTCGGGCCCAACGGCCTCGGCATCATCTCCATTTCCGACGTGAGTGTCCCGGCCTGCAGTGTTCTGACTGCCAAGTCGTGGAGTCCCTTCCTCGACTGAACTTTCTTCGAACCGAAAATCCCTCAGCCGAACTGAATTTTAAGCACGCGTTTGCTTTTTCGTGTGTGTGTGTGTGTGTGTGTTCAGGTGCCTGATTTCCCAGCACTAAGGAGAACGCTCCTGCGCCTGGCGCCGAGGTATGCACCTCTCTCGCCTCTCGTTTCAGTGCAGGATTCGGTGCCGAAATGTGTAAACCTGCACACACATTGCTCGCTAGCTCACTTTTTTCTCGCCTTGTGTTTGTCAGAGTTGCGAACCTTCCTGAAGATGTGAAGGAACAACTCGAAGACCCAGATAGCAGGTAGTAGCCGGTCATACGTTTTTTTTTATGGCTGTCTGACTGCTGCGCTTCAGAGATCCTAGTTTTGGTTGATATACAACGTGATGCTTGTGCCTGTATAAAGTTGTAAATGATTTATATGCAATTCTCATCGCTGCACAGGTATAACTTTGGCTGGAGCCATGGAAAGGAGAAACTTGAAACTGGAAAACTCGGTAAACACCTCTTAGTACTCATGCATCCTACAACTTGCTGAATGAATATTTTGAAAGTGGTGCTTAACTTTGGGGACTACTGAATCGCGTTGTTCAAGTTCATCGTGCACCGATTAAAAGCATGTCCATTTGCACTCTTTGTTTTATGGTGGCATAATGTATTTCGCTGTTGTAATTTGAGTAAGGCGGTTGGTTTGCTGTTTTTAAAGAACTTGTATACCTTGTAATGATTTCAGCTCATATGGTAACTTCTGATCATCCGTGCAGACACATTCAAAGGGTCATACTATGCCAACCCGATTCTGGATGTCCCAACTACTGATGATGCCCTTCTAAGTAGGTACAGTTTTTCAAGCATAAAAATACCTCCTCGGTTTACTGATGATATTTTGTTCTACAAGATCGTCCCAAGTCTAATATATTTGGTGGGATATCATTCCATACTAACTATACTTCCCATTATTGATTTATTGTTTGCATCACTTAGTATCGTGTGATGTCTTTGCTACTTATTCTCAGAAATTCTAAGGGAAGAGACAAAAGAAATTCTGTATAAATTTTTAGATGTAATATTGCAAAATGTATCTTGAGGTGCAATATTACATGACTTCAGTTTGCTGTTTCAGATATCTAACAGTGCTTTAATCTGCAGGTACCCATCGTATTGCCGACCAAATATATGGCCTGCTGATCATCTGCCAGCGCTTGAAATTGGTATGACTTGACCGACTATCCTGGCATCCAAAAGCTTCCTACAATAGTTCAGACTATTTATTCACGGTGTATTAAAAGTTGTCCTCATATTCTTCCATTTATAGCATTTAAAGCTCTTGGGAAGCTAATGTTGGAAGTTGGCCTGATGTTGGCTCATCATTGTGATCTCTATGGTATGTACTGTATATACATTACTGTAACTAAGTATTGTTCTGTGGACAAACGTAAATTTTGCCGCACAGTACACTTAATTCACGCAAGGTATATATTGGTTCCAAAATAAGCTATGAAATACGGTATACTGTTGGAAAATTAGACTGCACAGTTCCAAAAGGAATTGAAAGCTGAATACCCAACTTTTAAAAGGCATTATGATTCTAAATAGCAGTTGCAAACTATGTTATGAATGGTCTGTAATGAAATTTAGTGCAACAATGTATATTCATAGCTCTAGGAATACTTGAAAACTCTGTTTATGGACAAACAACATCCATTTGTCTTTGTAAGATCTCCACTAGTTTATTTGCTGAACTGTGATTGTTCCACTATTTCAATCTGGAAGCAATAATCCTATGAATTCTTATCATACCACATTGTACTAAATGCACAAAAGGAAAATAGTGGCACAAGAAATACGAGTCCGTATATGGTGTCCTCAAGTGTCCTTGAGAAAACTATACATTTATATCGATTCTGGTTGTTCTAATTGTGCTTTTGTTTTGAAGTTTGGTTTACCAATTAGTAAAATGATTGATATATGTCTGTTTTTCAGTAATGCAGCATGGAGTGGGAACATATGATGGAGAAAGTCTTGAGCAGACAATTTCTCGTTCAAGATGTCACAAGGGACGTCTGCTCTACTATTTCCCCAGACAATTCAGGTAATGCAGCTGCCTGAAGAAAATTTGCTCTAGATAGTGAATACCCTTATAGCCTTAAGTTACATGGCAGTTTAAGAGTATTGAGACAGGTTTATTTTGGTTTGATTGTTCTGCACTAACTCTAAATAGCTTACCAAGAATAATAGCATTAGCAAACTATACTATCACTTACGCGAAGGTATATTACACTTGAAATGAAAGCTTAAATTCTTTCTCACCTCGTAATATTCAACCAAGCTTTTCCAGTATTTTAGTTGTAACAATTGATATTAACTTACCTCATATGACAACAGCACACAAAAAGAAGAAGGTGGTTCTGTTTCATCGTGGTGTGGATGGCACACTGACCATGGGTCTTTAACAGGTAAATCACATCTTATCTCTGTTTTTTTTTCAATGCAGCTGTCACATTTGCTATGGTTTTGTCTCAAAGCAAATAGTTACGGTCTTTTTTGCAGGACTTACATGTGGCCTATTTATGAGAAATTCAGTGGAGATCCCCTGTCCTGATAGTGCAGCTGGGTTGTACATCCGGACTCGTGATAACCAAGTTGTTAAGGTAGGTTCCTTTGAATCTCAGTAGCTTTCTCGGATAATAAGCTATGTCAGTCATCTTTAAGCACATCTGTAGAAGATGATATACCGGTGTTTGCTGCACTGGGAAATAGACACCCTTGAAACCAGGATCGGCTGTACTCCTTGCTGGTTAAATAATTGCACAGGAACTATGTTGAAACTTGTTGGTTAAACAATTGCACTGAAACCATGTTAGCATTATACTCGCTGGAAAATAGTTGCACAGAAATTATGTTGACACTCTTTGTCTAAATCATTGCACTGAAACCATGTTAACATTATCCTCACAACTCTGAGCTTATCTGCTTTTTGTTGGATACCGCAGGTTACATTTGGGGAGGATGAATTAGCTTACCAAATTGGGGAAACTACTGAAATACTATCAAGAGGTCGTCTATGTGCAACTCCACACTGTGTGCAGGTATTCTGTCAACGAGCTTACCAGTTGAATGTGTAATAGCAGCTAGCTTTTTAGCGTACAAGGTAATTAGTGTTCCCAAATTCCCATGGTTGTAATGTCTAATACTGCCGTTGTTACTTCTAGGCACCCAGCAGTGAGAATGCTTCAAATGTTGAGCGCTCTACCTTCGCAATGTTCATGCAACCAGATTGGTACGTGCAAATTTTGTACTCAAAATTGCAAGGGAGGTGCACCGTCGAATGCCATATGGGCTTGTTCCTGCGTGTTGTTAGTTATAGTCAGTAAGCTCTGCTGTGCAAACACTAGAATCCAACTTGGTAGTAAATGCACTTATGTTTTCACTTGGACCCGCTAGTCTAATTCCAGCACAAAAGAATTTTGTGGGGCATTAATATGGAAGAAATGGCTGGTTATTATGGGTTCTTAATCATAACTTATATGTTCTCAAAATGAACTTTCTTTTAATTTTTTTTGCAGGAACGAGACGCTTAAGTTTCCAAGTGAAATTCCTTATCACCAAGAGGTTTGCCATATACCAAGCAGAAATTTTGCTCATTTCTTTTTGTTCTGGCAATGATAGAAACTTGCAATTGTGTTTTTCTTCTTGAACTTCGCTGTGGTTTATTTTCCATCAACTGATTTTTTTAAACACCTACCAGTTGATCCCACCAAACGGAGCACTTACATTCGGGGAGTATTCGGAGAGACTGGTGAACAAGTATTACCAAGGAAAGATGTGAACGGATACCATGAGGCCTCGAGGAAAAAGCTCCCGTCGAGAAGTCACCATTAGTCATGCCCGTTGCGAAAATGCATTTCTGAGTTCTCAAAAAAGGATGAAAAGATTTATAGATGTACAGTGTGATTATATCATTGCTATAGCATGTTCGCATGTAGAAAACTAAAGGGGGCAGCCCCGGTGCAGTAGCTCCCGCTTGCGCAGGGTCCGGGGAAGGGTCCGACCACTTTGGGTCTATAGTACGTAGCCTTTTCCTGCATTTCTGTAAGAGGCTGTTTCCAGAACTTGAACCCGTGACCTCGTGGTCACAAGGCAGCAGCTTTACCGCTGCGCCAAGGCTCCCCTTCAGCATGTAGAAAACTATGCAAAAAAAACACCAAAAGAAAACTGCACATAATAAGATAAATTTGTGTAATTATGTGCTGTCAGGGCCGGAGACATTTGTGGTCGCCACTTGCCACCCGTTGAACCGATACCATTTGTCACATCATACACTACATGCCTTCAACGAGCTTAACTGCTTAAGTACGAACAAATGTACAAATTCATGTGCTATAACATCCCATCATTATACTCCGTATTTTGTAGAGTATTATGTCCGTTAGTAAAGCAAATAAATAATTCTAAAAAAAAAATTCTCAAAAAAAGTAAAGCAAATAAATTAAATGCACCACCAAACTCGTACGTGTTCGAATGTTTCGAAATTGAACGTAGGAGTAGCGGTGTTTTTCGCTTCGAGTCACCGTCTCTGGCTCGACCCGTCTGGGCCCACATCAATGCATGCAATGCCTTCGTGTTCTCCTCCGTGGCTGCGTGTTTTTCCTTTGCGGTTAAACACGTCTGATGATACTTTGCGTTCCGTCGTGGAGGGCCTGGAGGCCATGCGAGGTAATGCAGCTGCTGGACGAGCACTGCGCCCGCGCCAACAGCAACAAAAAAGAAGCCCCTGCTCGCCGGAACCAAGAAATCAATTCCTGCGTTTCTTTTTCTTTCCCCGTACAGCAAAGAAACACTGTCAAAGCTTGGGCGGAAGAGTTTCCTTTGCACAAATGGACCGGAGCCAAGCTAAACTTCCTTTCCTTTGGGTAGTATATTTGTTTTCAAGTTGGTTTCTTCCCACTCGAAAATTAAGTAAATTCATGAACATGATGAATTGTAGCATGCATTTCACAAAGAATAACCAACATGCTCTCATGACAAAGATCATACCCACGGAAGTAATCAAATTATGATAGTTTCATCTCTCGCGATTTTTTCCAGGAAAAAAAATAAGTCCACTGCATGCAAAATGCTCACGTCTTAATATTCGTGTAAAAAATCATACACCCTACATTCAGAAACAAATGTCAAAGGGAGTATTACATTGCTTTCCGAATCATGGAGGGTTCTAAGCTGGGAAACAACTAATCAGTAACATCTTCCATCATTGCGAAACTTGTTGAGAGTTGAGACTTACACATGTATAGTTGGACACTTCACCCCAAAAGATCCCAATGGCGAATTGCGGGTAAGGAAAAAAGGATGCGGTGGGAACCGCTGCTGGCCACACGTGAGTCACCCTGCTGATCCACGGTGGGTGGATCTCGAACATGTACGGCTCCACCTTTGCCATAGCATGAAACCCAAACACCATTGCTGGTCGAGCAAAAAATGCACGATTGTGTTACCGTACCTGGAGGCGCCAACGAAGATCTTGAGGGGCTGCTGGCCCTGACCGTTCTCCGGGTTCTCTGGGTCTGCACTATAGCCATGGAGCTGGTTCAGCTCCAGCCGGCTTTGAGACATGAACATAGTAGCGAGCCACTCGACGCCGACACATCGATGATCTTGGCACATGGGCCGAACGTAGGTTCCACAATAGTACACGGCTATGTCATGCCCGTAGTTTGGCTGCTGCGGTGGGTTCCCATGACTGCACTTGGCGTACGGCAGACGATGGCCAAACGGTGGGAGCCGGCATATATTTTTACACGGGGCTAATTGAAGTAAATATAATTTATATTGAAATTTTATACTTAGAAAAATATATTTTTAGCGTGACGTTGTCTTAATGAATATAATTTTATGTTACTTATCGGCATAATTTATGATATTATAAAGTGCTCAATACTAGTTGCACTGTTATTCCCAAACGGTTGTAGTATATATCGTTAAAAATACACTTGCATTGTCGAATATTTTTTCTGTATATTGTGACCTTATTTTGTTCACATATTAATTTTTTAAAACTTTATTAAAATATTTTTAATCATATAGAGATCTATAAATCTATGATTTTTATAGAAAAATATCTTAATGGTGGTTCTATTGTAAGCAGTTTTATAGAAATTTCTAGAGTATAGGTTGAATGTTGACATGATTCTTAACTGATTTTCTTGTGGTCAAATGTGCCATGAGTTTTTTTGTATAAAGGAAATTTAATAATATCTAGAGATACCAATTACAAACGGCCTTTGCGATAATGTAATGTCGAGAGGTAGGGTAGTCATCGAGTATGCACACAACCAAAAAGGAAAAAAAAAAAGGTCTCACCTTTTTTTTTTTTTGAGGATAAAAAAAAAAGGTCTCACCTATGCGATCAGACTAGCACTAGCAGCAACAAGACACAAACCACCATCAATGGCGACACCTAGACAACGAGAATTTGCCATGAGCTAAAGTAGGTTCATTAAGAAGTCCCTAACTTCAATCACCACATATAGCGAACGCAATGTATTCTATACTTTTGCATACTTATACAATTTGAATATTGATAGCTCACCCCAAATGTGATTTGTATTATCGCAAAGGAGTCAAACATGGGACTCTAGTTAACATAGATTTTAGTACTACTTCCCTTTTTTCAAAGAAATAATGAAATATTTCATAAAAAAATGTTTTTTTGTGATGAACATATAAAAGTGTTCTACATACATGGCAAGTTCCGTGATGAATTGGCATGTGTGGTTCTCTGTGCGAAAAACAAAACCGGTGCTCTAAAAAAAATTAATCCCATTTTGGTCACTATTTTTTTTTGCACAAATCACCACGAATGTCTTTTCATCACGATACTTGCCAAGTATGTAGAACACTTTATCTATTCATCAACATTTTTTTGAAGAATGCTATAGGAAGAATCTGGTGCGATATTTTGGTGTGCTCCAGTCTCGTTGGGCTATTGTTCAACACCCTCCTAGAATATGGAAAGTTGACACTATATGAGAGGTGATAACTTTTGTGTGATCACTCATAATATGATCGTGGAGAATGAGCTTGACGACAACATCTATAACCAAAGGTGGGACTACCAGGGTGAGTTGATTGAGCCAAGTGTGGAGCGGATAGCATTCTAACATGTACTCGAATTTCATCGTGAAATGCGTGATCGACAAACTCACTTTCAACTTCAGATGATTTGGTTAAGCATAGGCTGACTCGCTTAAGAAATTGATAGTTCTACCTTCTCATTTTTTCTAATTTAATTGCTACAATTATAAATTTATTTGGTTGTAAACTATGTGATTTTTATTTATTTGGTTGTAAACTATGTGATTTATTTGTTGAATCGTGTGCAATATTTTATTTGTTCCAATCATGATCGTCTAGAATGGCCTAAATAGTTTACAACAAATAAAACCCTAAAACCAAATTAATATTTTAGGCCATTGTTGTAAACTCTGCAATATTTTGCTGGATTTCAGACTGGCCACTGGAATATTTCTGTTCGTTTTGAGTCGGCCCCCTAAAAGCCTATGTGAACTCTGAATTTATGACGAAACCGATCAAATCTATGTCTGTGGCCAGTCTGAAATCCAGCAAATCTGTTGTCATATTTCTACACATTTTGGAATTCGAAATGCGCGACGCAGCCTGCAATGTACTCTAACTCTACTACTCCAGTATACAGACGAACTCTTCTCTGACGCTGTACCTTTTCTTTCATTTTCTTCTCCCTTCCGAATTCTCCCGAGTCCCGCCGCCGCCGCCGCGCACGGCGCACTACAGGCTACAGCTGCCGCCGCGTCCCGCCGCCAATCCCGAACCGCAGCCTCTCACGCGCCCCGCCGTCGCCATTCCCGTTCTTCCTCGCCGGGGACACCGCGTTCCTGCCCTTCTTCGAGCGCGCACCCAGCAACACCGTCTAGATCCCCTCCCCTCCCCTCCGCCCCCTCCCAAATCGACATGGCGGGGCAGTCCGACCCGCACCTCTCCCTCTTCACGCCCTCCGAGGTAACCAGTCGACCCTGCGGGCACCCATCCGTATCGACCTAGGGCTTGGCACCTCGCCGCCGACCCCATTTGCTTCGTTCAAGGATAATCACGGCAGTTGGTTGCTTTCTTGGTTTATGCAGGTGGAGTTCGTGGCGGAGGACGAGATCGTGGAGATCGTGCCCAACATCCGCATGGAGGCCCTCAACATGATCTGCGTGCGTGCCTACCTGCCCTCAACGAACTAAGTTTTTTTTTACCCATCACTGTTCTCCTAGTCCACTAGCTAGTTCTGTTCACCACGCCTCCATTTTTAGGGGATTCAGTTGTCTGCTACCTAGATTCATGCTCTTCGACGTCTAGCCATTAGTCCGCATGGATGTTTTGACAAATGTTGGTTGCTTTCTAATACTATATAATGTGGGAATTCTGAGAGAGTTGTGCCAGATTCAGAGTTCAGTTATGTGTAGGGTACGCTTGATATCTGCCCATGTCTGCCCTACCAAAAATTAGCTTGCCAATTATTTGGCCAATGATTCCACCCTGTGTTGCCCAATGCTTGGTTTCTCCTAGTCCACCACTAGTTAGTTATGCTCACCACACCTCCATTTCTGCCGGATTTTGACCGCTGTTTATGTGGTGAAGGATCGCCCCACCCTGCCTTGGCCGTAATTTTGGCAACAATTTGTGAAGGCAACATTAAATGATCTATATGCAGCAACAACTTTGGCAGCAAACTAAGCAATATCCAAAGTGCCAAGTGGTGCTAGTCATCTGGTCAGTCTTGGCTAACATTGTACTCACCTCCACCGTGTAGGGGGATTTCGGGCCCTTCTTCCCACAAATTGCAAGCAAGGTTCCACTGTGGCTTGCCGTGGCGCTCAAGAGGCGTGGCAAGTGCACCATACGCGCACCCGAGTGGATGACTGTTGGTGAGTGCTTGCTGTGACGCTTGTTGAAGTAGCTTCATCTCCTGTCACGCTTGTATTGTAGCTTATAGAATTGTATATCCTGCATGGCGGTGCATACATGATCTACCATGAATGGTAGGAGCTCTGTGCCTCATAACTAGCGACGTGTAAGACCAGTACAAGGCAAAGTCCATAGCTGGTGTACATTTTCTAGTTTTTTTGCATGTGTGCTTATCTCTGGTTTATTTGCACCATCTTGTGAGATTGAACTGCTTATATCTGATTTATAATTAATTGCCTATGTTCGTCTCTTAAATGTTTGTTACCTTTGTTGCCAGACCGCTTAACACAGGTGTTGGATGCAGAGAGAGAGTCACCTAGAGAATTTCAGCCATTACCATTCCACTATATTGAAGTATCTAAGCTTCTGTTTGAGCAGTAAACATACCAAGCGACTTTCTAACTGCTTTTGTTCTGTAATAAGAACTTAGAAAATTTCGTTAAAGAAACAGCATGCATAGCCTAACTTCTCTTGTCCTTTTGTACAGTGGTCGTGATGACATCTCAGATGCATACTTGGTAAGTTATGAAGAATTTTGAAGGAAATTTGTACTTTCTAGTTTGCTTTGATTTCTTAAAAGATTCTTACTCGTAGCTTTGATACAGGTGAGATCATTGATTGAGGATATCAGGGATGTCAGGTTCCATAAGGTTGAGACTGGATTAGAGACAATATCTGGCCGTACTCATGCTGTGAAGGTGCACTTCCAGCCACTGAATGAGCCACGCTTAGTGGCTCCTAAAATTCTTTGAAAAGCTATTATTATGAAGACAAGTAATATGTCGATCTTTTATCCATTACATTGACATATCTGTTGTTTTCTCATGGAGTCATCTTATAGCATATCTGTAGGTTAACCTTTCTCGTGTATTTAGTTAACAATACTCGTCTACAAAATTTGAACATCTAAGGTTTCAATGAGTATACAAATGTCGATAATATGACTTATAGGTTACAAAATTACGAGGTTTCTGGATTTTGATTGAGGCTGACATACTGCTTATGCGTACCTGTTCTTTACGGTATTAATGCAAATTGCTTATTACTAAAGATGAAGGAAGCTGAGCTTAATTTTTAGCTCACTGTGTGTATAATTTAATGAGCTTGATATCTTGCTCACTGGCGTATGTTTTTTTTTCCATTCTGACAGCTAAAAAATCTCTCTGCAATGGAGGTGAATATTGTCCGCCCTTTTATGGTGAGAACTCTGCAGGCGTTCTACAAGCATGATAGCCCACAGATGATTCAGCAGGCAGATAATGCAGGGATCAGCAGATCAACACCAGCCACAGACCGTGGTCCAAGAGTAAGCCCTCTCTTTTTTTTAGTCGTGATTTCTACTGTCTTCTAGGAAGTAGCTGCTCACGAAAGGAACACCTACCACAAATCTAGTTAAATCATCAAGTTGAGTGGGCCTGTATGAGACATAGCAACTTCCTCGGATGTTTCAACTTTCAAGTAGACAGAAGACACTTTGTCTCTGTTTTCAAGGATATAGGTTCTCTTTGCGTATAGGTTTTCAAGTAGACAGAAGACACTTCCTCGATGATAGCGTATAGGTTCTCTTTGCTTGAATCCATGAACTGCTAATCGTACGATTTGTCAGTAAAAGCTCGGCGTAACAAAATGTTCCTTCCGTTTTACTTGTGCAGAGAGACCTGAGGCGCAGGTAACGAGCATAGTACCTGTGCAGAGAGACCTAAGGCGCAGGTGACGAGCAAGATATGTGTGTACCTGTCACTTATAGTTGCAGATAATTTTCTGCATATAAGTGGATTGTTGCGAATGAAGGCACCTGCTTTGTTGTGATGTGCTGTATGTTCCTAGCTGAAATCTATTTTACTGCCCTCAGAGTGACATTTCTTTTGTTGTACTGGATAGCAATGGCACCATACGGTTTTAGGGTTTTAGGATTTATCTACCTGGCATGACTATGTGTAGCTTTTGCTGCTGCTGTACCGGATCGTAATAGCAGCTTATATATTTATCATCAGATTTTACGATTTTTCTACTTGGCTGCTTGTTGTTTTGCCGATTAGATGATCATGGATACATTGATGCCATAATAATTATACAACGGTCCAGAGCTCTTGATCATTGATATTTGTATTGCGCTATGTTGGACTCAGCTTGCAGTGGCACTCTCTTGTACTTTGACAGGATCTGTTCCTGAACATGATGGTGGACGCAGCGTTTAGAAAATATGCAGCACCACGCACTAAATTTGGACAACCAAAATAAGCACTAGGAATAATTCTAGCGATTAAGAAAACAATTATGGGGCGTGAGAGAATCGACTCTCCAGGAATATTTCTAGCGTTAAAGTGCAACCAAAATATTTCTAGCGAGAAAGTTAAAAAATGTGGGGGCGTGAGAGAATCGACTCTCCAGGAATATTTCCAGCGTTAAAGTGCAACCAAAATATTTCTACCGAGAAAGTTAAAAAATGTGGGGTGAGAGAGGCTCGAACTCTCGACCTCAGGATCACTCGCTTTAGCTATGAGACCTACGCGCTAGCCAACTGCGCCACCACCCCGTTGTTGTTGACATTGACAACTAACTCAAGTATTATTACATATTAATTTTGTTCTGTGGGACTGTTCTTCTATCTTCTTCCTGCTTGTGTTGACACTCAGGTTAGTTTTCCCGCGCTGATCATATTCTAGTATTTACTGTAAAGAAATAGATGTAAAATGAATTTATTTTGGTTAGCTAACTAATAATCCAGACAGAAATTTGTTTAAAAAAAGGGACTGCCATGACTGCCATTATCCTCTTGGCATGTTTTTGGACGGGAAATGATACATAGAGTATGATTAACTGCTTAGTGGAGTAAATGTGATGAACCAGCTTTGTGTTTTGGTTGGACGAATGAGAATGAATGGACCATGAACTAATTGATAACCTCAACTTTACCGGTAAACAAAGGTCACCCTTCCATGAAAATGACTTCCTAACCATGCATGAATTTTTAATTATAATTTTCAAATGATCACAATTAAGAAGGCTGGTAGAGTACTGGCCTCGTCGAACAAAACACAGATTCAATGTCTCCAGTTTATGCAGAGTACTTATAAAACTAGATATGCAGATGAGTTATCAGTAGGATACCCTCTAGTCTCCCTCTCTAGTTCAGACCAAACTAAGGTTTTCAAAATAATAATGTCATTAGAAAAGTTAGTTTAAATTTTGAATTATATAGAATAGATGGTATCCTACTGATGACCCACTTGCATCTCTACATAAAACATGGCCGGCCTATTTTTCGTACCATCCCTACAAGGCCGTTAAAAATGATGATTTTTCACCTACTCTCATGTTTTGCCAAAGAGCAGAGGCATGCAGGGTCTTGACACCCTAGTTTACTCGGTTCTCTAAGAGAAAAGTAGCTACAAAATGAGATCATCCTATTGAGTATGCTAACACAATACCTGCGTGTTTCTACGGATAGACCAATGTTCGACACATCTTTTTAACAAAACAATTAGCTTTTCATATGATTGAATGAAAATGATCAAAGAAAACACGTTTTTTTCTCACGCATCCAAATTAAAATCTGTTTGGTATCTGGCTGCCCGATTGAGTATTTGAATGTCCTAAATGTGCACCTATATAACATTCAGAAGATTCAGTTTCAAGCCTGGTTCGTTGTTCTATTATGTTGCAGGTCCAACAAAAATATAACTGGGTCCAGCCTTCCAATGATACGTTAGTTTCAGAACATAGGTTTTTTTGTGACTACAGGCTGAACCCTTTTTGTTTAAGGAATTAACATCAAAGTCGACATCAAGTCATAAATGGTTTCGTGGTGTAGTTGGTTATCACGTCAGGATGTCTCCAACGGGGCGACCCATCGACTCCGCGCGGCTCCGCGCGCGTCCGCGCGAGCCAAAAACACGGCCCAACGGGGCGACCCATCCGGACCGCGGTCCGTTTTTTTGGTCCGCCGCGACCCATTCCTGACCCAAATTAGGGCCAGGTTTGCGTCGGCGCGGACGCGCTGCGGACTGACCGCGTGTCCGCGTGCTCACGCGTGGCGTCCTCCCCAGGCCCACATGGCAGTGACACGGGGACGGTCAGCCTCCCCTGGCCCAGTCCTTTTTAATGCCAGGGGATAGGGACGGCCAGCCCCCACCCACCCCCACTCCACTGCCCCACTACCGTTCCCTCTCCGGCGACCAAACCCTAGCCGCAATGCCGCTCCGATGGCCAGGGTTCGGCAAGGCCAAGAACGACGGCGAGGCCGGGTCGTCATCTGGCCGCCGCCGCCGCTACCGCGCTCCCTCCCCGACGCCATCGTCTTCCCCGGAGCCGGAGCCGCTACCCGCCGTCTTCGAGCTCGCGCCGCCGGACGCCGAGATTGCGCGGCGCGACCGCGTCTACGTGCGCAAGGAGGACTGCCAGTGGTACTAGGACCACGCAGTCCCGTTGCCGTGGCCAGATGTCAAGCTCCCCGAGCTTTGGCATCTGAACCCGCAGCGCATCCCCGTGTCCCCGATGCCGACGAGCAAGCGGGCACGGGATCTGGAGGTTGAGCGCCGCCGCTCGCGCCTCCCGGCCTCCCTCCTCAACGACCCCGCCTATGCGGCTAGGTCCCGGAACTGGGATGCCTGGTTCAGCGGCGAGCACAGCCTGCGGCGGCAGGCCCTGTACACGCGGCCACCGACGCCGCCATCTGGCCGTTGGTCACCGCCGCCGCACACGCGGCGGAGGGACGCCCCACCAGTGCCAAGAGGCACACGCGGCGGAGGTGCGCTGCGGATTGGGTCGCCGCCGCCGCCGCCACAACGCGTGAAGACGGAGGTCAACATGGACGACGACGAGGCGCTCGCGGCCGCGAAGGAGGCCTCGCGCAAGCAGATGGCCGAGGACGAGCCCAAGCGCTGGGCCATTGTCCTCGCCGACGTCGCTAGGGAGTAGGAGGCGGCCCTGCAGGCGCAGCAGGCGGCGGTCCTGGAGGAACCACAGCCATGGTGGCAGGCCATGGACCTGCCACCGGCGCCTCCGCTACCAGAAGGCCTGCTAGGGCAGCACTAGGTCTTCAATGGCGGCGACTGGGAGGTCCCAGAGCAGGCGCAGGAGCAGCCGCCGGCCGTCGCCCCACCGCGAGGCGGACCACCGGCGCACCTCTGGAAGCAGCCGGACTATGTCATCCTCGATGGGGATGACGAAGAGGAGTAGAAGCCCGCGAAGGGCAAATATTAGAGTTTTTATATATTTTTGTTTTTAAAAATATTATGTAAAAAGGCCGTTTGTGGCTCACCCCCCCTATATATGACTACAAAAGGCCCATATATGGCCTGTTTAGCTAAAAAAAATCACGGGCGGACTCAATGCGTCGGGCCGTTGGGCGCACTGCCACCAACGGCGGACAGGGGCGGACTGGGCCTGTCCGTTTGCCGACGCAAACGGACCAAACGCGGACCAAACGCGCGTCCGTTTGCGTCGGCCCGTTGGAGTCATCCTCAGTCTAACACACTCCGGTTCAAACCCGGGCGAAGCCAATTGTTTTGCGTGTGTAGATAATATTTTTGCGTCTGAAAATAATTAGAATAGGAGGAAAAAAGTATGGCCCATGCAGGTCTCGAACCTGCGACCTTCGCGTTATTAGCACGACGCTCTAACCAGCTGAGCTAATAGGCCTCATATATTTTCAGAATTTAAATTAGTTTATTTAATTTAGACACTATGACATTAAGTTTGAGTGTGATTTTATGGTACACTAGTTGAATGTCCGTGCGTTGCTACGGTCATTTAAGTTTATTTATAGTCGCACAAGTCATCCATTGTTTTAGAATTTTTGAAATGTTTTACTATGTTTTCTTGTAAAAAAAATAGTATAACAAGAGGATAGATCAGGACTCACTTGAGATCATACAATTGGTTCCATGAAGGGCATTGTTTTTCTGACGTCTACACATTTTTAACTAACCTCTTTGCACCTACACTAAAATCAAAATATCATATCACCTAATTTTGTATGTGGAGAAATAAATAGTACTAAAACGCCACAGATTGTTAGATGTGTCTCTTATGGCTTACATGCCGGTGTAAAAAAACTGAGAAATGAGTTGCCAAAAAGAGTTTGTAGGGGCAGAACGCCACTTTCTATTTCTACATTTGCACTATTTATGCTACATTTATCCATAGTATGATTAAAGGGATATGTGGATAGTCACAGTGATCATCCACCACAAAAGGGGCAAAGGGAAAATAATAAGGAACCACCAGAGAATTTAAGCTACGAGTATTGATGGCTGGTACAAGTAAAACACATGCGATCCAAGAAGCAAAGAAAGATATGGTAGATATGAAGAAAACTCAAGTCCTGAAACATGAGAAAGAAACCAGGTACACGACACATAATCGTCCATGGCAAATTTCACACAAAAAATTGATGGAATCTTGTACAACATATGTAACTTGCTCCACGTGAGCACAAGATATTTTTTCATTACGTACAGAAGTAACCAAGTCACAGCAGAATCCATAATGTCTTGATTTCTAAAATTCAGAAAATATATAATGGAAAAATTCAAAAAAAACACTAAATATTTTACTGAACATACTATTAACTCCAATTTTTACATACATGTTCAGTGACTACCCAGTTTTCTCTTCCCATTGTGCCAACACCTGCTCCCTCACAACATTATACAACATCCACATCGGCATATCCAATGCTTACTCCGAAGTGACGGGCGTCTGTTCGATCATATATCAGATATAAGTTGGGGAGTTGTTTCCCATGTCTAGCAAAAAACAGGTTTCAATCGATCTTCTATTGTAGCTGAGCCGAGCTACCATCCATGTAGCTGGGGTGTCAATTCTTCTTTTCATGATCTAAGGCATAACAATTAGAAGCAAGCCACACGCATTTTTAGCACAACTTAATAGGAATAACAATATCAATCATCACCCCCAATACAATCTAGACCGTCACATATGCAGAAATGGAGATAATTGTTGCCTAATTGCTTCAGAGCCCCTAGTTTGGCCTAATTGTTGCTATTTGCCCCCTGCGAGGCAGGCGAAGAAAGGAGCATACGATCCAAGGCGCACCAACTGAGGGGGTTACAATCAATTCTCCCTTCGAAGAGGGGCGGCCTATGAGGTGTCCCACCAGAGGTGCGGTCGAGCTACGGTGAGCAATTGCTAGGTAGGGGGGTGGTGGACGACGGTGTGTAGGTATAAGGGACTAATGTAAGGCAGTGCAAGCTTCTACGCCTTCGAAGACACCCATTCCAATCGGTCTAGGTGGCGGAGGGCACATGAATAGACACAACTGCCCCTCAATTTCCACACGACTCTGCCTTTTGACTGCTCCGGCCTCCACTGGAGCGACCGCTGCCGTCCTGCTGCTCATCTCCAGGCCGAGCTCCAGGGCGGAGACGACCAATGTGGGCATCTGTGGGCTGCAGAGAACACCAGCGCGGCCGCCGGGAACCTTCCAGCGGTGAGGAGCTAGGTGAGGTGGCGCAGAGGATAAGGAGAGCGGCGAAGCTGGGACGCATGGCGGCGAGGGGAGAAGGAGAGCGGCGGCGAGGGAGAGAGCGAGCGGCGACGTTGGATGCAGGGCGGCGAGGAAGAAGGCGGACGGCGGCGCTAGACGCCGGCCGGCTTGGTCGGGACTCGAGACGAGGGGAGCGACAGAAAAGGAGAAGAACGGGCTGGCCCTCCTCTCTCGCGTGTTGCAGGATTTAGATAAGGGCATATTTGTCATTTTAAAATATGAGAAGGCATGTTTTCTTTGATTGTTAGCTAAGTGAAGAGATAACAACGCCATGGGGAAATCATCAAAGATTATGCGGCACAGAGGGGCTCCGACAAAAATCTCCCCTCTAGGGGCATATGATCCAAGGCAAGCCAACTAGGGGGTTATAATCAAACCTCCCCTCTTCGAACTGTGAGTAGCCTCTCACTGCAGCGGTTTCCTCACGCTGTGCCCACCTTGCCGTCGTGCTCGCTAGATGGTCGGTCCAAATATTTTTTTGGACCCAACGAAAAATAAATAAAACACATTTTATATTAAATTGTTATACTTATTTTAATCATACAATATTATTATTTAGTATAATTTCTATTTTTAGTTTTATTTCTTTTCTTTTTTAACATATATCACGCAAACATTTTCTCGTATTAGTTTTAAATTATACTTTTTGTAATTAGCGTTCTCATTGAATGAATTTTTTGTACTTGCATAAACTTTATGGTGTTTACAAATGTATTTATGTGTGTATCTATGCATGTCCATTATAAATTTTATCATCCTTAAATATAACTAGGCAACCTATCGCGGCGACACGCCGCACCCTTCAGATTAATTCATACGTTCAATTTCTTAGACCGACTTTTTTCGTCGGATATAAGGATCAGAAAATCACTTCCACATTGTAATTTAACTTATTTTCATTCAAATTTTCAACCAAAGCTTACATAAATGGATCACAGTAGTATTTCAACACGCTTGAAACCATCAAAATTTTGCACATACCCAAAAAAAACATCTGAAGCAACATCAGCAAATGTTGACCAAACAGCGCATCGTGTCAGTTGAATGTGCGAAAATCAGGTTAATAAATTTGGAAAAGGAAATAACCGCTCCTACCATGATCTGCCCTCCATGTGGGATGCAAAAGCTACCGCTGTCGGGGGTTCTTTGGACTCAGCTTCACCTTGTACTCCACATTCTCAAACTGTATTTTTTTTCCAAATACATATAAGATATTTTAATTTCTCATGAGCTTTGTTACATTGACACGAAATTTTTATATGCAAAAGGGAGACCTTGTACTTATTGGTGGAATTTAGTTAGCAATGGGGGTCATGCAAATTGTGAACGACCTAACTGGTACCTTTGTAGGCTAATAATCTAGTTAAGGATTCTGAATCCGGCAACATGACAACTGAAGAAAAATATTGTTTTTCATATTTCTTGTCCAACTTCATATCTGAACATGGAAGCTACAAATAAAAAAAGCAGCATAGATAGCTGTGTAGCTAATGCAGGAACTCCACATCAAAATTAAACAGTCCACTAACTTTTTATTATGTGGTATAGCTGCAAAAGCAAAAGGCAATCCCAGTACAACCAGATTGCCGGTAAAAAAGTAATCATGGTTGAAAAATGCATCAACCAAAAATGCATAAAAAACTTGAGTAACTGTTAGCCTGCAAAAATCATGGCCAAAAGAAATTGAGGAATCTCAGATGTAAGCCAAAGACTTTAAATTTATATTGTTCATGGGTTTGGCGATTCGCCTTTTTTATATGGACAGAGGATCGAGCATTGCCTGTTAAAAATAGACCTCAAGAACAATTAAGAGAACATCTATTACCCTATTAAAATACTGATATGTGACTGTTAATTCTTATAAATGTAAACCCTACTGCCTGACTGGTCTAATGTAGTCCCAATCAAATTGCAGAAGCAAGGGTTGTGCTAAGTGAGGACACACTCTTTTTGTTGGAACATATACTTTCCAGTTTACAGAAAATCGTGGCACTGCCTCTACATAGCACAAACCCAATAAGGAAATATTTGTGTGTCCACTAATATGAGAATTTTGGAAACACGACTACTCAACACATGTAAGCAACTAAGCATTAGATAGGCACTGGAAAATTATGATATTTTTGTAGACTGAAATCTACTACTCCCTCCGTTCATTTTTATAAGGCATTAGACGTACCATTTCAATTTTGGCCACATAAATGCTAAAATGGGTGAATCTATGTATAAAATATATTTACATACATATGAATGGACATAAAGTTAGTGTGCCTTATATTAGTGAACAGAGTAGTACCACAAACCTGTAACTTTGCTAAAGTGTAGCTATAACTAAAACAAAACCGTTTCATTCTAATAGTGATGTACTGAATATTATGAAACAAATATTTACTTACCATAAGCATCTGACGAAATATCTTCCTTCAGCTGATTATGTTCCAGCCCACTTGGAGCTCACACACATAACAAACCTGCCTGTGGCATAGTAACTTGCAATGAAAAAAAAGAGTAATACATAAAGAACATTGTTTGTGAATTCCAAACATGAAAGGTCGTAGAAGTAACTTAACTGGTGTCATTGTTTGGTTTACCTCGTTGTGCTAGTTATGTGACCCTTTTGTTACATCATGATCATTAAATAGCTACTTATGTTTTAGTAAACCGTTTGTCTATGAAGTCATGAAACGTGAACCTGAATACTGATCCATAATGTTGGGCCAATTCATTATATTTTAGAACTGCAATATCACAGACCTGATAATTAGGAGCAGAGAGGAATTGTTCTGAAGATAGAATCCCTGCTCCTACTTCTTCCTTGCAAGGAGTTGCGTCAATAGACTTTACCTAATTTCGACGAAAAATGCTCTCTATGAGCAACAGTAAGTGGGATTCAATCGTTAATGGTCACATGATAACTGTACCTAAAATTACATGTGTAGATGGAAGCAATTCCAAAGCTTTTTTTAATGAAAAAAAGGAGTACTGCAATAAATATTTTTTCATAAGAGAATTTACCTAGTAACTTTACAATGAGCCAGTTAGCAAAATGGATCATAACATTAGTGCTATTCTCAGATGAAATAGGCCATATGAATGATGGGGGCACACGGCAACATTACTTGCAAGCCTGGAGTATATCATAATTTATTGTTCCATTAGTGAAAGCTAACTTGTCAATAGAATCTAGATATCCTTGCAAACACAAACTCTTGGCATATTTATTTTTCACGTTATTCTTATGAAGAGGTACTACAACCACTAAATTCCAAAAATCTATTGTATTTGGAACTCCTTTGCATTTTCTTTTATGGTACTAAATGAAGCCTTATAACTAAACTGGGAAGAAAGAACATACCTATAATCCTTAACCTCTGCTGTATATTTGGCGTTGTCCTCTGTGAGAGCAACAAATTCGACCCATCGGTGTGATTGTGTGAGCATGACGCCTTGTTTCAGCGCCGATGCTTCTCTCCTCTGCTCCGGCCTATGATCCGCTCCTTGGAGTTACTGTAATTAACTACAAATTGATATAGTAGTATCAATGTAATACTACCACTTGCCCGACACCAACTCATATCAGAATTGGTTAAAGTATGAATATGAACAGAAGGAAAAGATCCCCAATTTGGGCTATGATTACCCAAATCCCACGGCAAAAGACACCGGTCAACTCAAATCAGGACTCAGTTTGACACTAAAAAGGTCTACTACCCTTTTACCAAAGTTCCCAAAGAACATGGTTTCAGCTCAATTATTCACTCCCAACTTTAAACTGTGGACGCACAGACACTGAATCTTTGGCACGATGAGCTGTAACTGAATTTCAAACTTCACTATGACAATCTTGAATGTGAATCATTGCAGTTGCAAAATACCAACTGATGAGCAATTCAATGCCGGAGGGAGGCGTTACCTTCTTGGCGATGAATTCGGGGTACTTGTCCTGTAGCAGCACGACGGCCTAGCGTGTGACGGAGTGGTGCTTTCCGAGCATGGGAGGCGAGTTCTTCAGATCGGTGACCTGCACCGTGGAGCAGATGCCGCTGGGCGAGAAGTCAGCTGCGACTGAATGCCGCGCTGTAGCAGCTGCATGCGGCAGTTGAGGATGCGCTGCCGCTTCTCCTCATCGCGGAAAGCCTTCTCGTACAACTCCTTTTTCTGGAACTCGCCGTAGACGTTGTAGCACACGGGTGGCTCTCACGATCGGCGCCGCGGTAGAACATCACCTTCTCCAACTCCGGGAAGGCGAGGTCGGACTCGATGCCGAAGCGCTTGCGCCACAGCACCACGGACTTGAGCATCGCCATCGCCTCCTTCACCTTGAACTTGCGTGTCCGTGGACGGTGTCAGAGGAGTCCTTTGAGTATCGCTATGAATGCGTGCCTGCTCCGAGGGCTTGCGGCGGCTGGAATGTACGAAATAATAAAACATTAGTCCGAGCAGATGGACATTATATAGCCACATGCATTATTCATCCAAGATAAGCAAACATCTACAATATTTGGGAGAAAAACAATAATGTATCAAACAAACAGCATCCGAGCTAATAAAGTAGGTCTAAAAGGAAGAACATGACTACCTGTTGCTTTAATATAGGAACACCTTCTGTAGTTCAAGAAGGTTGAAACTGAATCCAACTGTAATAGAAGCTTTCTGGAACTCCATGCAATAAATTCTCGCTACAAAATATACTACAGATTCCTGGAAATAACTAATATTCCCTCTGCTCTGAAATAAGCGCCACGTATTTCATCACAAAATGAACTGAAGAAAAGGTCAGGTATCACAAAGCGACAGTTCACAAGGTTGCACTGTCTGCTCTTCTAAACCTAGCATATAAAACGAAGGCAAACTAAATGTGTGCTCCTACAACACTTGCGTCAATATTCTGCAGGCCGAAGAATTCTTTCCTGACATTTAACACGCGTAGCAGTTAAAACTATACATTGATTACAAAAGGAGATCAAACATCATTGCAGCAGTGACTATGACTGCTTTGAGGAACGAATGGAAGACATGAGATGGAAGTGCACATGTTCTGATTAAGACCATGCCATCATCTGCAATCATATGGTATTTAGAACCAGTATATATTATGGACAGTAGGAATTTGGATTCTGGTCCATTTCCGGTGTGTTTTACTCAAAATGACATATGTGATCACCAAATCACAAAGCCTAACACACAAAAAAAATTAAAACTTTCCACGCCAATTCACACAGAAAGAAGTTTTTCAACTTCACCGTTGTTTGTATAATGAATTATTCACTGTACGACAACACTACACCAGCATCACTAGTACTGTAGTACTGCAACATCCGAGCAAGAGCACTAATGAAAATGGCCACTATCTGCCTTAATGTCAAGTCATGCCTCATTTATACTTCTGAACCAGACAAATCCTCGAGAAAAAGATCAGGAAGGAATGCAGAAATCACCTCAAGGTCAAAAACAGGTTGCTCCAAATCATCATCCTCGGACTCCCTCGCTGAAACTCATGAAAAGACAAACGTCATAGATGTTTTAAGTGAACTGCAAGCAGGAATGGACCAGCTAAACTGAAATTCAGTAGGAGAAGAGAGTCGTCGACACCAAGAGGAATAACGTCCCGCTGCTTGTGAACTGCGAAAATCAACACACCAGAAAAACTCTATTTCAAACTATACTCGAAAACAAAGCACATTTAGAAAGAGTCTCCATATTGTACATGCTAATCATATGGAGTTCTGAAACAGGATGTAATTCAATCCAGAACAATGACAGAACCATGACGGGAAATGAATACGCTGACTATCAGACTCAAGATAAACATAAAAATTGCACTACACAGACAATCAAACCATCCTATTTGTAGTATGCAGAAGAGAGAAATGTCTACCTGAAGGTGGCAATGTCAGGGCATGAATGAAGGACTGAACCACTCCACTCTCAAATACTCCAAGTAGCTTCGCCCCAAACCCTGCAAGGCTGCAACTGAGAGATATGGTGAGGGCTAACCATGATTGTAATACTGATGTATGCATTGGAAAACAGTTCAGCTCCGAAAATGACAACATAGAGTTGGCGAAGACCAATTTCACATATTACAATGATGTGTTGTCACTGTCGGATCACTATTTACTTTTGATATCATGTATACATCTATGGCTACAATTCTGAAATATGAAACCTCAATTATTTAGTTAACTCACATCCAACCCAACTACTTACTGGGGTTCCTCCCAAATTTATTGATTAGTACTTATTCTACAGCAAATCATCTAGAAGGAGAAAATTGGACGCGATGGTGGTTGGTTACCTCGAGCCGCCTTCCCGGACGATGGTCTACTTACTACAAAGGAAAGAATGTTGCAGCAAGCACAAAAACGTGTCTCTGTCCACCACACATCAGCCGGTTGTGCAGTTGTTGGACGCGAGGGTGCCGGCCGTAGAGATGGAGAAAGAGGATGAGGACCGGCCGGAGCTAGAGGCATCTGCAGCGCCCGGCCGTGCTTACCGACGGCCAGAAGACGTTGGCGTCGGCGGGATTTGCTGCTTGTTGGCCGGCCAGAGGCGCCCGGGCGTGCTTGCCGACGGCCAGAAGACGCCGGTGAATGGGAAGGCGGCGGCGGCAGCAGCATGAAACCCTAGGCGCGATCTCCAATCTCTGTGCGCGGTGGCCGGCAATGGGAGGCGTTGGCCAGTGATGGAGGGCGACGGGGAGAGAGGAGGAAGGCCCAGGTCAGGGCGGGGTGGTGGCGCGGCGGAGGAAGGCCGGCCGACGGCTGGAGTGGAAGAGGTGTGACGGGGAGAGAGGAGGATGACGAGGTCGGGGGTGGGTGGTGCCGCAGCGGGTGCGGCGGGCTAGCGGCGGCCAGCGGCGGAGTGGAGGCGGGCGACAGGGAGGGAGGGAGGAAGAGGGGACGGGGAGGAGGGAGGCACATAAAGGGGATCGTGGCGGCGGCGGCGATCCCCGGCCGCGCGGGAGAGAGAGGAAGAGGGAGGGGGGGGGGGAGTTCGTGGACGCTTTCGCTGAAACGTCCCTCGATTGTTCTGAATTTGCAATCAGGTCCTTCGGGAGGGGTTTCCTGTAAATGCCTGCGCCAAAAATCGTGCGCGGGGGTGACCGGCTGGAAACCGGCGCGACCGGGTGGTGACTGGGCGACGTGTCGCTTCCTGATTGGAAGAAATTCGCGAGCTGCTACAGTACCTCGCGGGAGGGGCGACGTGGCCGTTTCCTGTCCGTTGGATCACGCCGATCGGACGGCCGAGATTAGGGGGCGACGTGGATGCTGAAATAGGGGCTGAATCCTTTCAGCTTTTATATATGGATCTATGATAGAGATTTCTAAGGGTATGGTCGAGCAATTTTCATTTGTAGTTGTAAGTGTAAGTATGAAGGTTTCTAGAGTATACATTTGAATAACAAACAAATGTATTTTGTAAGTTGGGTTTAGTAATAAGACCGACATAATTTTTCGCACATTCAAGTTTTCCATACATACTGTATTTTGTATGATTCTTTCTTTGCTACTCGGTGTACACAAACGTTCTTGCTACTTTCTCAAATAAACCTACTAGCACCATCAGTATCCGCTCCACCTAGAAAAGACCACTAAGGCCCTGTTTGTTTTTAGAGTTTTTGTGGGGATTAGTGGAGATAATCCTCTAGTGGATTGGGTGAAACCCCAAACTTCAACCAATCCTCTAAGGCCATGTTTGTTTCTAGAGTTTTGTGGGAATTGGTGGGGATAATCCTCTAGTGGATTGGGTGAAACTCCAAACTTCAATACATCGTTTGTTTCTAGTGTATTGGATAGGTTTTATCCCCTCCTTTCGCCACAAATTTCCAAACTCTAGTTCATTTTTTCTCAATCCCCTATGGGATTCAATATACTACCCCTACCTAGTGGATTGATCCCCAATCCACTAGGGGATTGGGTGAAGTTTGGGGTTTCACCCAATCCACTAGAGGATTATCCCACCAATCCCTACAAAAACTCTAAAAACAAACATGGCCTAAGGGATTGGGGATCAATCCACTAGGTAAGCCCCTAGAGGATTGAGAAAAAATGAAGTAGAGTTTGGAGATTTGTGGGAAAAGGTAGCGGTAAAACCTATCAAATACACTAAAAACAAATGATGTTCTGAAGTTTGGGGTTTCACCTAATCCATGGGAAGATTATCCACACAAAAACTCTAGAAACAAACATGGCCTAAACACGCACGGACGAGAAACCAGGCTCCCCTCCCCCCTCACGATGCCAGAACGTTTAATCGTAGAGGAAGGGGAGCGGTGGAAACGCCGGCAGAAAACTTTGATCCGGAGTAGCTTTAAAGAAAAAATCTGGACCACGTTTGTGGATGCTGCTCTCAGTTTCTTAAATGAAAATTGGGAACTCCCACTGGCGGTTCCTATTCCTCGAGAAAAATACTGCAAGCGGATCATGAATATTTGTTGCACACATGATCTAGAGTTTATTATCCTTGGTATACTCAGATGTGAAGATACAACACTCGATGATTTGCCAAAAAAACACGGTCGTTGGTCGAGCAGGCTTGCCAAGGAGAGGAATCCAAGTCCGGCCTTGCCACAGAGAGAAATACAATCCCAATACGGATAGGTTTATCCTGATCATCTTCTCTTTTTCGTTCCAGCCAAGAAAAATAAGTCTTTGCGTGGGCCGCCGAAACCCCTGCTCTCCTTCGTCCCGGACGCCGAATCTCCAAATCGGCTAAATTAAACCCAATTGACACACTGGGGGTGGCATGATTCTTGGCAGCAAGAGGAAGAGCGCCGTGACGATGCCATCCCGCGGCACGGTGGTGAGCAACAAGAAGAAGATGGCTGCCGTATCCAGTTCCGCAGTACCATCGCTGCCGGACGAGATAGTTGAAGAGGTGCTGCTGCGGCTTCCCGTCAAATCCATCATCCGGTTTCGGGCGGTCTGCCGCTCCTGGTCCGCAATGTTCTCCTCTAACGAATTTTGCTGTATCTACAGAGCGATGTCCAAGGCGGCACCAACGGCGACACCAAGACTACTGCGTATCTCACCCACACCAGGACTTGACTCCACGGCTGTGCACGCATGCTCGCCATCCGACCTCAGAGAGGAGCTATTGTTCACCCTCGACCATGCCCGCGGCAACTTCGTGGAGGTGGTGACGCCGGCGCCATGCCATGGCCTCACCCTTCTCTACGACGCTGTTCCGCCGGCTTACTACATCTGCAATGCGGCCACACGGGAGGTCACGCGTCTGCCGCCTTTCGTCAGTACGAACAACAGGTCCTCTGCCGGACTTGGATTCGATGCCCGGACAAGGAAGTACAAGGTGGTGAGGCTGATCAATGGTATGATCCACGAGAAGGAGATGATCAAGTGTGAGGTGTACACGGCTGGAGGTGGCTCTGGGGATTGCTGGAGGCCATCTACCGGAGGAGTACCTTTTCGGATGTGCAAGTTTCTTCTTGCTGCTGTCGATAGTGCTGTTGTCCACAAGGTACCACCTGTGTATGCCAACGGATTCCTGCACTGGTTTGTCAACCCTTCATCCTTGGTCAGATGGCCTAGAGCTGCTGTCGTATCCTTTTCTCTCACAAAGGAGACGCTCAAATGTTCCCGAGCACCGGCCTTCTGGGCATCACAAGCGGACCAGCATCCTTGGACCAGGGCACCAGTAGAACACCTTGTGGTGATGGATAACCAGCTGTGTATGGTCCGCGACCTTCGCAACAATGATCTTGATGGTACTAGCGCTTTGGAGATTTGGAAGCTGCTGGATTACAGCTCTGGCGACTGGTCAGTGGTCACTGAGTCATCGAATTGATTTGTCGACAGGGCACCTAGCGAGAGATTTACTCGAGCCTCAGATTGTGAGAGTTCTTGGTTCTACGGGCAATTTCAGGTCAGGGAAGAAGATTATCATGGCTACTAGCAAACACATGGTTCATGACAAGTTCCAGAAAATGGTTCACTCCTATGACCCTGGGTCCAGAGTTATAGAGACTATTCTTTCCATCACAGAGAGACACACATCTCGCGTAAGAAATATCCCTAGTTCAAGGATCGGTTTGTTCGAAGAGAGCCTTGCTCCAGTGAATAAAACAGATAAAGAGACAGCGTTGTCATCTACGCTGGCTAAGACAGCCAAAGAGATCCTGATCCGCCTCCCAGCTAAATCAGTCATACGGACCAAACTTGTCTGCAAGAAGTGGCTCAGTTTGACTGAGAGCGAAAGCTTTATTCAGTCATACCGTAAATATAAGAAGATGGATAAAAGACCAAAGATCATGCTTGTGGGCAAGGGCACTGGAGGGCAGTCATGTTTCAGTTTTGCTCCTTTGAATAGTTGTACTAGACAGGCGCTTGATGGATGGATCCCGGTTCACTGCCAGGGGTGCTTACGCTGCGCTCTCCGTGCAGCTGCGTGACGATCAGCTCGCCCACGTCTGGGACTCTTTCACCCCGCAGAAGATTAAAATCTTTGGATGGCTTCTACACTTCGACAGGCTCAACACCCGTGCCAACCTCCACAAGAAGACGATTCTGGACACTGCTGCGTGCCCACGATGCACCCTGCCGGTTGAGGACCGGGAGCACCTCTTCTTCACCTGCGTCGCCGCCCGTACTGTATGGTCCAAGATAGGCATCACCCCTCCTTCGGACAGTTCACCGATCTATGGAGCTCTTCGCTGCCGGCAGGACTCCCCTCTGACGTATGGCCCTCCATCGCCCTTGCCATATGCTGGAAGATCTGGAACGCTCGGAACGCCAAAGTGTTCAGGGCAACTGACCTCACTGCCTCTCTCACTGTTGGTAACATTGTAACGGATCTGAACCTTTGGGTAAATCGGTGCAAAAGACCGGAACAAAAGGAACACGCCGACCTGTGGTGCTCGTTCCTCTCCTCACGCCGTGCGTGACCTTGTAAAAATTGCTGCGAAATAAAATTCAGGTGGGGATTTTGTCCCCCCCGGTGACTTCTCAAAAAAAAAACATTGCACCGCTTGATACAAAGGTGGTCTGCTCCAAGCCTTGCCATGGGTTGAACCTGGTAAGCACGGAGGAAAAAGACTATCTCTACAACCCATGTACAGGTTTCCACAAGGTGTTCGGTAACCAGGGGCAGACTCAAGCTGAACAACATGCTTTTACAGTCGGCAACAAAAATGTCGGCTTGGGCTTCAATCCTTTGACGCGTGAGCATTTTCTTGTGGAAATCTACTATTACCTCAAGGACTTTGAATCTCGTCGATACAGCTGGACATGCTTGTTACGGTCGTGTAACTCTGGAAGTCATGCCGTAAAAGACCTTGTCCTACCTCTACCTGTGAATGATATGCCACCCGTTTATCTTGAAGGGATGATGTACTGGATGAGCGAGCCAAGGTTGGGACCGAGCTATGAGCGGACCATTACCTCTTTCGACATCTCTACAAATGTTTTTGGTGTCGTCTCTTGCCCTCCATGCATTGCAATGTGGAATAGCAGATTTCATTGGCATGCATTTGTGGTAGAGTTGGAGGGAGTATTGTGTGCTGTTCTAGCGGATCCAACTAGGAACATTTTAGATATATGGAAGCTAAAGCATGGCCATTGGGGTAGAGCATATATAGTTCACTTAGAAGGATGGCCTGACTATTCCCTTGGGACAAATGTTGTGGTGCCATTAAAGAATAGAGCGCTGCTAGGTAAATGGCTATCTAAACTTCTTTCTAAAGATGGAGTTTGGCAAACCCTCCTTAGGAGAAAATATGTAGGAGATCAAGCTGTTTCCCAGGTTCTTTGAAAATCTGGTGATTCACACTTCTGGGCGGGCCTCGTGGCTACAAAGAAGTTCTTTTTTCTACATGGATCTTTCTCAATTAGGGATGGATCGGAAATTCGTTTCTGGGAGGATATTTGGCTTGGACAATCTACCCTCAAAGAACAATATCCGGCTCTATATTCTATTGTTCGAAACAAAAGTGACACGATCGGGAAGGTGTTGGGTACTTCCCCACCAAATGTTTCGTTCAGAAGAAGTTTACTTGGAACAAGACAAGCATCTTGGAATGCTTTGCTCATCCGATTGGATTCAATCCAATTGTCGGAAGGTCCAGATAAGGTTCAATGGAATCTCACGAAGAACGGCACATTCTAGGTTGATTCTATGTATAGAGCGCTTATTCTACCGAAATTCAGTCGATAGTTCTAATAATAACAAACTTTAGAAGATGAAGATACCACTAAAAACTAAAGTGTTTGCGTGGTATTTACGTTGAGGAGTAATCCTCACCAAAGATAACCTTGCCAAACGAAATTGGCACGGAAGTAAAAAGTGTGTTTTCTGTCAACACGACGAGACCATTGCGCACTTATTCTTTCAGTGCGAGTTCGCTAGGTCTATATGGTCAGCAATCCAGATAGGTTCTACCTTACATCCACCTAGTTTTGTTGCCAACATTTTTGGCAACTGGTTAAATAGAGTGGATCCTTGATTCAAACTATTCAGTAGGGTGGAAGCGATTGCTGTTATTTGGTCGCTATGGCTATGTAGAAATGACAAGGTTTTTAATGATAAAAATGCTTCTCTTATGCAGGATATTTACCGGTGCACAGCGACGCTACGAGTATGGTCACCCCTGCAGCGTGTGGAGCACCGAGACTTATTTTTGGAGGTGGCGTCGGCTGGAGGCTGCGGCCAGGGAGTTATTTTCCCGGCATGGGTGACAACATAGACTCCGGATAGACCTACCAGCTTCTTAGGCGGATCTACAATTTCTCATTTTGATATGTAATTCGCCTTTTTATCTTTTGCTTACCGACTTGAGTGATGGTGAACTGGTGGCTGTGTGCATCTTAGCAATGCAGAGGCCGGGTGTAATGCTTAAACCTTTTAAGTAATAAAAGCCCTTTATCTAAAAAAAGTTGTTGATCCTGACGATGGAAGGATCCTTCTTAACACCGGAAAGAAATTAGGTTTATATGATCCAGTCGAGCGAACAATCCAGAATCTGCAGTCACTTGATGAATCTATCGCATGCCCTAGAGACCAACAATCATCCGGGGAACTGAATGGAATGGACAGTGAAGTAATGCCTCTTGTTCCTATGTTATATGAGGATAGCTTAGGTCGTGTGGTCAAAACAAGACATCTGTGAACCTTTCTGTCCCATATTGGCCGGTTATCTTGGGCATCTTCTTCCTAAAACTATTCATAATAGCATCCTAGTGCGTTGGGAAACTGTAAGACCAGTTATTCATGCTGTAATAGTACGTCTTGTCTTGTTATATTTAGTATGTAGTCTGAACTACTATTTTGGTTTATGGAAGAGGCGGTGCCATGTTCAGTAGTCATCGAGCTAATTCTCAAAACAGTGTTTATAGTTAATTGTATTGAGTACTGAACTTCTGTTGATTCATATACTCGATTTGAAACAATGTTAAGTACTTGTGCGCAGGAGCATACTTCTGGCTTGATTCTAGTGTTCTCTATTCCTGCAATTTAGCTTTTACATATCTTGTTAATAAGATTTGACGAATAAGGGGATCTCATTTTCATGGTGATCAGGTTTTAATTAATATTATTTTAATGTTATGATCAGAGCCTGGTATCCTAAAAATCCTAAAAATCTAGCCGAGTTCAAGAATCTGTATTTTTTCATTTATTTACCCAATTTTTATTATCATTTTTCAATTGTTTTACTATTGGATAGTGGTAAAACCTAAAGTGGAGTCATGTTGCTTCCCCTCCCTAATCCACAGGATTGTCGAAGAAGGAAGGAAGCAAGCAGACAACTTGCCGAATGCTGCCTGTAAGCTAGCTTGGGCAATCCTCCAACGAACTGCTGCTCGCGGCCGTCCTCCTGCTACCCTTCAGCGGATTCGCTTGGTAAGGAACCCCTACCTTACCTTTCTCCGATCTGTTGTTCAGACAGATCTCGTTTTGCTCTTATTTTACCTTTTTCCGATTGCCATGCTCAAGCTCGATCTGACCACTTCAATCACTGTTGTTACATATGGTGCGGGCATCTTCTAATGCATTTTGAGTTCTATTGCCTAATTTTTTTTGCTATTATCAACCTTCATTTTGTAAAAGTACATATAAATTTGGTTGATCTTGCCTGTTTGTTTTTTTGCTATTATCAACCTTCATTTTGTACTCGAGGTTGAGGACACTTGAGTCAATGACCTGAACTGGGACATGTAATGATGCAGTGTGGAAACTATACGGTATTAAATTGCTCTTCCTGTCTGAGGCCAACTTACTCTGAGAAATAAGATGGTGTTGCTGAATATTTGTTTGGCTCGTTTTGGGATTCGGGTCACTAAGTTATAGTGTTATTCTGAAATAAATCTGGAAATAGTGTTCCGGAGCATGATCTTATACTGTGTACAATTTGCATTTTGTAACGGTTAGTCATTTTTCTTGAAATGTAATTCTGATTATTAGTAGAACTAAGAACAATCGTCCTATAATGCCGTGTAAGAACTAATGTTTGCTGAGAATGTAGATGAAGAGATCGGCATGTTCTGTACACTGGACGAGTCTGGTACTCTGATAGAAGTACTTCTGATTTTCAGTTCGTTGGGTTCTGTCGAACTAAACGTTGATGACAGATCCAATACAGGGGAAGGCAATGGTGGATGTGGCATGGTGTTGCGTGATGAACATGGAACCAGGGATTATCTTGGCATGTCGATTCTTGGATCGGTGAGCTGGAGGGCATCCTGAAGACCACACAAGTAAGCAGCAAACCATGTCTGATTTAGATGTACAGCACTGAGGCTGTCGCTATGATACGTAAGGATGTGCTGAACCGGTCCGGCATCCTTCATCGTTGAAGAGACCAAGAGCCTTCTGAAGCAAATTAGGTCTATGAGACTAGTTACACCGCGAGATATAAACTCTGGTATGGCATGCAAGTCACTCACAGCTCACCGAGAATTTTAGCTGGTTTTGATGGATTCTCTATTTCTGTTCATCATATACAAGTCGTAAAGGTGGGTTGTCTAGAGCCAGGAATTTGTCCACAAGTTGCCACAAGCCATTTCTGTCGTTTTAGCTACCCACTCACGGCCTTGTCAAACAACTCTCTCATTTCTTTAGTTAATTAACTATGGTCGTCGACTAATTCATTCAATGGTTAGTCTACTTGTTATTAAACCTTGTGATCGATAGATGACCCTACATATACTTATTAGATAGTTGAACGAGTTTACAGTACAGTTGTGGCAAAACTAGCATATTTATGTTGAATCTTCCAAGTGATGACCAGCATTAGTGCTTAAAGAAATAGTTCACAGGCTGGACATGTTAGTGCTGAGCACGAACTTGCTATTGGAAATATAGAAAGGGAAAGCTATCTCTCCAAGCCTTCCTTCTAATCTAAGCATTCACTCATAAAACATTATCGTCTTGCTCCTACTCTCACCTTGCTACCCATTATCGATCCGTATACGCCGCCACGGCCATCTTCTCTGCAAGTCTTAGGTGAGTCTGTCTATTCGATTTCTCCTCTTTTCCCCCTCCGTTCTCTCTAAATTCGTCCAATTGCTAGATCAATTTGTAGTCTCCCATGTATAGGTCGGCTATTGCTAATATATGCTAGTTTAGTTTTGGTAACTAAAGAGAGGTTCTAAGAATCATTGATTAGTAAAAAAGACATTAATTCTTGCAAATTAAAAAAAAAGACATTAATTCTTGCCGTGTTTGTGGTCAAGCCCAACGCCTGGAGCGATCTCTAATTTGCCCATTCCCGGGGCCATAGGTTCCGCTGAGCCGTCGCCGCAGCTTTCTTCTGCCGCCACCGCTGGCATGTCCAATCAGGCGGATCACTCTCTCCCGTCGGAGGAAGGTGGCAGTTCCACCCTTGTCAGGTATGCCATACGTGAAGAAGCAGGATCATTCGATCGAACCTTCCCTCCTGCACTGACCCCTGACCTCTTTATGTATTACGTGTTTGTGCAGCTCGTCCTCTTTTGCCCCCAGCGTGACTTCGGCCGAGCGACTCACCGACGACCTCCTTGTCGAGATCCTCTCGCGCTTACCTGCCAAATCGCTATGCCGCTTCAAATGTGTCTCCTACCACTGGCTGGACCTCATCAACCACCCACATCACCGCAAAAAGCTCCCCCAAGCCATGGTCGGCTTCTTCTACAACAGCGACGGCGTTGGCCTATCACGTCTCCAGTTCACCAGTGTCATGCGTAGCAACCGCACTCTGACCTGCCCCTCTATCGCCTTCCTGCCCAACCACCAGGATGTCTACTTCATAGACAGCTGCAACGGCCTCCTCCTCTGCGTTTGGTTCAGCTCTACCGAGGGTACTGAGAACCGTTACGTCGTGTGCAATCCTGCAACAGAGAAGTGGGTCATATTGCCGGACCCGGGTCAGCCTTGCAAATGGCACAGATTACATTTGGGTTTTGATCCCGCGGTGTCCTCCCAGTTCCATGTGTTTTCGTTGATGGAGAAGGATTATGGGAAGGATGTTGCCATGTTTGAGACCTACTTGTGGGGAGTGGAGGTCTACTCATCTGAAACCGGAAGATGGGTTCATAAGGAGAATGGATGGAACAGAGATATTAGGGAGGCTAATCCTCTGTCAGCAACTGTGTTTCTTAACGGCTATCTGCATTTTCATGTCTATGACCAGGAGTCATTCCGTTGTCTAGCTGCGGTGGACACTAATGGGGAAACAGTGACACAATTCCGTGTTCCTGATGGTTATAATCGATTTATTCAGCAATCACAGGGCTATTTGCATTGTGCCAACTTTAAGGTAGATAAAGATACTGGTGTAGATCGATTGCTAGTTTATGTTCTCGAGGACTATGGCAGCAAAGAATGGACTTTGAAGCATTGTGTTGAAACTTCATTCATATTTGGAGGGAGATATGTTAGACATATTGACTGAATTGTTATTCATCTGGACTGTAATTTGATCTTTTTCACTGTGGGACAGGGTATGCGATTGAGGTGCTACAACATGGATCTTCGACAACTCAAAGTGACCCGTGAAACTATAAATGGCCGGGGGGCATATCTCCCATATGTGCCTTCGTACTGCGAGGTCCCATCTTTCCACATGTGAAATCAACACGAGACTGATGGCGCCTTTATAAGACCTGGTCAATCAGTAGGAGTCAATTGTTTGTGATAAGGAGCAGTGCGCTTGAATATTGTTCTAGTTTTCTCCAACTAGACTACTCTGATGTCTTCATGCTTGTAAGTTTGGAGCAATGGTCTAATTTCTCTGAGAGTAGTTACTCAAATATCCAGGAACTTTCACATCTTTTTTTTTAGATAAAGGGAGCTTTATTACTTAAAAGGTTTAAGTATTACATCCAGACTCTGCATAAAGAAGTTCAAAACATAAAACAAGGCGCATTACATATCAGAATGAGAAAGTGTAAAAACGCCTATGCTGGTGGAGGGCCAAGACGCAAATTATGCCGTCATCCATGTCGGGATAAAAAGTCTCTCGCCGTGTCCTCCAGTCTTGTACAGACCTCCATAAATAGGTCTCGATGCCCCACATGTTGCAACTGAGACCACGAACGGAGATTAGCAGTAGTCCGGTAGATAACCTGCATGAGAAAACAATTTTTATCGTTAAAAATCTTGTCATTTCTACACAGCAAGAGCGACCATATTACGGCAAGCGCTGCCACTCTAATAAGTTGTTTAAACCTATTATCCACCCCATTTAGCCAATTGCCAAAAATATTGGCAACACTTTTGGGAGGGTATATAGTGGAACTTTCACATCTAAACCGTGCATGTTATGACTTTGAGCTGGAAAATCAACATAATGCACCAGTATTCTCGGTAAGTGGTGGCATGGACATAGGATGACTTCTTTGTTCGTGGTGCTCTTTGAGTTATGTTTCTTAGTTTCCGGAGTGAAACTTTTAGGCCTGACTTCTATTGGTCGTATCTGACAATGGTGGCCCCACAGTCGTATCCTTAAAGACATTGTTTGTAAATTGCGCCTCTCGGAGGTGAGAACTTATGATCTGACTTATGTTTAGGCCGAGAAATGACTAGCTCTTGTGATACCTTTTCGAGGGGTGGCTTTGGAGAACTTTTCTCGAAATTAAGGTTTCGTCAATGGTGGTTGTTTGCACTGATGTTGTGAGCATCTCATGACTCCACCTGGGTCCTTTTTCTTTTTCTATATTTTTGCTTTGTGCATCCTTAATGACTAGACTAGATTTGAACATTATATTGTTGCTGAGGCTAGGTGTCTTTGGTATCATCTTGTTATTAATATATTATAGTCGTAGGTGAAGAGTAGATTAACTCTGGAGCCTGACGGCGAGCACGAGTACACTCCAATGGAGACCAGTCTTGTTACGGGCGAGACCACCAATTAAGTCTTAGCGGGCTCACGTGGTACGGTTGTAAATTCAATTGAATACGGCACACCTTTTCTTTTCCTATAACGGTAGTTATAGCGACATCTGTTCCGTGCACAGATCAATTTTTTAGGATCAGATCTAAGATATGGCTGAGACGATTGCCTTGTGCGTCTTTACTTTTTTTTCTTGCGTGTGACAATATTCAGCTCTACTACATGTATATATAAGGTGTACTATCAGCCTTACCTGATTCCATCTCGTCGGGACTCAGACAAGGACTAGGCCGAGAGCGTGTCAGTTTCAAGTTGCAAGCAAATCGACAAGGACGAGACCGATAGCATACCAACAAATGGAGATGGAAAACAGATAGCAACGGGAGTGGCAGCGGAAGGAGCTGGAGCTCGACAAGATGGCAGCGGTGGCTATGACGGAACATTAATTCCTATGATGTTGGGATTCAGGCATGGCCACATCTCGAACCGGTAGAAAGAAACCTCCTCTGATCAAGTTTGGTTTCAGGTATCTTGCCAAATATTTTGATCCCAGTTTCATAGGCTGAGCTCCATTATAACTAAATAAACAAGTTGCTCAACGGATAACACAAGTGAGAGAAAGGTGTTGGTCAGCCTACATATTCTCCTAGCAAGCAACGAGTTGGTGCACTCCAGCTTAAGAGGAACGCAAAAAAGAAATTTATGCACCTTTTACACATGCCAAAATATTGGAGTCCTAATAAGTTAACTTGGTATTCCAGAACTGCAACGCAGCACAGGAAGGCGGCTGCTTGTGGCTCTTATGCCACCACGAGTTGCTACAATTAATAAGGATCTACAAACAACGGGCGTAGAAAAGAAGAACACGACCGAGCTCCCATCACAGAGACAACTTCATGCAAGGTTCAGCTCATTGCCAAACCCATGGACGAGTCAGCACCAGCAGCTGCTGCGAATCCCATGAAACTGATCACACTGGCGCCAGCCCGGTGCCGTCATCTTCCGTGTCCCACAGGAAGGTGGCGATGACCTGGCTGTTGTGCAGGGAAGTCCTGGCCGCCCAGCTCGAAGTAGCTCAAGGTGTGCTCCTCGTCGCGGTGTACCTTAGTCCCACACCAGCTTCACGTACTCCCACAACAATTTGCCGTCGTTCAGGTCGCCAGCAGCTCGCTGTAGTTTGCACATAGATATGCAACATTAGTACAAATCTGCAGACAGCCATAACCCAACATGTCTCAAGGTAGCTAGTAAACTGTAGCTTATCGACTAAACTAAATCAAATGAACTAGCTTGCTGATCAGGTTGTAAAATCACAAAAAATAACCACAAGAATGCATCCTGTCCCAAAGAATACAAGGAGCAATGCGGGACACAATAGCTAAGCGCTTTCCCATGGATACATAAACGGATTTCGTACAAATCTCACTGACCAAAAACTCTGATATGCACATAGACAGCAAACAAAGCACATGTACAACAACACAGCATAAAAGCATCATCAAGTCAGCTAGCATGGCGACAACTTCGCAGCACATGGATAAGCTGTATATGCAAACCGTGATATTACTACACTTGTGTAGCACATATCCAAACTGTCCAGATTAGAGAAGCATCATCACATGTCAAGTGTGATCAAAGAAAGAACATCCGACTCGGGTAAAGAAAAAAACACATCTACAATTGAATTTACGGACAATGTCAAACAATGGAGTACCATAATAAAGTCCAATAATGGAGTTATTCTATCTAAACAAGACATCAAGACCTCATTTAGACAACACAACGTATAACAGCAAGTTGAGGCTAGTAACACAGAATCATCAAGTTCATTGTCTATCTGAGAATACTAGCACCAAGACAACTAAAAACAGGACAATATATCAGCTTGCCCAGATAGCCATCACAACCAAATACAGGTGACCGGCTCAATGACTGGAGCACACCATAGTAACAACACGATGGCCCGAGCATAACTACCATTTACCAATGAGTTCATCAGAAGTGATCCAAGGACCAATTCAGTTCAAAATGTCTACATATGCAATTATACAATAGCAAGATGTCAAACATATAGGCAACAAGTTCATCAGAATCACCTGCAAGAGCGCTCTATCAGAAGCCACACGGCTCCAGGTCCAGAAACTAGAAATGCCAGGTCCAGTACTTCCAGTCGCCTGACTGCATTTACCAGTCCATCCACGTTAATTCAATGAACATGGTAAGTTATGAAACATAATGCATACAAACATAGTTGGACCCACCCAGGCCCTGATTGTGCATCTGCATGCTGGATGCCCCCATTCTATTCTCTCTTGCAGCCCAGACGGCGCCCTTCGTCTGCCAACGCACCACCCACACCAACTTGGCGAACTCTGACAGCAGCTCACCGTCATTCAGGGCAGCCAGCAGCAAACTGTCATTCTCAGCTCCGGTAGTCGAAGCCAGGCCTACCACCACGCGCCAAGCGCGGGAGACCACGGATCACCACCAGAGCTGGAACGGAATGAGAAATGACATGACACCAAACATACATACACCAGAACTGCCGGTAAAACAATCTACAAAGTTGCAAAATTTGCGGATAACAAAATACCAGAGCATAGTTTATCACACAATGTAAGTATCAAAGTGTATGAGCAACCCATCATGGTTTTGTTGTAAGTGTGGCATAAATGATTTACTTTTTTCAGGACCCTATCTTTTAGTATAGGGACATAAATATCACATGCAATCGAAAAAAATAGATGTGATTGCCTTAGCCTTCCTTTTGCAGTTTACTAATTAAGCATTATCGTGGGAAAGCAAGATGCCATTGGTCACCGATTGACGGCATGTCTAGTTGATTGCCATATTTATCTATCTGCTGCCATTGTCTCTGTCAGTGTGTAAAGAAAAAAAATCTGGAAAACATACCTACAAGGCTACAACCTAGTAAAGCTAAAAAACAGAGCATAAGCAAAACCAGAAATTGCCTTAATGTATCACTTTAATCACACAACTAGTGTAGCAATATTATCTTCTTATTATTAGTCTACATCTTAAGCATATGCAAACTATACTAGAAACTACAAGAGCGGTACATTGACTGTCTCTCGGCCCTTGACATCTCCTTCATGCATTAGACCTGAGAAAAGGACATCCATGCATTACTTATCATATATCATTATTGTAAGACCAAACATGACAAAGTCATCTTAATCAAACCAAACCGCAAGTTCATGTAAAACCAAAGAGGAACATATATTTGTTCTAAGAAAGTATGAACAACAGCAACAAAACACATGTGGCCTTACTTGCGAGATGATTGCCTTATTTGTGCTTCAGCATGATTGCAAGATGTCTTACCCAGCAAGTTCAGCAGAAATATTGGAATACCCTGCAAGAGCACTCCATCTGAAGTCGCGTGGCTCAAGGTCCACAAGCCAGACAAGTGCGATGTCCAGTCACTACTCTCAGTGGGGCAAGCTGCATGTACCAATTCATGTTCGTTAATCCAGTGAACACGGTCAAGTTAAGCGTGTTCCAAGTTATTTCGGAATAGATATTCAGCAACAGCATGTAGTTTATAAGAACAATTCAATACAGTACAATGTCTACATTGCACCATTACATGTCGTGGTTCAGGTCATTCACTCTGTTTTCAACTTCAAGCACACCATCAGAGATCACTTGTTATCTATCACATAAACTCTTAGATCAAAACCATGGAGATTGGGAACCCATCATACACGCCCTCGTGACTGCATTGGCGAGGAAGATTCGCCGGCCACAACACCTTTCCCTTCAACCACTGCTAGCAAGTTCCCGCCCATCACCTGCGAAAAGGCATATGTTTACTTTTACCAATTTTTCCTTGAGAACTCAAAGTCGAACAAATACTTTATGTATGCTCAGTTTTTATTTACACTGAAAAATGGGCGGTACGGCTTTGGAGTGGTCGCTTCTTTATAGTTGGCCTTTGCCAGGATAGATGGCAGAGCAAGGCCTTCATCGGTTTTATGCACTGGAGTAAGGCTCTCACTGAATAAGCTGAATCTTGAACCAGGGATAAAGTGTAAAGAAGAGGTGTGTGTCTCAGTGACCGAACGAATGCACTCTAGAACTTGATGCATAGGGTCATAGGTGTAAACCTTCTTCTCATATTTTTTATGAACCCAGTGCTTGCTAGTAGTAATCATAATCTTCTTCCGGGACCAGCAATTGCCAACATAACCAATAACCCTCACAACCTGTGGGTCACTTAACTCTCTTCGAATGTGCCCGACCAAATTGATTCGATGATTCAACGACCAATTACTAGAGCCATAGTCCAGCAGTCCCCAAATCTCCAGGGCACTTCCATGAGGGGTTTTGTTGCGAAGGTTCCGGACAATACACAGCTGGTCATCCATCACAACCAGGTGCTCCCCTTCTGACTGGGACCATGGGCGCTTGTTTTCTGTTGGCCCCCAGAACGGCGGTGAACGAATGGTTCCGAATGTCTCCTCCGCAACAGAAAACAATATGATAGCAACTCTTGGCCTTCTGCCGATTAAAGTAGGAAGGATGAGCCAGTGCAGGAATCCATTGGCAAACACAGGTGGTATTTTGTTCACCAGTGCATGTTCAACCGCAGACAATGCAAGCTGGAACAACCCGAAGGGTAGTTCTCTAGCCGCTGGCCTCCAACAATCAGCTCCCGGTGTGTACACATCGCACATGGTCACCCCCTTATCACATTTACACGAATTGATCAACCTCACCACCTTGTACTCCCTTGTCTGGTCATCAAATCCCAGTCCAGCAGTGTAATCACGTCTAGGATGACGAAGAAGTGGCAGGCGTGTAATTGCCCGTTTGGCAGCATTGCAAACATAATAAGCTGGCGCAGCAGCATCGAACAGAAGGGTGAGTCCACAGCATGATGAGGGCGTCACCATTTCAACGGAGTTGTGGAGGGCAGAGTCAATGGTGAAGAGTAAATTATCTTGGTTGGCTGATGGCGAGTATGAGTATACTGCGCTGGAGTCCAAACTTGATCTGGGCGATACAACCAGTAGCTTTGGTGCTGCCGGCAGCACCTTAGATGTCGCCATGTGGAGGCTGCGGAAATCCTTGGAGGAGAACAGTGCAGCCCAAGAGCGGCAAACGGCCCTGAAACGGAGAATGGATTTGACAGGGAGCCGGAGTAGAACCTCCAACATCATGTCATTGGGAAGCAACAGTGTGCAAACAGATACAACGAGCTTCTTCCTCTTGTTGCTTCGGAACAACTCCACTGTCATCTTCGCAGCTTCGCCACAGGCTGGTATGTCACTTTTCCTCTTGCTGCTACCCATCATGCAACCCCCGACATCCGCTGCGTCCATCGACATGATGTTGGAGGTTAATCTGGCGGTGAAATCAACCTACGGGAATAGTTTGGGTGTTAGTACAGTGAACCTTCATATGTTTTGTATATATAGGTTGGAAAGCTTCAGGCAGAGCTAATCCCCAATTTTTGTTTGAATAATAAACTGACTGCTATCTATTAAGCTGAGGGCAATATGCACCAAAACACACTGCAGGACTCGCCCGCATCTTGGACAGCATATAATTGTATAATTTTCAATGTTATAGTTGCATTGTTTTGAAACGAACAGGCGAGATCAACTATACATTTTTATTTTCTACATTGAAATAATAAAATGAATGCTCGTGCGGGGAAATGACTGCCCTTGGTAATACTACTATCTCAAATTGGTAATAGGAAAAAAATTCAGAGTAATATACATCAATATAAATTTGAAGATGCCCCCAAACCATGTATACATACAAGGACTGAAGGGAGCAGATCGACCTTAAGCAAGACAAATCTGGCTGACTAGAACAGAGGAAAGACGAGAGCAAAACCAGATCTGTCTGACACAGCGAAATGAACAATAGATCGGAGCAAGGCAGGGCTTTCTTACCAAGCGAATCCGCTGGAGGGGAAGCAGGAGGACGCGTACGCGCAGTTCCTAAACTTGGACGAGTGGCGAAGCTGGGATTACGGTGGCTCGGCCACGGCAAGACTCGATTTTTCTCGCGGGAGGGACGCCGCCTCGATGGGGAATCCGCTGGAGGGGAAGGAGGAAGGTGCCTACAATCAACAGTTCCTAAACTTGGAGGATTGGCGAAGCTGGGATTACGGCGGCTCGGCCATGGAAAGACTCGATTTTTCTAGCGGGAGGACGCCGTCTCCTTATATGGAAGAGACTAGGTAAATTTGGCGTGGCGACACGCAGCGGCATTAGTGAGAAAGAGTAGTGAAATTTTTAATTTTCGTACTGTTGAATATTTTATTTGGGTCCGGAAGTGTTTCTGAATTGAAGAGGTAAACAAAAATAAATCTTATCACTCCCTCCGATCCATATTAATGGTCTCAACATTGTCTAGATACGGATGCATCTAGTCTAAACACTTAACTAGATACATCCGTATTTAGATAAAGTTGAGCCCATTAATATGGATCGGAGGTAGTAGTTTTTTTAGAACATAAATCTTATTAGTTAAACGTGCCATTATGAACCAGAAAGAACATATGGGTGAATGGAGAAACGAAAAAGGAAAACAAATGGAAAGCTGTAAGGCTGCTTGTCCTCTATACCTGGATAAAATATCGGCGTGCAGAAATTCTGTAAGGCCCAAAACACAAACAGGAAATATAGTTGAGCCAGTTCATGTAGATAAATAAAAACGATGATTTGGTAGCTTATTTGTAAAATCATACACGGTGGCCTTTTTCGTAAGCATGCGACTTATTAGCAGAAAGGCTTGTTAGGCTGGCTCATTCATGCAAACAGAAACAATGGTTGAACATAAAGATTCAATCAGTCAAAACAATTTGCAACCAAAAGACATCGTCCACGCATCATATTGACACAGTTCATATTTGCAAAAACATCAGCATAATTTACTTATAGCAGAGTTTGCACTGACAACAAAAGTAAGCAGCAGGTATATTCTCTGAGAAAGCATCTAAAGAACATTAGCATCATTATATGGGCTTAACAGGAGTGGTATGTGAATGCACTGCAGCACTTGGCACTGTAAGTAAACCATGTCATGTCTAACCTGGGGAAACGAAATATAATAAGTAAGTCGTATGTTAGTAGTTCAATTCAAAATAAGAATGTACTGAATGAAAGATGTGCACTATGTAAGAAGATAATTATAATATGCTATTAAATTATTTTAAAACTTACCAGGTGGTGTTTCGCAAACATGTTTTATAAATTAGCAAAAACTTCACAATAGACAATATTCCTTGTCTGTAAAGTAGGTTCTCCATCTCCATCAAGGGCAAGAATTTTAAGCCCTTCTCTGGATGTCACTCGTGATATAGCTACATAGAATTGACCATGAGAAAACACCGGTTTTGGCAAATAACGCCGACCCTATGAAGTGTCTGACCTTGACTTTTATTAATTGTCATTGCGTAACAAATGCAAATTGGATATTGACGGCGTTGTAGAGTGAAAGTTCACTTTCTAGATGGTGCATATAAAACAATTCTTGGTATACATACATGATCTCCAACATTAGCTCCGGTCATGATTTTAGCTTCAAGAACCCACTGACCTAACCTTGTGACCAGCAAGCAAGTATCGCTGCAAAGACCAATAGATTGATTAATATTCCGAAGCAGCATAATTGGAACACCCACCTTCAAAGCAATTTGTGGGAAATTAGGAGGTTCAATTTTGTGTAAAAAATCAGGAGGGTATAATAAATCTGCGTCTGCTACATGATCCAATGTTTTGCAAATGGCAAAACGGTAAGAATGAACATATTTTTTCAGCATGAATAATAGCAGCAATAAAGCAACATGACGTTATAAGTTAACATATTTTTACAGCATGGATGCATACAGAGAGAACGGAAACCATCCAATTCGTTGACAGTGTACATGCCGCATGCATATAAGTCTGAATCAGAATATAGATCATACAGGCGATCGCTAGCTCCACAGATAAAGCACATCCGAGAAGTAAGAATCCATAAAAGAACAAAGGAGAATAAATGACAGCACATAGAAACGTGCTATGAAAAGAAATAAATTACAGGAATCATCACGAACTGGATGCTTGCCAAGGCGAATTTCCCTCCTGCGCGCATTATCACGGGGCAGAACAGAAGTCCCAGAATCATACACAGGAGAAACAAAAGTGGCCACCGCAGAAGGGCCAGCAGCCGATGAAGCCAAAACACCAGCAGGAGAAGGCAAAGCAGCCCGATCGAAAGGACCTGAGAGATCATCAAAATAGTGCCCTGTCACAAATTAAGGAAGAACAACATCCCAGACTTCATAAAACTACATCACCACCAAACAGAAAACTACAGGACATCTAGATAAAATATATGTAGTTGATGACCTCAAGTTACATCCCAAAATTCAGATACTTCATCTTGCGAAATAGTGCACATAATGCCATCTACTGTGTGAAACTATATGCAGTTAGCAAAAAACAAAAATTCTAGCCGAAACTTGATAAATTATATTTCAACATAATTAAAGCAATGTATGCATCTATATGAGTACGCTACATAAGTACGTGCACTTGAGAATGAAAAACCACACTAAGTCATGGGGGAGACCGGTATGTAAACTACGTCCACTATTTTAAAAAATACATCTCATGCTGAATTAAAAAAAAAAACCTAAAGACTACATGGACAACATCCGACATGATAGTTGTCACTTTCATCACAAAATAACTAAATTTGCCCATTGTTTGATGCTGCCTTGTATTTGTATTCACAAAAATTCATCCACATGCCATGTGAAACATATATCAATATGGAGAAGTACATACCGTGACATTCAGTGAAACGGCAGGAGCAGAGATAGGCATTGAATCGTCTGATGCACGACGTTGATGCCGCGAAGGACATGAAAAAACCTCAGGGAACTCAGGATCAGAACCGGTCGGCAAGGCATCTAACGCACGGCGTCGGCGCCTAGACGGAGGATCGCACGGAACAGAGTGAAAAACAGAGGCCGCGGGCGTATCGTTGGAGGGACGTCGGCGCCTAGACGGAGGATCGCACGGAACAGAGTGAAAAACAGAGGCCACGGGCGTATCGTTGGAGGCGCGCCGCCGACGCTGAGGCGGAGGAGCATAATCATCGGGGGGAACCTGCTGGAAACAACGGCGGCGGCGACACCCAGGAGCATCGAGGAAATTCTTTATCGTGTTAATTGTAAGAAGTGTGTCAGAATTAGTTCCATGAGAAAAATGCAGATACCAACAGTACACAAAGCTGCTTATGGCGTCCAGGAGAAATTTAGAAATCTGTAATTACCATAGTCACTATGAGAGAGAGAATGCTATATTGGTATCAGGAACTATTTAGCAGGAGTGTATGATGAATGAGAAAAATGCAGATACCAACAGTACACAAAGCTGCTTATGGCATCCAGGAGAAATTTATAAATATGTAATTGCCATAGTCACTATGACAGAGAGAATGCTATATTGGTATCAGTAACTATGTAGCAGGAGTGTATGATGAATATGCAATCTTCGGTAGAAGCTATACCTAAGATTTTCATGCGAGAAGCAAATATAACATTGAAAGGAAAATGACAACTCAAATCATAAACCTTATGTTGGACTACAAAAGAATACCTGAAGGGGCGCAACGGGCCCGGAAGAGGAAGCAGCGCCGCGCGGCGACGAAGGCGGAGCAGCCATTGCTGAAGATTACTGAAGATCACATGAAAAGGGCGACAGAGGCGGAGCAGCCGATAAGCGGGGCACGGCGGCTGGGTGCCGGAGCGAGGCAGAGACGGCCATTGCCGGAACCGAAGAAGCGGAAGGGCGGGTAGCAACAGAAGCGGAGGAGAGGTCGACGGCGTTGGTGGCCAAGCCGGGTGGGGAAAATGAGAGATGAGGGGAAAATAGAGGAGAAGAGCGGCAGACCCTCGCCGCCGCCGCCGTCCGCCCCGTCCCCGGCGACCCGCTCACCCTCAACTCCATCCTCCTCTCCCACTGCGCCCTCCGCTCGCTCCGCCGCCGCGGGCCTCATCCGCATCCGCCTCCCATCGCGTGCGCCGCCGCGGCCGCGATGCCCAAGGCCGATCCACAGTCGGATCCGTGCCCCGAGGAGGCGCCGGTCCTCCGTGACCGCATCGCACAGGTCGCCGACAGCTCGGGCGGGGGCGGCGTCGGGGTGGAGGCGGGTGGGAAAAATGACAGGGAGTTGCACTCTAGGGTTAGTCTTAGTTTATATATGAAAGGACTGAATCGCAATTTTCGGAAAGTTGAGGGTTTTTTTTTGCAAAATTACTACGGTACCGTCCACCAATGTAGATGAACAGTGACATGAACAGTACATGGGCGCTCCCAGGCCGCGAAACTGCACAGCTTTAATATAGTGAGTAATAATGGGGATTAGATTGGAGAAAAAAAAAGGTTTCCCGATTCCAAATACTGTCGAGATTGGAGAACGAAGTCTACACGTACCGCCAAAAAGAATTGTCGCGATTCCACTTCGGACTGGACAAGACTAAGATGTTTCGGTTTCTCGGTTTATTAATTACTAGGAAAAAACCCGTGCGTTGTAATGGGAGATAATTTTTTGCCAAGATTTTTGTTCAATTTAAAAATGTAGATTTTAATAATGTTCGTATTTGAAAAAACTTTCAAGTTTACAAAAAAAACAGATTTTTTAAACCTTTCGTATTAAAAAAATGTTCAACTTAATTTGAAAATCTTACAAACAATTCTTCAAATTCATAAACCTTATTAAATTTATGAACATTTTTATGAAAATATTCGGATTTTGAAAATGTTCAGATTTGGAAATTTCATGAATAATTTTATAATTGATGAACCATTTTAAACATACATTTTTCATGAAGATTTTTCATGTTTTTTAATACGAGAAATTTTGAATGTACAAACATTTTTCTTAAAATTCATGAACATTTTTTCAAATTCACGAACCATATTTATGAATATTTTTTCTTGCCCTTTTACCTTCATAGGGTTTTGTATACTATTTTTTGTACTTTACGCTTTTTTTTTCGTTCATTAGTATCCTCGCTTCAAATATTTTAACATACGAGATCAGACGAACTGTCCCACATGCAGTCCGGAGCAGCCATCAACGAATGACAGTTTTATTTTTCTCTCAAAAAAAAACGAACGACAGTTTTTCCATAACGAACCGAATCAGTGCTGTAATGAAAGGAAAAACGAAGCAATAAATGGGCCGAGCCCAACGAACCAAGAGGTGCGCGCAAGCTCGATACCGGACGCTAAACGCATTAAATAGGAACCCGCGCGAGAACGCACCCACCTGGTCGCTCCTTTCTTCCTAGATCCCTGCCTGCCGCCGCCACTCTCTCCTGTGCTCTCGCCAGGGAAAAAAATAGCGTGCTATCAAAAATAGCGTGACCCTCCTCCAGAAGCTATACAAGATATATCATGATATAGTGAAGTTACATATAAAATAGCGTGATGAAAACGTTGTAAGAAATAGCCCAAATATTAAGGATTTCAGCACTAATGTTTTTTCCAGAAACAATACATGCATAACCAGGTAACCATATTCAAATGTCAAGGCCAAATCCATGGCATGAATACAAATATGAGGCTTAAAACCATGAAAAAGTAATAAAGTAAAAGATAAATATTTTAAACTTTAATCAGAATCATTGACATCATCTTCAGAATAACTAGAAGAACCACCAGATTGCCCGCCATCATCATCACCTAACGTTATTTCCAGACTTTTTGTTAGCGTAGCTATAACGTTACCACGTTTAGTATGGTTTCGAGCGTATAAGAAGAAAATAGCGCCGTAGCGTCAACTTTAGGCTAAATATAGTGTAGCCTCTCCAAATACGCTATATCGTGCTATTAACCGGGAAATAGCGTGCTATTTTTTTCGTTGGCTCTCGCACGCGAGCGCCCCGCCCGATTCCTCGCTCGCTATCTCCCGCCGCGAGCCGCCAGGACCGAATCCCCTACCTCCTCGGCATCCACCCGCCTTCCCGCGACACAGCTCCTCCCCTTGCGCGCCGGCAATTCAGCCCGACCTCGCCGTCGTCCTCACTGCTGACCTCCAGCTCTGGCCTCCGCTCGCCCCGACCCGCCGCTGACCTGGAGCTCGTGCGCCTGACCCAGCTCCCTTTGGCCCATCCTTTCTCTCTCTCATAGATAGCACCTCTGCCTCCGGCAAAAATCCGGCGATACGGGGCCTCCCCCAACTGATTCCTCATGTACACTGCAACGGCATCATGCGCGACGCCATCGCCGCCGCGCCGTCGTTCTTCGCCGAGCTATCTTGGCGTCGTCTCGGCCGCCACCTTTCGTTGCAATGCCTATCGAGCTCTCACGCAGAGTAGTCATGTTCGGAGGAGGAGGGGATCGCTCGTGGAGGGGATGGACGAACAAAAGATGCGAACATAAGGATCGCTCGGTTTCCAGCGGGGAACGGTTCGAACCGTTATTTAACTTGGCGGTGGCAAACAGGTAATTATTTTCTAAATCTGCCCAAGTGAGGGGTAAAATCGGAAAATTGAAAAACACACCAACACCTCCTCAAGTCATATTATATACTCCTAGTAGAGATACTAGGAAACATGCCCGTGCGTTGCAACGGGAGAGAAAGATCCACAAACAAAACAAACAAATCACAAAATCATCTTCCTGCAAATCACACAACATAATCTCACTGCATAAAGCTATATAAATACGTGTAGAAAAGAAATGTACCGTCACGGTGAAGCACTATTTTTCCATCTTTCCAACCTAAAACAAAATCCTGATATTGCGTGATCATTATTAATAGTGTAAGGTTGTTACCCAAAGAATTTGTGCATATATTCTTTGGGAACGCGGCAGAAGCAGTCCAAGAACCTACTTTGAGAACTTATCACAAATATGCATTTGGATAAATCGATTGAGTAAAAGATAAAATAGAGCTTGACATTTTTTTAGAGCCTAGAGCTTGACATTATGAAGTTGTGAAGTATGTGAAAATTAATCCAGACCGTAATAATTTGAATAGCAACTGAAAGAGTGCTAGCTTACCTTTGGCGTGATTTTCATAGATCCAAACCGGTCTGCTCTCTTAATTCTTGAGCCAACTGCTGATCTCAAGAATTTTTTCTTCATCCGAATCAATTCAGAAAGGAGAATGGCATAGTTCAAAGTTTGCACACATAGAAACCAGGACATAACTGTACCCTCGTTGGCAACCGTCTTAGTTTTTCGGACGAGCTAGTGCTATGGTTCCGAAAAAATTGCATGCTGAACAAAAACATTACAGGGTAGCAGATGCCAACAGATTAATTCTGCTTTCGAAAAAGCAAAGGCCGTGAAACAGTTGTGCATATTTTAAGCGCATACAGTGGGCAGCTCGATATTGGTAACTGAGTTCTTTCTCTCTGATGATCCCACACAGAGAACCTTTGTGTTCACAGAACCTTTGCTAGTTCTAGCAGCTACTCCATGTGCAAGCCTTTTATCCAAACTTTTGATGAGAACTTGGTCACAAATAATACACACAGAGTCGGCGACGACGTGTCCGGACACACAGGCCACGCTCCGCCGCGGCATTGGTTCAGTTCTTGGCGTCGACGCGGCAGAAGTAGTCCACGAACGCCTTCTCCCACGATTCTTGGAGTTCAGCGAGGTCATCAGGTCGCCAGCACTCCGCGCTCCACAGCTCCTGGGAGAGTACGGCGTGAAGCCTGTCCCAGTGTGGCAGTGTCCCGGTCGGCCGGTAGTAGTCGGTGGCCTCGGCGCCGCCGTTGTCATCGCAGGCCGTCAGACGCCTCCATGCTTTCGGCGTCCATCCAGAGCGCCAGAGCGGGATGCGGTGGTAGCATGGGACGACGATGGCGTCCTCCATCAAGGAATCGCTAGATTTTCTTGCGAGACAACGATGGCTGCCGTTCGGCCTCTGCCTCCGCCGTTCGGCCGCTGGCCGCCGTTGTGCCTCCGCCGCCGCGCCTACACGCCCGTTCCGTCTCGTCCGCCCGGCCGCCGATGTGCCTCCGCCTCGCAGCCTGCCCTCGCCGGAGGAGTCCCGCCGCCGCTCCCGCACTCGCTGTCTCGCCGGAGGAGTCCCGCCGCCGCTCCCGCACTCGCTGCCTCGCCGGAGTAGGCCGCCACCGCGGCCGCACTCGCCTCTGCGGCGGGGGAGGCTGCTAGTGAGACGCCCTAGTGAAGTTTTACCGTGGCGTTGGTCTTCGCGGGCGACCAGCAACGTGCAGACCCGTAGTGAGCCGGTGAGGAATGAATCGTGGAGGAGCTCCACGGCGGTGAGGAGCGGAGCGCAGCGGGCAGGCTCAACGCCGTGGTAGTGCGCCCGGTGTGGGGCCGTGGCGGGGGGCACGAGCATCGGGGATCCAGCCGGAGAGGAGCTCGGAGGGACGGAGGTGGAGGGTGAGATTGAGGATAACGAAAAGCTCCGGCCACATTGGTTATATTTTTTCTTTTTCACGGTACACCGAACCGGTATTTGTCACTTAGCGGTGGCAGGTGATGTAATTTTTTCTGGCGTGGCCTAATGATCGGGGGTAAAATCGGAACTAAAAATGACGTAGCACAAGAAACTTTAATGATTTTATTATTAGGTATAGGTATATAGATTACGTAATCTAAATACTCCCTCCGTCCCAAAATAACTGTCTTAGATTTGTCAAAAAGTGGATGTATCTAGACATGAAACAAGTATAGATACATTCACTTTTGGACAACTTTGAGACACTTATTTTGGGACGGAAGGAGTATGTATATGTGTTACCACGAATAAGAAAAATAGCCGGACATGATAAAATAACCAAAGTGTTTTTTTAACAAGGCCCTTTACACTAAAGAACCTAGAATTTGAAGATAAGGCCTCTGATTTTTACAGAAAACACCCCAACACCAAAAAAATAAAATGCAACTAGGTACTAGGGCACCGCCGCCACCTATCGCCGGCGACCTCCAGGTGCATGGTACACCGAGATTAGAGAGAGAAGTGCTCGAATGCTCTCCTCCTGTGATGAACCGCTGCCGCCGGCCAGCTCGAAGTCTCTGGGAATGAACCACTTTTCGGCGACGAGCTCCAGTGCAGGGTCAGAAGGGCCTCCTGCTTGGAGGTTGAAGATGGACCGCCATTCCGGCCAAAGAACACGACAACAAACTTGGCCGCCGCGCGAGTCGCTCTGGGATGTAGCAAGATCACGAACCTCGACCACGCAAAAGTCGATGAAGACCAACAACATCTATTCCGCCTATCACCGCCATGGCCAGCCAGCGGAAGAGTCGCCTGCTTCACGCCTGCTGCAGGGTGGTCACCAATGGCTCCAAGAAGCAGAAGCCACCAACCGAGCTTATTGGAGCACCAAGGAATGCCAAGTTCTTCCACTCCGACAGTGCGCCCGCCTTGCCGTTAGGGTAACTGCAGGGCATCACCGGTCGCACGCCTCCCTCCTTCTCCTCCCGTCACCACGGCCGCCCAGAAGAAGGAGAGAAGCCCACAACAAGAAGATGCCAAGGCGCTTATTAAAGAAGGCAACCAACAACCTGCCATCTTTGCCTCTCCTCCTCCTCGGAGGCTTGACGAAGCACAACTCATGGGCGCTCGACGCCACGCCCATACATTGGAGCCGCCGACCTTCGGGATTCGTCATGGAGGGCAACTCGTCACGCTCGAGGAACCCGAAACTACGGCCTAATCTACTGCCATACAAGGCGGGCCGGCTCGCTAGTCCATCTCGGCGAGAGTGGCCGGATCTGTCCGGAATCGGCGGTAGACTCTCAACTTGGAGAGGATGTCAGACGCTTGGGTGCTCCTAACCCAAGTGTTATAAAGTGCAGAGTGCCCAGTTTGCTCGAACGAGCACTCGCGCCCTGACCGTCCGATCGTGTTCCGACAGCTTTTTCACCTGAGTGTGTGCCTCTCCAGTGGCACCGCACCCCCGATCCAACTCACCCCATCACCGACAAAACGGCCCCGCCGGCCTTGCTCCGGCGCCGACTAGCCCGGTATCTCGCCGGCGGCCACGCTGCTCCCATGCCCCGCCGACCCGGGGTGTTTTCCGCTGACGTACCTTGCTCCACGCGCCGCCCCGACCAGCTCTGCGCACCGCCTCGAGATCCCACCGCCGGTGGCTCCCTGCCGACGACCCCCGTCCAAGGCGCAATCCACCGCATCATCACCGCCGCGCCCTAACCTGATATCATCCATGTATCCCGACGAGCGTCCATCCCCAGCTCACCGGTGCCTGCAGCGAACACGAGGCCTAGTGCGCATGCCGATTGATCCTGTCGTGGCACCCGACTTGGTCTGCGTTGAAGTCACCTCGGCCAACGCCCGCCCCCCAAGCTGCTTGCTGGTGGGCTCTTCAGCATCCCGCTCCTTGGAGTTTCAGCAGCGGCCATGGAGACGAGAATGGATCCGATCGGGGGAACCAATCAATGCACTATGTCGCCAATTAGTTTTGCTTCCACCCTTCGCTAATTATTACTAGTGCGTTACACAGATCAGTTGATCAGGTTTTCTTGAATATTTCATTCTAGTGTGTGACATTCATAGTTTCCAAGAAATATCTCAATGAAGATACTGCATATGGACTGGAATCACTGAACTTGCTTGCTGCATACTTTCGGTCTTTGTTTCCTCTGTAAAAAAAAGGTTGTTTGACGTCTAGTCAAGTAGCAGTTGGGGTAGCCATCAAGAGTGGTTCCCATCAGAAGCGGTTAATTTTAGATGCCACTGGCAATTAGTAGTCGAGATCGATAACCTTGTTATTTAGACAGATTCATGTGAAATATTCAATAGGAATGAGCATCTTCAGTACTTATGTAGTCCTAACTTCTTCTCTTTATTGGTTTTAAACCTCAGATTGAATTGCAGCAGAATTTTTTTGTCGGTTAGTTTTAGCAGGAGCTTCCAATCTTTTAGTTGTATATCCATTTACAACCTAGGTCGCAGTTTGTATTTTTTTTGGAAAATTTAGAGTACTTTCGTACTGCATTAGTGTGTATTTTTTTAGTTGCAGCTATTTACCAGATGATACCCCTATCCTAACGAAGACTACGGGGCGTAAGAGCATCTCCAAGCGTAGTCCCCATAGTCCGCCCAAACGCCGGCGGACAGCCCGGACGACCTTTGGGCCAAAACCACCACCCAACAGACCCCCTATAGTCAGCCAAACGCCGTGCGGTCCGGCACACCCCAAAGGCAGCCCATATGTAGGGCGGGTTTAGGGCCGCCGGACGCGTCCGCCACGTCGGATCTGTCAAGGCGGGTGATGCCCACAAGTATAGGGGATCGCTGAAATCTTTGTTGGGAAGTATTACCAAAATTTACAGTTCGACTCGATGGGAACACAAGAATACCAATAAGACTTTGGCAATTGAGGTGTCACCCTCAACCACACATGTATATCAATAAACTTGCAGCAGTGATAGTGATGGCAGTAGGATGATTCAAGTAAGCAGAATAAAACAACAGTAGTAAACAAGGGTTTCCCAGTTTTCACCGGAAAAGTAAAAGTGCAACTCAGAGATTTAAAACGTAGGCATGAGGTGATAGCGGGGTGTTGCATGAATAAGATGATCATATAATAAGATATAACTGGCAATGGGACTTATCTCTAACTCCGATATATGTAGGTATGTGTTTCGTAAATAGTTATGCGTACTAAGAGAATTTGCACAACATCTATTGTTCTACCTGCCCATTTCACCGAGGCCAACTTGGAACTACAGGTAAGTAATGTCTACCCTTTCGAATAGCGCGAACAACGAATTAACACTTCATGAACACATAGAATCCTAAAACTGAAACATCTCCCCCTTGTTTTCCCTATATGTCACTTTTAGGGTTCGCAGGTTCAACATAATAGCAGGTGATATACTTTGCAGATAAATACCAAACTCAATTATATGATGAGGAAAAATAAGTTCAGTACTGAAATCATGTCACTCGGGCCCTAGTAGCAAGCATTAAACATAGCACAAGTGCATCAACACAATACAAAAATATCCTCAAGATAAACCCCTAAGATCTCGGACAACGGGTATCATTACATGATCAATCTCATCCATTCCCATCCACCTCATATGCCTACAGCGGACTACTCACACATGGTGATGGTGAGGGAGCTCATGGTCGATGGATATGAAGGTGGTGAAGATGGCGGTGAAGACGGCCTACGGATCCCTCCACCGGGGGAGAAATCCTGGATCAATTTGTCTCGAAAACGAAGATCGTGGTGGCGGCGGCGCTCTGTTTCGCGAAAGCTCTCCTCCTCCTAGGGCAGCCACTTTTTCGTATATATGAGGGGGTACGCGAAAAGCCGAAGGACAGGCGGTGCCCGAGGCCCAAATTAGGTGGGCCCACGCGACCAAGGAATCTGGCCACGTGGGGCCCACTCTTTTGGCCCTCGAGCGCTTCCTCGTGTCCATCTTTTGCACGATGTCCTCCTTTTCCATAAAAATCACGTGGTATTTTTCTCTGATTTAAGTTCCTGCAAAAACAACCAGAAAAGAGACATTGCTAAAAACAGCGTCAGATTCAGCAGTTTTATTCAAATATGGGAAGATTCTGGAACAAATTATGAAGCAAAGTGATTGGAAAAGTAGATGCATTTTAGGTGCATCAGCGCGCCTACCCAATTTTCCCCTCAAATCGGACGGAAACCCTTACTTCTTCCTCTTCCACCTCCGCTCCGTCCAGTCTGCCCGCCCCACTGTGCTCCGTCGCCGCCCTCCTTCGACTTTGCCGTGGCACCTGAAGTCAAAGAGTCCACGGCCAAGTCCTCTTTGGTCGCCGGAGCCGTTGGCGGACGAATTCACCGTTGACGCTTCGTTTCTAGTACTTTTTGCATCGGCCGACATCCACCTTGCTCTCAAAGTGTTTGTTGAAATGCCGGAGCCGGATTTTTGAGCAAGTGTCCATGTATGTAGGCATGAATTCTTCGTCCGATGAGGAGTATGATTACTCAGCCGTCGATGAGTTTATTTTCAAGGAGTTCGTCGACGGGTCTAGTGATGAAGACAAGCTTGACGACGGAGACGAAGAGGACGTCATGTCGATGATGAGCATGCAAGAGGAAATGAAGAAGAAGGAGGAGCATGTTCTTAACTTCAGGGGATCAATTAAGGGGCGGGTCACCGTGGCCCATGACAGGAGATACGTCCATTTTGCATCACTATTTTATATCATAATTTATTGTTATTCATTGATATATTTCATCTTTAGAGATGATACTTATGTTATTTACCTATTTTGCATGTTTGATGATTATTGGAGAATTAAACACCGGAGTCAGATTTCTGCTGGAAAAAGGACCGTCAAGATACTATATTTCTGAAGATCAATAATTCGAGGAAAATATCCCGAAGCTCCTATTTTATCAGATGACGGAGGCAGCCAAAAGGGGAGGCCAAGGTGGGCCACCATGGGCCCTCACCATGTGGTGGCGCGACCCACCTTGCTGGCGCGCCGCCACGTGGTGAGGAGGCCCTGGCCCACCTCTGCCAGTCCCCCTTCGCGTACATCATCCCCAGGAAACCCTAAGCCATAGGGGGACGTCGAGGAAATATTCCGCCGCCTCCACGAGGCGGAAAACACCAGAGAGAGAAAAGCTCTCCGGCAGGGAGAAATCTGCCGGGGAAATTCCCTCCCGGAGGGGGGAAATCATCGCCATCGTCACCGTCATCGAGCTGAACTTCATTGGGATCATCATCATCATCATCTCCACCGCCGACACCACCGTCTCCACCGCTCCACTCCGTTCCGCTGTAACATCTAGGGTTGAACCTTGTCTAGTTCATAGGGGAAGCTTTCCCGGTGTTAATTACTCCTTGTGGTTGATGCTATTGAGTGAAACCGTTGAATTAAGGTTTATGTCCATATTGTTATTCATCATTATATCACCTCTGATCATGTTCCATATGATGTCTTGTGAGTAGTTCGTTTAGTTCTTGAGGACATGGGAGAAGTCTTGATGTTAGTAGTGAATTATGTTGAGTAATATTTAATGGTTTGATGTTTAAGTTGTGGTGTTATTCTTCTAGTGGTGTCATGTGAACGTCGACTACATGACACTTCACCTTTATGGGCCTAGGGGGATGCATCTTGTATTCGTTTGCCAGTTGTGGGTTGCCGGAGTGACAGAAACCTAAATCCCCCGTTGGTATATCGATGCATGAGGGATAGCAGGATCTCAGAGTTTAAGGCTGTGGTTAGATTTATCTTAATTACTTTCTTGTATTTGCGGATGCTTGCAAGGGGTATAATCACAAGTATGTATTAGTCCTAGGAAGGGCGGTGCATTAGCATAGGTTCACCCACACAACACTTATCAAAACGTTGAAGATTAATTAACTATATGAAGCGAAAGCACTTGACAATATTCCCGTGTGTCCTCAAGAACGTTTGGTCATCATAAGCAAACCTACCGGCTTGTCCTTTGCTGTAGAAAGGATTGGGCCACTCGCTGCAATTATTATTACTGCATTTTATTTACTTGTATTTCATTTATCTGCTATATCAAAAACTCCTAAAAACTTATCTGTGAGTATTTACAGTGAATCCTTTATCGAAACTGCTTGTCAATACCTTCTGCTCCTCGTTGGGTTCGACACTCTTATTTATCGAAAGTACTACGATACACCCCCTATACTTGTGGGTCATCAACAGGCTCAAAGGCGCTTGAGATCTCTATGACGATTACTTCAAGCGTCTGAATCCGGTGTTTCATGAGGGGTTTTTGCAACGCCGGTTCCAGATGAGCTCAAGACAATGGGACAATTGGTTATGTACCCTGGTTCTCTCTAGTTTATCTGTTTATGCCCTACCCGCGTAGTTTCTCTCGTCCGTGCCCCGGCAAACTCGCCGATGGCCCGCGGACGGCCAAGACGGCCGTTTCTGTCTGGTCAACCTCGTTTGACCGTCACTTGGCCTGACTTGTGGGGTCGGCCTGGCGCGGTTCGGTTGGAATCGCATCGAGTGGGGCCGGGGCACTAGTTTAATACAGGGATACCACCGATGGGGCCCAGCTCATGTTGCACCTTGACTGGTGGGGTCGGCCCAAACTGACCACGGTCTCCCGATGTGCTGTTGAATCATACGTATTGGTGTTGCTGTTGGTTTTTAGTCCCACCTCGCTAGTTGGAAGTGTGCGCGACCTCTTTATATACCACAATATTCGAAGGCTATCGTTAGCATTGAATGGAGCGGGGTTAAACCGGGCCCAGGCCCCCTTCTTTCAATGCTAATTTTATATCCAGTGTGCAGATCGGCCCCTAAAATTGTAGATAGTTACGGTACTGATGATTAGTAATTTGTCCCAAAAAAATATAAGCAATTTCTGGTGTAAAATACGTGTTGGTGTATAGATCTGCCCCTAAAATTGTAGATAGTTTCGGTACGGATGATTAGTCATTTGTCCCAAGAAATATAAGCAATTTCTGGTGTAAATACGTGTTGGTGTTTAGTCTCACCTGGGAAGTCTTTAAGATCTGCCCCAAAAAATATAAGCAATTTCTGCTATCAATAGTTTGTTTCAATTGGATAATTTGATCTTTAAAAGCACTTACAACATAAGCAATTGGTCCAAATGAGACGACTGGTTTATCATAAGTGATTGGTCCAAATAACATAGAGCTTACATTGCATTAATTATGCTTACATCGCATTAATTAACTACGACTGACAATCAACAAATAAACAAATCCTAGAGCAATTATACCGAGATAAAATCCTGCAGCTATCAGATTAGCCTGCTTCTTCAGATCATTCATCTGCCTTAAGGGCTTGTTCAACTTCTTCAGTTCGCCTCTCACTTCCGCAAGCCCCATCGGAGGAGCAACCATGTCAGACCCCATCGGCGGAGCAACGATGCCCATCGGCGGAGCAGAGGGCGCAATCTCCACATCAGACGGCAGATTGAGCTCGCTGGTCGCCCGTCTAAGCTGGGTAACGAATATATCCAACCACTCAAAATGGTTACATGGATCCAACCCCTGAAAAGTTTAACATGAACCCTAAATCCCAGATCTGAGCAAGAAATTGAAAACACTGGAGAAATCAAAGCAAAATGATGTGAGAGAAAGATCTTTACATCCTCTGGCAGGCTCTGGCATTTCAAATACCCGTGCCCCTTGTTGGGATTCGGCGCCCTACTACCCTTACGGAGCAGTGGCGCCTTGCGTGGGCATTTAGGACATTGCGGCAACGACACCTCGGGCTGCTTTGGCCAAATGGGGCGAACGGATGAAGTGGAGGATCTCGACATATCTCGTCGACGTTGCTGCTGCCCTTCGTCGCCGGAGAGGAAGAAGAGGAACAAGAGAAAGGAAGAGGAAGAACAAGATGGTCCAAAGAGGATGGATGCTCTGTCTGTGAAGAGGAGGCAAATGGTGGGTCCGCGGTGAGCATGTAACGGTCAAATGCGGCTGTGCGGCTGTTGCGAGTCCACCAAGCCTTTTTGCTTAGAAATGGGGACGTTTACCCTACCTTTGGAGCTCATTTGAAACACATTTTCTTGCCTAGCCTTAAACTACGATGACGAGCTATGAAAAGTTTGGGACGGGTTACAACCAATCAGATCGAAGAATGAGCTTATCACGGATCGCCCAGAGTCTGCTCGCAGATTCCTTCTAGAAGAACGATCGGACGGCTTACATCCAGCGGTAGGGTTAGATCGACGGTCATTGTTCGGTGAGGTTTGGGACGGGGTTTGGAGGCAATCAACGAGGTTTTGAAAAGTGTGACAATCACCAATGTTTCATTTTGGAGTGACTAAGACGGATCCATGCTCATTTTTTCATTTTCATGTTTTAAACTTGTTTAAATGTTGGTCAAAGTTAGGTTTGACCGATATTTGAAATGAGTTTCAAATATTCAAAAAAATCAAAAAGGAAAATCCTGCGCACATAGTCGTCTTATGTATATACTAACGATTAAAGTTGATAAACAAGGTCTATACATATTCAGATGAAAAATTCATGTATCTAAGGTGATATCCTCGAACTATGTCGTATGAACTCAAGGTTGAAGAGAAGGGAGTTTGGATTTGCAACATGAAACGTTCAAAAACACACCAAAGTTTTATTTTAGAGGGACTAAGACGGAACCAGGATTAGTTTTTGATTTTCATGTCTTAAATTTGTTTAAATGTTGGTCAAAGTTAGGTTTGACCGATATTTGAAATGAGCTTCAAATATTCAAAAAAATCAAAAAAAAAGGAAAATCCTGCGCACATAGTCGTCTTATGTCCTATACTAAGGATTAAAGTTGATAAACAAGGTCTATACATATTCAGATGAAAAATGCATGTATCTAAGCTCTAAGGTGATATCCGTGAACTATGCCATATGAACTCAAGGTTGAAGAGAAGGGGTTTTGGATTTGCAACATGAAAAGTTCAAAAACCACACCAAAGTTTCATTTTGGAGTGACTAAGAAGGATCCATGCTTAGTTTTTTATTTTCATGTTTTAAAATTGTTTAAATCTTGGTCAAAGTTAGGTTTGACCGATATTTGAAATGAGCTTCAAATATTCAAAAAAATCAAAAAAGGAAATCCTACGCACATAGTCGTCTTATGTCATATACTAACGATTCAAGTTGATAAAAAGGTCTACATACATTCAGACGAGAAATTCATGTATCAATTGTGTTTCTCAAACTATGGCGTATGAACTCAAGAGTAAATATAAGTGTTTTTGGATTTGCGACATAAAAGTTAGAAACAAATGACCGGATGCAAGCTTATCCATCATAATAAAATTACAAAAATAAAAGTTAAGTTTTTACTACGATGACGCCCAGAGCGCGCCAGTTCATGCCCAGAGCACGCCCATAAGGTGTTCGACCAAAATACATCCAACCAAAATACAACTCATAGTAATATTATTCACTCTCTTCTTTGACCTCTTCGGTCTCTTCGCTGGGCCGCTGGAGTCGTCAAAGCTAGACATGATCTCGTCAACCCACTGCTCGATGTCTTCGTCGGCCCCCTCGACGTATTCGCTGACCTTCTCAAATTTCAGCTCGATGTACTCCTCCTTGACGATCACCTTGATAACGAAGAGATCACCAAAACGAATATGCGCTTGATCCCAGAATATATCCAGTTCCCCGTGAACTCAATGCAATCTTCGACCACTCAATATGTTCCAAAGATCTCGACATTGTCTCTCGCCAAGAGACGAGAAGCCCCGTGAACTTGACGTAATCTTCGATCTTTCGATGGAATAACATCATAACCATCTACTACCTCAATCTTGAGATGCTATCAAAATAACATGAACATCATATCAGAATAGTTCAAATGACAGAATAGTTCAGAAAATGTAAATGAATAAGAAACGTTTGAATGATACCAGAGATTCGACATGTAAACTATCATCCTCAATCCTACGCACGTAGAACTGAGGAATCTCAAAGAACTCGTCAAATTCCAATTCCATTGGGGCGTCTTTGAATAAAGCGAAAGATATCGCATTCATTTCTGAATACATGACATCTCTCGGTTCGTGAAATATGGTCTTTAGAAGGGCTGGCTTGCACACATTTTTTATCTGTTTAAACTCTGATCAAAGAGACGAAGACAGTTAGAAAAATTCTAAACAACTTAATGTGTAAGAAAAAGAACAGAAACCAGCATACCCGTGTACTGAACAAAAGGTTTTGTAGCATTGTGTTTGTTAGTCACTTCAACACTGAACACATGTTGATCTTCATCCCAAGTGAAGTTGACAACATCGCCAGTTTCGATGTCGTAGGCTACACACAGTGCTCTCCACTGCGTTCCACGGATCGAGGTGTGAATATGTGTCTTCCAACTATCACTTAGCCGCTTACACAGGGCTCTCCGCTTCGTTTCAATTTCGATTTCCCACCTTTCCAGGTAGAAGTAGTACGTGTCTCCCTTCGGGCACTTAGCCTCCATCCAGTTCTTACGAGAGCCAATTGCCCGGCTCTCTAGAAGAAATCGTAAAGGGCATGTCAGAATCTACATGTAATACAAAACCGGAGAAACTATGAAGACACTAATTGAAGGAAAAACAAATGACATTTCCTCGAATTTGAAAGGCAATACTTTGAACTTCCTCTTCGTAACCGTATTCAATCGGGAGTTTGATAGTATTGGAACGACGAGTGAGTGTACGACAGAAAGTTGCTTCGTGACGGCACATAGCACAGAGATCTACGACATCGCCATCGGAATCCTATTTTAACAAATGAAATTTAGAACTAGATGAACAGGCGAAACCTGGAGTTTTCCCCATTCCGCAAGCCAAATAGATAATCAAATCTACTCACATACAATGCACCATTCGGAAGCTCAAGAAGGTAAATGAAACATGTAGAGAAGATGGCACTAACCATCGGAATGGGGTTGATAGATTGCAGCTGAAACCGTCGGCGACCAAAAATCCCAACGGCGACGGCGGCCGTACAATGGCGTTGGTGATGGAGCTCCTTGCTTGTCCCTCCTCTCGACGGGCGACATGCGACGGCAATGGCGATGGAGCTCCTTTGCGCCTTCAATCACCCTGCTCTACGCCTTCAATCAAACGGGCGACTGCAATGGCAATGGCGATGGGGGTTCCTGGGGTTTTCTCGGGCGCTTCTATGGGCGGCAGCAGTGAGCCAGGGAAGAAAGACCACATGGGCCCCATCGGTGGTATTAAACTAAAGCCCCGGCCCCATTCGATGCGATTCCAACCGAGCAGCCCCTGGCCGACCCCACCAGTCAGGCCAAGTGACAGTCAATGGGTGTTGACCATACGATAACGGAGCGTTTGGCCGTTCGCGGGCCATCCGCGAGCCAGCCAGGACACGGACGAGGAAAACTACGCGGGTAGGGCACAAACAGATAAAACAGAGGTAGCCAGGGCACAGAATCGATTGACCCCAAGACTATTTGAGCACATCCAAGAGGAAGTCACAAAGTTTGATGATTACTTCAAGTTGAGGTATGATTGCTACCGGCAACTATCCTTCTCCCCTATGCAGAAATGCACCGCTGCTTTGAGAATGCTTGCCTATGGGAAAGCCGCTGATGCCGTAGACGAGTATGTCCGGATGGGAGAGAGTACATGCATCGAGGCTATGGAGCACTTTGCATACGCTGTCGTGAAAGTTTTTGGGCCAAAATATCTGATAGAACAAATGCCGAGGATACTGCAAGGCTACTTGCCCTAGGAGAAGCAATAGGATTTCCTGGTATGCTAGGTTCAGTGGATTGCATGCATTGGAAATACTGTCCAACGGGATTGCGTGGGCAGTACGGGCACAGCAAGGAGGCTACAATTGTACTTGAAGCTGTGGCATCTCAAGACTTGTGGATTTGGCATGCTTTTTTGGCATGCCCGGTTCTCACAACGACATCAATGTGCCTCAGCGCTCTCCCCTGTTCAGGAGGCTCTGTGATGGGAAGCTCCACCATGCAACTACACCGTCAACGGACACGACTACACCATGGGATACTATCTTGTAGATGGTATATATCCTCAGTGGGCGGCCTTTGTGAAAACTATCTGTAATCCCACTACTCCCAAAAGACGTGCATTTGCAGCTGCGCAGGAATAAGTTAGGAAAGATGTGGAGAGGGCATTTGGTGTGTTGCAAGCTCGTTGGGGCATAGTTCGTGGAACGTCTATGATGTGGGATCCGGAGGTTCTATGGCAGGTCATGACTTGTTGTGTAATTTTTCACAACATGATTGTGGAGGATGAGGAAGAAGGGGCTGCTCGCACTGACTTTGAGAAGCCTGGAGAACTTGTCCACCTACCTGAACAAGAAGCAGAGTATGTCATGCAATTCCTTGAGATGCATCGACAACTTCGAAATGAAGTAGTGCACACCCAACTACCCATTGATCTGGTGGAACATATGTATGTATTCATGGGGAAGGACTGACTTTTAATTTGCAATGATTTGTGTCCGAATAATGTGAACTTTTATGTCTGGCTACTTTTGTTTGTTTAGGTACAATTATTAATTGTAATAACGTGATGTGAACAATTTATTTCAACATCAAAACTACCTCTATGATGGATGTGCATGGCTTGCATGTATTTGGGTGTCAATATTTCAACATTGTGGTTGCAGGACACTACTTTTGGGGGTTGTCCGGTCACGCGTCCGCGGACACTTTGGGGGCCGAATTTGGGGCCTCCGGTTGGAGATGCTCTAAGGTAGCAGCTATTGATCTCTAGTTGCATCATTCATTTCCCAATCGGGTGTAGCTGAAACAAGCAAAGTTGCATGATGGAATATTAAGTATTTTTTATGTTTAGATATTAGGCAATTTCCAGATGAGTTTAATTAGTGAAGACAGCAACACAAATGCACTAGCAATATTCACAACATTCACTAACACTAGACACATGTAGCAGATTTACATATGACCCAAACACTAGTGCTAAGAAAGAGATGAATAACACATACATGTTGACCGGGAAGGTCCCTGCCACAACATCATTGTCGTCGCCCATGGAAATTAAGTAGACGTAGATGTACTGCCGACTTCGGTGTTGCAGTCGGTGTGGAAGTCGTTGAACGAAGCGAACAATCAAGACGCTCTAAAAACTGTATCGCCCGTCTCCTGGTGCAAAAATCTTAACGAACGGGGTTTCGGAGGCCTGCTCTCCCGGATGGCTGTCCACGCGGTCGCCAGCTCCCGGGAAATGATGGATGAGGAAGCAGCAGTAAGGACAGTGGGGAATGAAATACTATGTTGCACAAATGGGGCGGATGCAAGTCACGATTCCTATACTCCCCGATATTTGGCAGTAAGTTAGTTCTCGGGTTTTCTGCACTAATATGCAACCAACATGGCACCATGTTAGTAGATTATCCTGTCAATTAGCCTTATATATTGGCCTTATAAATAAAACCGGAGGGAGTAAGAGCATCTCCAGTCGGGGCGCCCAAATGGCCACCCAAAGGCCTTTGGGGCGTGCCGGACACTTTTTTGCCCCCACTCGCGCCACCCAAATCATTTTTCGGTCCGGCGCGGCCCAGTTTTGTGTCCGGCACGCCCAGCCCACGCCCTCAACTTGGGGAGGCTTGGGGCGGCCCCGTCACTACGAAACTGCAGTCCCCGACGCGCGGGACACGCCTGGCAGTGAGACACGAGGCGGTGGTAGTCGTCAAAGGCGCGTGACGCCTCGGTTTCACTGCCCGGCGCAGACGCCCAACGAGCCGTCGCGCAGGCCCCAGTGATGAGCCGTCGCGTCGCCTCCCTGTGCTCGCCGGAGTGAATGCGGCGCGCCTTTTCGAGAGCGGCGTTAATGCCCACCGCTCTCCGGCGACAATAACCCCCCCCCCCCCCCCCCCCCCCCCCCCTCACTCGCCGCCACGCCTCTCTCCTCTCTTCCTCCGCCGCCTCCTTCTACACCGCACGCCACCGCACGAGATGGCCGACAACTGGCGACGCACCGGAGGCGCGGCGGCAAACGGCTTCGGGCCGCACACCCTCCTCCAGGCCAAGTCCAAGGCGCTGCGGGAGAACGACTACCCCGTGCCTCCCGACATGTGGGTCGGAGGCCGGTTCGCCATCAGTGTCCACAGCATCCCGGTGCCGCGGCCGCTCACGCGGGCGAAGCACGATTTCTATGCCGCGTAGATCGCCCATTACTGGAACGATCTGACGCCGGAGCAGCGCGAGGACCCGCGCTGGAACCCGGTGGACCCGGGCAACGCCCCCGCTACGAGGAGGCGTTCCAGCGCTCCTTCGAGGAGGAGATGAACCGCTGGGACGGCCCCGGCCCGGTGCCCAGGGACAAGAACGTCCTCGTGCGTGAGGCGTTCTGGATCGTGCCTCACCGCACGCTCCCTGCCGTCATGGAGCACATCATTAACGATGGCTCCGTGCTGGAGTGGACGCCGGCGGCGCATGTTCCGCCTCCGCCTCATGCACTGCCAGCCAACCGGTGGGCATCGCCAGACAATAGGTGGGCAGCGCGTGCGTCGCCTCCTTCCTCGCGCTCGATGGCATCCTCCTCGCGCGCATCCTCCTCGTTGCGCTCCTCATCCTCCCGCTCCCGCGCCACCCGCTGCTCACTCCGAAGCCGGAGCCGATGAAGTTGAAGGCGGAGCCGGGGACGTCGCAGGCGGCGATGCTCTACGCCGAGCTCTAGGCGGCCAGCAGGCCCACGACAAAGACGACCTCCTCCGGGCGGCGGAGGCCGCGTCCCTGAACGATGTGCCGCCCGTGGACGGGTCGGCTGCCTGCGCCTCGTCGGCGTACATGCACGCCCAGAAAACTGGCGTGCCGTTCGTTGACCTCACCGGCGACGCCCCCGGCCCTAGCCGGGTCAAGAAGGAGGACGACGACGAAGCAGGAACCAGCGGCGTGAAGGAGGAGGAGAAGGACCCCTACTGGGCCTTCGACCGCCGCTACCAGCAGAATTAGGTTTAGGTTTATGTTTCGTTCAAATCTGTAAAATTTCCTAAAATTTGAATGAAATCCGTCGAAATTTAAATTTATTAAAATATCTGGTTTGGGCGGCGCGAGTGGGGAGCGACGGGCGCCGCGACTGGAGATGCTCTAATAAACGGAGAAACGCAACCGATCGGGTCTAGTCCATCCCGAAGGGGAATAATGAAACTTTTTTTTGGCGGGTACGTATGGACTTCTTTCTCCAATATCGGGGAGTATAGGAATCGTGACACCTTTTTTATTTGTGTACGTGTGGAGGGGAAGGAGGCGGCTTCCCTCCCGCTTCGCCAATCCTCGAAGATTAGGAACTGTTGCTCGTTGGCGTCCTCCTTCTTCTCCTCCAGCCGATCGCTTGGTAAGAAAGCCCTACCTTGCTCCGACCTATTGTTCAGTTTGCTGTGTCAGACAGATCTGGTTTTGCTCTCGTATTTCCTTTGTTCTAATCAGCCAGACGCCCAGACTTGTCTTGCTCAAGGTCGATCTACCCCCTTCAGTCCTTGTATTTCTACATGGTTCGCGGGGGCATCTTAAAATTTATTTTGATGTATATTACTCTAATTTTTTTGCTAGAACTAATTTGAGATAGTAGTATTACCAAGGGCAGTCATTTTATTCCCCGCAAAATAGAGAGCATTCATTTTATTATTTCAAGGTTAGAAAATAGGTTGATCTTGCCTATTCGTTTCAAAACAATACAACTCTAACATTGAAAATAATTCAATTGTGTAATGTCCAAGATGATAAACTGGCCAATTCACTTCTTCTATATCAATGAAAAGGTCTTTTGCCTAGTTTCAAATAAAATAATGTCCAAGATGCGGGCAAGTCCTGCAGTGTGGCCTAGGTGTCTTTTGCCTAGTGTGAATTTTTGAGCCATTAGACTTGCACGGTCGCCACCTCCGCCGCCGGTGGCCTAGGTAGCTCCATCCTCCTCCCACCTCCGCCGCCGGTGGCCACCTCGGCCACGGTGCGGCCGCGCCGCCTCCCTCCATCTTCCTCCGCTCCCGGCCATGGACTCGCCCCTTGAGTCCTCGCAGTCGCGCCGCTGGGCGGACTACTCAGATGAGGAGGACGACACCTCGCCGCGCTCCTACTGTGAGGTGTTGAAGAGCGGCTCCCCTCCGGCAACCCCTCCGACCGTGCCGTCGCCTGCGCCGGTCTCCTCCAGTCCGTTCCCCTCGCCGGTGCGGGCTGCACCGCAAAGGAGGGCTCGCTCCCCGCCGCCGGTGCCTCTGGTTGGGGGACCTCGCCCATGGACTCATGGTGGTGGGCAGAAGCGCCACCGTGGAGCGCAGCTTCCGGCGTTGGTGATTCGTGACGATATGCCGCCGGATCTTGCTGGCTGCTGCTTCAACTACGCCAAGCCGGGCCATATCGCTCGTGACTGCACCGGCGACACCGTCTGCCTGCGGTGCAAGGAGGAAGGGCACCACACTCGGGAGTGCACACAGCAGCGGCCACCGGCGCCGCCGTTTGCAGGAGGCATGCATGGTCGGCGGGGCCCTAGGGGCGTGGACGAGGTGCAGGCGAGGCGAGCCCCGGTGCACGAACGTATCGGGGTCAGGGTCCCTCCCTCGCCGCAGGTCGGCATCGAGTCCGTGGCGTCGCGTGCGGCTCCGGCGGGCGGCTACGTGAGGTGCCGTCGCTCCCCGTCGCCGGTTCCTCGACGCGGCGGTGGCGAGGGTGAGGCCGCGGGCATGGACCGCCGCGACGGCTCTGTGCGTGCTGCAGACCGCCTTAGGGAGCAGGTCGTTGGCGTGGACCGCCGTGGAGAGCATGGCGTGGATCGCCGCAAAGAGCAAGGCGTTGAGCGCCGTGGTGAGCAAGGCCAGGGCGAGCAAGGCCTGGGCGGCGAGCAGCGTGGTCGTGGCGGCGTGGATTCGAACCGCTGGGTGCCGTCGCGCGAGGACTTCCCTCCCCTCCGCTCTGGCCGGACCGGGAGCGCGCCAGAGCCGCCGCCCTCGCCTGTGGCGTCCTCCCCGGAGACGCAGCGGGTGCCAAGGCCGGCAGAGGGTGGTCCTAAGCGCGAAGTGGTGATTATACCTCGCTCGGAGGAAATCAACAGAGCGGAGGATGCCCTCAAGTGCAGCATGGTGGCGTTCCTCTCTGGAAGCCGGGGTCGAGTTTCGCCGGAGGAGGCGGAACGAGCAATCGTGGAGCGTTTTCCCAGCGTGGAGGGGTATTTTTCGACCCATCGGTACTGGCCGGCGGACTTCCTCTTCGCCTTCACCAGGAGGAGCTTCATGAAGGAGGTCGCCACTGCCGACGTCGTGGATGGGAGAGGCTTCTCCTTGCGGTTCTCTCCCTGGAACCGCCAGCTGCAGGCGGCAAGCTGCTCAATGCGCTACAGGGTGGCGCTCGAGCTCACCGGCATCCCAGCCCACGCTTGGAAGCAGGCGACGGCCACGGCGCTGCTCGGGTCTGCGGCGTGGATTGAGAGTCTCGGGCCGGCGACGGCCAGTGCGGATGACATGCGCCGGTTTGAGGTCACTGCGTGGGTCGAAGAGCTGGACCGCATCTCGCCGGAGAAAGAACTTGGATCGAGGAGCCGGACGACCTCATGGAGGAAGATGAGGGACTGGTCTTGCCGGGCGAGGCCTTGATGCCGCTCGAAAAGACCATGCTCAAGTACGTCGTGAAGACTCAGGTGATCAGATCAACGGCCATGCGTTCGGGGCGCTCTCGCTCACCGGGCGGCGGCGGAGGTGGCGGTCACGGCGGGAGACGTGACACCTCCGGTGATGGTCGTGATGCGAGGGGTCCGCGTGGAGATCCCCCTCCCAGGGCGCGGGGCCGCAAAGCGCGCGACGAGCCTCGCTGGCGCCGCAGGGACGCCGGCAACGGCTCCGGCGATCGCCGGATCTTCGGCGGCAGAGAAAGAGGCCCGGCGGCCGAGCCAGAGGTGGAAGAAGATAGTGCAGCGGGTGGGCTCGCGGTCGTAGCAGCGCATGGGCCCAGCACGTGGAATCGGTCGGGAGAAGCTGGGATCCAATGGAGCTGGAAGCTGATCTAGCCAATGTGGAAGGCACACGTGGCCCTGCTGGAACCAGGCTTGACCACTCCAAGGACTCGATGGATGCGGATCAGCCGCGTGGTGTACAAGGATGGTGCAACCTGCAAAGCTGCTGCTAGTGTCTGGAAAAGCCTCGGTCTTCCCTGGGCAAACCTTGGCTGCTTGTGAAGACGCAGGCCAGCAGCTTTTGCTGTCACGCGGTGGAGATTTGGACGCCCCATTTTTCAAAATTTGAACACCCCGGGTCCCCGATCCCCAGATGCATCTGATCAGTTGCTGCCAGGTCTGGTGGGCTACGAGGCAAAGCGGATGGATGGAGCCAAAGATGGTGAGCTCTTGCTCTCCTCTGTCGGACTGCTGTCATCTGGCTACAGTGGGCCTGCCTCCTCTCCTTGTACCCCTGACAGCGGGGCCAGCAAGCTTGGTGGATCCCCAGTTTCGGTGTTGGAGTTCTTTCCCATCTCCTTGTCTTTGGAAGGAGCTGGTGCGTTGCAGACCCAAGGATCTGCGCATGCAGTGGAGGTTGATCAGCCTGTTGCCGTGGTGGATGAGCTGGGTTCGGCCCAAGATGTGGAGTAGTTCAAGCAGGGCTACATATAGCCCGTGGCATCCATCCTTCACAGGCCGATGAAGCGCAGCCGCAAGAAGAGGATTTATTCAGGACCGGTGCGGCGCAGCAGCAGGCACCGTGGGAAGTTCGCCGCGGGTACTCCGGTAAAGCGCCAGCAGCGAGAGTTGATCACACGGTTGAAGATCGCGAGGGAAGGCGAGACCATTGGCGACGAGGCGTTGAACGCTTACCTGGACTTGTTCAGCCAGTCGTTACCGCAGGAGCACATTGACGCGATTTTGAGCCTGTTCGGGTGGCTACCTGAGGCGTTGCCGTTGGCCGAGGACGTGCCGGTGTAGTGCCTAGTTTAGGCGTGGATCTGTTGTTGTTTTTTTATCCTTTAGCTGATTGTACCCTGTACTTGTTGTCATTCGGAACTATGTTGGATATGGATCTTGTGATTGCCATTTGGAATGCGCGTGGATTAAACTCGGTGGCGCGTAGAGCGGTGATTTTCCAGGCTATGACGGCGACTGGCGCCAAGGTAGTCTGCCTCCAGGAGACTAAGATGGAAATCATTACGGCTCAGATCGTCCGCGATTGCCTCGGGGTGGCCTTTGACGGGTTCCTTTACCTGCCGGCCATGGGTTCACGTGGAGGCATTTTGCTTGCATCGCAATCCGAGTATGTCACGGTCACTAACCCTCACTTGACCACTAACGCGCTCACTGCTAGCATCTCGATTGGAGGGGATCAGGCGTGGTGGTTCACCGGCGTCTATGGCCCTCAGGGCGTGGGTGCGAAGCATGCCTTCCTTCAGGAGCTTCGCGATATTCGAGACCTGCATGCAGGGCCGTGGATGGTTGCAGGAGATTTCAATCTCATCATTGACCCAGAGGACAAGAACCAGGGTGTCCTTCACCGTGCGATGATGGGGAGATTCCGGCGTACTTTATCGTTGTTGGAATTAAAAGAGATCTACCTAAATGGGCGAAGGCTCACTTGGTCCAATGAGCGACAGCAACCAACTATGGAGAAGCTGGATAGGGTCTTTTTGACCGTGGATTGGGAGGAGCGCTTTCCTGACGCCTTTCTGTCGGCGAACTCCTCTGGGCTTTCTGACCACTGCCCCCTGGTGCTGAGCCTAGCCCCAGATTTACAGATAGGGCGGAGATTCCAATTTCAGTCTTTCTGGACGAAGGCGGAAGGCTTTCTGGAGGTAGTGCAGGAGGCTTGGTCTTCCGTGGAACATGAGGTCAACCCCTTCAAGAGGTTGGACCTCAAGCTTCGAGCCACGGCCAAAAGCCTGGCAAGGTGGAGTAGCAAATTCATTGGCAACATCAAAATGCAGATTCTGATAGCCAATGAGATAATCTTGCGAATCGACGTGGCCATGGAGAACCGACCCCTCTCACCGGCAGAGAGGGGGCTTAGGAAGGTCCTAAAAGGAAAGCTGCTTGGGCTGGCATCTCTTGAGCGATCCATGGCAAGGCAACGAGCGAGGGTACTATGGCTGCGAGAGGGCGATGCCTGTACGAGGTTCTTTCACATGCATGCAAGCCACAGACGGCATGAAAACTTCATTGGCCACCTCATGGTCGATGGTGTTAGGAAGACTGAGCATGTGGATAAGGCTGAGGCCGTGGATGGTTTCTTTGACGATCTACTCGGGACGGAGGTGGACAGGCCTTTCTCCTTCGACTTAGACTTCTTGCAGTTGCCCTCTGTGGATCTCTCCCACCTAGAGATGGCCTTCTCTGAGGAGGAGGTGTGGAACGCCAACAGGAGCATGCCACTTGACAAATGCCCCGGACCGGATGGATTCTCCAACAGATTCTATGTTGCTTGTTGGGGAATCATCAAAGGAGATATCATGGAGGCGTTCAGCTCCTTATCTAGACGTGACGCCCGTGGATTCAGCTCAGTCAACCAGGCGTTGATCATGTTGCTGCCCAAGAAGGCGGGGGCGGAGGAAGTTCAGGACTTCCGCCCCATCAGCTTGATTCATGGGTTCGCCAAGCTGGTGGCGAAGGTGGTGGCATGCAGGGTGGCCCCCTCCATTCCGCAGCTAGTGGGAGCACATCAGAGTGCCTTTGTGCGTGGACGGTGCCTTCACGATAATTTCATGATGGTCCAGTGTACGGCGCGCAAGCTTCATAGTTCAAACACCCCAGCTGTCCTCTTGAAGCTTGACATCACCAAGGCTTCCGACACGGTCAGCTGGGCCTTCCTTCTAGAGGTGTTGAGGAAGATGGGCTTCGGACATCTTTTACTCGCGACCATATGTGCCCTCCTGTCGTCAGCCTCCCCTAGGGTGCTTCTCAATGGTCATCCTGGTGGAAAGATTTTCAACAGGCGTGGATTAAGGCAGGGAGACCCGCTCTCGCCTCAGTTGTTCATTATGATCATGGAGATCCTGCATCTGTTGATTGAGAGGGCTACGGCCTGTGGATTGCTTTCGCCTTTGGCTGACTCAGGCCTTAGGCACTGCACGTCGATATATGCTGATGACGTGGTGACCTTCTGTAACAGCCCAAAGTGTGAAAACCTAAAAACCCGAGTAAAATTTTCACTTTTGCATATCATGCATGCATCATGGCATCCATTTAAAATTGCTAAACTACATAATAGTTGGTTTGGCAACATTGAAAAGTGAATTGCCACACTTGCTTGAATCAAAACTTCCACACAATGATGGCACTCAAAGTTGCAAAACAAAATTACTTTGACATCCCCTATCTGTCAAGGAAGTTCCAAGAGCTCCAAAATAATATTTTGCGTTTGCTCCAAATTGTTAAAGGAGCAACATCGTTGAATATAGCAAAATGCCCTATTTTGAACCTAAGAACAAAGGCTGTCAAAAACTTTTTATTTGGCAATGCCAATTTTTTGTGGTGCCTCTACATGTTATTGGGAGGCTACCCAAATTTTTGCAGATTTTTATAAAATGTTTTGGTGCCCTCATAAAATTCAGGAACTGAAAGAGAAGAAAAGACCCAGGCGGCGGTAGTACCGCTGGGTTAAGCGGTACCACCGCCCGAGAGCTGCCGCCACCGCTACCGCAGCCGCTACCGCCGGAATCGGCGTCCGACGCGCTCGACCGGTACCAACAAGTACCGCTGCCGGTACCGCCGCCGGTACCGCCGAGGTGGGGAAGAGCGAAAACAGAACGCACCAGCGGTACCACCGCTGGGTTAAGCGGTAGTACCGCCGCTGCGGGATTTTTCAGCACGGGCTAAAGGCCACTGCCCCTGCCCTATCCACTCTCTCTCTCTCTCTCTCCTTTCTTCCCCACAAGCTCCAAACCGAGCCCGCCATGGCCGAGCTCACCGCCGGAGTTTGAGCTAGGCCCGAGCAAATCGAAGACCATAGGAAGTTGCACCTCGACGTCCTCTACCATTCCACCGAAGGAATCAAGCCAAAGCGTTGTACATTGCCCGGATTCGCGTTCTTCGTCCGTGACGTGCGCCGCACTCCAAGCAAGTCGTCGTCGACCCCGACCTCCCCCTTCTTCGTCAAGCCTACCCAGGAGTTCAGGGTGAGCATGTGAACCTCCCCATGCTTTCTCTCTCGCTCCCTCTTGCTCTCTAGCTCAAATGCACCGAAGCTCGCCGTTGCACTGCTTTTGTGCGTACCCCGGATTTTTCCGGTTATTGTTACCACCGGATAATCTGGTTCACCTATTGTCCACACTAATGTTTACTTCTCACCCCAATCTTTGTAAATTGATTACAAGTATGTTGATTCACCCGAAACCATGCATCCTCACATGTCATGTCATTCATATGCAAGATAACCTTGGGTTCATCTATAGTAATCAACAAGTAAAGGTGATGCATTACTTACCCTCACGGTGTACTCAAGATGTACCCTTTTTGCATCCGAGCTCTGTTTAAATTGTGTAGCTGGAATCATCCTCCTCTCAAGGATTAAAAGGTCATGTCATCATGTGGTTGTGCATTGCATTGATAAACATGTGTGGTGATTGATTTGTTTCTTTGCTTCGTTAGATCAAGCCGACGGGGTTACTACACAATACCCCGAGGATCCGTACTACCACGTGGATCAAGGCAAGCGTAATCCCCCCTCTGAGCATATCTTATCCTATTTTCCGCAAATATTTTCTCCACTATAATATTGCATGCGGTTCTAAATGTCATTTTACTTGGATTAGAGTATCCTATAGTTGCATTAAGATTCCGATGCCAATTACCTGTTTCCCCTCCTATTATCCATAGGATTGTATTGTTGGCCTGAAATACTTAACTATGCTATGTTGAGGCTTAGCCATGCTTAGTTAAATGCTTAGCCGTCCGATGGATACTTCATGTTGGAAACAGGTTGTTGAAGTGTTCAGATGATGGTGGAGAATTTGTGGTGACAGGTAATAAAATGCTTAAAGGTGGGGATGAGAGGCCACTTCGGTATGGTGGTGTTTTGTCTCACTCTCGCCGCCTAGGTGCGAGTTCTTTACCTCTTGAACCAAGAATGAGCGCGCTTCCTTTCGGTGGGGTATATGGAGCCCTCGTCGACCGACTAACTTGGGCGGGACTAGCCAGGGTCCTCTAGTTTGAGCTTCCATTTGCGTGTGCGTGAAGATGGTGGCCAAGACTGAGATGAGGATGGTGGGGTTTAGGAAAATGAGTGGCCACGGGACAGGGTGTTGGAGGCACTGAACCTGTCTCGTCCTCACTGATGATCCTGGGTTAGTCTTTAACAAGGTAAAGGTTGTAACCGTTCCCACTCAGCCGGCTTTCCCCGGAAGAGAGCTACGAGTAGGCAATGAGCCGGGCGGTACCGAAGGTAAACACAGTGCACCCCTGCAGGGTTAAATCTTTTCGAAAAGCCGTGTCCACGGTTAAGGACAACTTGGGAAAGGACGATAAGACCATAGAATAACTTTAACGGAATGATTAAAAACTGGGTACTAGAGGTACCATTTCAAGATTGCAAGGTGAGCTTCCTCGAGGGTGATTCGGGGAGGTGCCTTTGATAAACAGGTACAGTGGTTGATGATGAGTAAGGTGATGAAAGAAAGAGTTACTCCTTACCTCTTTTTGAAAATATTCTGATTAGTCGATGCCTTTGAGTTATGTTCTTCATAAATAAAATTAGCTTTATGCAAAAGAGCCATATAACTTTGAAAGCCTCATCGAGCATATATTAGCTCTTAATCTTGCGAGTTCGTCGAACTCAACGTCGTTTGTTTTGTTTCAGAGGAGGACTTCACCGACCTCGAAGGTGGGTTCTTTGTGGACGTCGACGAGTAGTCTGGGGTTCCCAGGTGGCAGCTTGGGACATCCCGGAACAGCTGGCGCTGTGATGTTTATCTGTAGGCCTCTTAGGCCATATGTTGGATCTTGTTGTTTAGAACAACCTAATTCGCTTCCGCTTGATGTAATGTTGGGTCTGTGACCTCTGGTTGTCATTTGCTATCTTTCTCTATTATAAGAGTTGAACTATATGGTTTGTGTCGTAGAGTCTGTGATGTGCCAGTTGTTCCACAAGTCTTGATCTCTCTATTATACATTGAGGGTTGTGCCTGTGTTAAGGCATCAATCGGTGTGTTGTGTTGCCGATGATCCATTCCGAGCAACACCTGCCAAAGGTTTTGGCCGGGGATTGGTAAACCCGTAACCTCCGGTTGTATCGCTTAACCGGTGACACACAGCATCACTGTATAACAGTCGGGTCGGGGCACCACAAGTTGGTATCAGAGCAGTACTGCCTGTAGGAAACCCTTCTACTGGTCGATGTTGAGTCTAGTGTTTGTGAAAATATTTTAACCTAAAAATGAGTTATGAAAATCATCCTAGGATTCTTTTTACTCCTTATCTGGTTACCCTCTAATCTCGGAGCAATCTTACCTCGATTTGATTTAAAGGTTTTACTCCTCGTCTGTTACTTCAAAATGATTAGAAACGGGGTGGGTTCGACTTTAGTGTTATGTGTTACGTTGCTCCCGCTGCGTTGCAATCCCAAATCAACTCAGATGTTTCTACCGAGCTTAACCTTTTGATCCTTTCTTTGGGTTTTAACCCACGGACTTGAACATAAGGTCCCGGATTGTGTCAACTGGAGTGTGTTAAGTTGTGATTTCTTAAGATCAAGATCAGAAAGGAGGATATTCCGAAGACGGCTTTTGTTACTCGTTATGGCTCATATGAGTATACCGTCATGTCCTTTGGTCTCACCAATGCCCCAGCTACTTTCATGAGGCTCATGAACTCCATCTTCATGGATTATCTTGACAAGTTTGTCGTCATTTACATTGATGACATCCTCATCTATTCCAAGACCAATGAAGAGCATGAGGAACATCTTCGGTTGGTTCTGACAAGACTTCGAGAACACCGCCTCTATGCCAAGTTCTCCAAGTGTGAGTTCTGGCTGGATAATCTCATCTTCCTTGGTCATGTGATATCCGCTAATGGTGTGGCTGTCATCCCTGACAAGATTCAGTCCATTTTGGATTGGAAAACTCCAATGTCAGTCAAAGACATTCGTAGCTTTCTCGGATTGGCGGGTTATTACCGCCGATTCATCGAAGGTTTCTCCAAGATAGCCAAGGCTCTGACTGACCTTCTCAAGAAGGATAAAAAGTTTGTATGGTCGGCCGAAGCTGAAGAGAGTTTCCAAACACTGAAAGCCAAGCTCACGTCCGCTCCTGTGCTTCTCCTGCCGGACACCAGCAAGGATTTCGTCGTCTTCTGTGACGCCTCTCTACAAGGCTTGGGTTGTGTATTGATGCAAGATGGCCATGTGGTGGCGTATGCTTCTCGCCAATTGAAGCCGCATGAGCTCAACTACCCAACTCATGATCTAGAACTTGCCGCTGTGGTCTATGATTTGAAGCAATGGAGACCATATCTGTTTGGTAACCGTTGCGAGATCTTCTCGGATCACAAGAGTCTGAAATACCTCTTCACCCAGCCGGATTTAAATCTCAGGCAAAGGCGTTGGTTGGAGTTAATCACGGACTATAATGTGAGTCTGAATTATCAACCCGGCAAGGCAAACGTCGTGGCTGACGCGCTAAGTCGGAAGTCCTATGGCAACAATCTGATGATTGAGAAGGCCCAACCTTCTCTACATGAAGAGTTTGCCCGTTTGAACCTGGAAATTGTTCCATCCGGCTACCTTGCAAATCTGGAGATCAAAGCTACTCTTGTAGCCAGATTAAGGATGCTCAGAAGCTGGATGAGGGTATCCTGAATATCAAGAAGAACATTGCTAGTGGCAAGGCCAAATGTTTCTCGGAAGATGAATCCGGAGTTGTTTATTTTGGTGACCGTCTAGTGGTGCCAAAGAACCGGAATTTGAGGGAGCTCATTCTACAAGAAGCTCATGAATCACCTCTCTCTATTCATCCCGGTAGTACCAAAATGTACCAAGACCTTCGGCCACAATTCTGGTGGACTCGTATGAAACGAGAAATTGCCAAGTATGTTGCTGAATGTGACACATGTCGACGGGTAAAAGCTGAACATCAAAGACCTGCCGGCACTCTTCGCCCTATTGCTGTCCCGGAATGGAAATGGGATGAAATTGGTATGGACTTCATCACCGGGTTTCCCCGATCTCAAAAGGGCAACAATGCAATCTGGGTAATCATTGATCGACTGTCCAAGGTTGCTCACTTCCTACCAGTCCGTGATGATATACGGGCAAGTCAACTTGCTGACTTATATTTGGCTCGTATTGTTCCATTGCATGGGGTCCCTCTGAGGATCATATCAGACCGTGGAAGTATCTTTGTATCCAAATTCTGGCAGAGTTTCCAAACTGCCATGGGGTCCCGTCTCAACTTTAGCACCGCCTACCACCCCCAAACTGATGGTCAGACTGAAAGAGTGAACCAAGTGTTGGAAGACATGCTTAGGGCATGTGTGATCTCTTTTGGCCAGGGTTGGGAAAAGTACCTTCCTTTCGCGGAGTTCTCCTACAACAATAGCTATCAAGCTAGTCTGGGCATGGCTCCCTTCGAGGCTCTATATGGAAGAAAATGCCGCACTCCGCTGAATTGGTCCGAGACCGGAGAGAGAGCACTCTTTGGTCCGGATGTGATCAATGAAGCTGAGGAGAAGGTGAGAATCATAAGAGAGAATCTGAAGATTGCTCAGTCTAGGCAGAAGAGCTACTATGACAAGCACCATCAGGAAATTCACTATGAAATTGGTGATAAAGCTTATCTCCGTGTCTCTCCCCTTCGAGGCGTTCGCCGCTTCGGAATAAAAGGGAAATTGGCACCTCGCTATGTTGGCCCCTTCACCGTTCTGGCCAAGCGAGGAGATCTTTCTTATAAGTTGGAGTTACCGGTCATCTTTCCCAATGTGCATGATGTGTTCCATGTATCTCAACTTCGCCGGTGTTTCAAGGATCCTATCCATGGGGTCAATCATGAAGAGCTAGATCTGTAGGAAGATCTCACTTATCGCGAGCATCCTATCCGTGTCCTTGATGAAGCTGAAAGAATGACCCGGAACAAGACTACCAAGTTCCTTAAAGTTCAGTGGTCTCACCACTCCGAAGATGAAGCAACTTGGGAACGAGAGTCTAGTCTTCGTGAGGAGTATCCTGACTTCTTTCCGCAACCTTAGAATCTCGGGACGAGATTCCTGTAAGGAGGGTAGATTTGTAACAGCCCAAAGTGTGAAAACCTAAAAACCCGAGTAAAATTTTCACTTTTGCATATCATGCATGCATCATGGCATCCATTTAAAATTGCTAAACTACATAATAGTTGGTTTGGCAACATTGAAAAGTGAATTGCCACACTTGCTTGAATCAAAACTTCCACACAATGATGGCACTCAAAGTTGCAAAACAAAATTACTTTGACATCCCCTATCTGTCAAGGAAGTTCCAAGAGCTCCAAAATAATATTTTGCGTTTGCTCCAAATTGTTAAAGGAGCAACATCGTTGAATATAGCAAAATGCCCTATTTTGAACCTATGAACAAAGGCTGTCAAAAACTTTTTATTTGGCAATGCCAATTTTTTGTGGTGCCTCTACATGTTATTGGGAGGCTACCCAAATTTTTGCAGATTTTTATAAAATGTTTTGGTGCCCTCATAAAATTCAGGAACTGAAAGAGAAGAAAAGACCCAGGCGGCGGTAGTACCGCTGGGTTAAGCGGTACCACCGCCCGAGAGCTACCGCCACCGCTACCACAGCCGCTACCGCCGGAATCGGTGTCCGACGCGCTCGACCGGTACCAACAAGTACCGCTGCCGGTACCGCCGCCGGTACCGCCGAGGTGGGGAAGAGCGAAAACAGAACGCACCAGCGGTACCACCGCTGGGTTAAGCGGTAGTACCGCCGCTGCGGGATTTTTCAGCACGGGCTAAAGGCCACTGCCCCTGCCCTATCCAGTCTCTCTCTCTCTCTCCTTTCTTCCCCACAAGCTCCAAACCGAGCCCGCCATGGCCGAGCTCGCCGCCGGAGTTTGAGCTAGGCCCGAGCAAATCGAAGACCATAGGAAGTTGCACCTCGACGTCCTCTACCATTCCACCGAAGGAATCAAGCCAAAGCGTTGTACATTGCCCGGATTCGCGTTCTTCGTCCGTGACGTGCGCCGCACTCCAAGCAAGTCGTCGTCGACCCCGACCTCCCCCTTCTTCGTCAAGCCTACCCAGGAGTTCAGGGTGAGCATGTGAACCTCCCCATGCTTTCTCTCTCGCTCCCTCTTGCTCTCTAGCTCAAATGCACCGAAGCTCGCCGTTGCACTGCTTTTGTGCGTACCCCGGATTTTTCCGGTTATTGTTACCACCGGATAATCTGGTTCACCTATTGTCCACACTAATGTTTACTTCTCACCCCAATCTTTGTAAATTGGTTACAAGTATGTTGATTCACCCGAAACCATGCATCCTCACATGTCATGTCATTCATATGCAAGATAACCTTGGGTTCATCTATAGTAATCAACAAGTAAAGGTGATGCATTACTTACCCTCACGGTGTACTCAAGATGTACCCTTTTTGCATCCGAGCTCTGTTTAAATTGTGTAGCTGGAATCATCCTCCTCTCAAGGATTAAAAGGGCATGTCATCATGTGGTTGTGCATTGCATTGATAAACATGTGTGGTGATTGATTTGTTTCTTTGCTTCGTTAGATCAAGCCGACGGGGTTACTACACAATACCCCGAGGATCCGTACTACCACGTGGATCAAGGCAAGCGTAATCCCCCCTCTGAGCATATCTTATCCTATTTTCCGCAAATATTTTCTCCACTATAATATTGCATGCGGTTCTAAATGTCATTTTACTTGGATTAGAGTATCCTATAGTTGCATTAAGATTCCGATGCCAATTACCTGTTTCCCCTCCTATTATCCATAGGATTGTATTGTTGGCCTGAAATACTTAACTATGCTATGTTGAGGCTTAGCCATGCTTAGTTAAATGCTTAGCCGTCCGATGGATACTTCATGTTGGAAACAGGTTGTTGAAGTGTTCAGATGATGGTGGAGAATTTGTGGTGACAGGTAATAAAATGCTTAAAGGTGGGGATGAGAGGCCACTTCGGTATGGTGGTGTTTTGTCTCACTCTCGCCGCCTAGGTGCGAGTTCTTTACCTCTTGAACCAAGAATGAGCGCGCTTCCTTTCGGTGGGGTATATGGAGCCCTCGTCGACCGACTAACTTGGGCGGGACTAGCCAGGGTCCTCTAGTTTGAGCTTCCATTTGCGTGTGCGTGAAGATGGTGGCCAAGACTGAGATGAGGATGGTGGGGTTTAGGAAAATGAGTGGCCACGGGACAGGGTGTTGGAGGCACTGAACCTGTCTCGTCCTCACTGATGATCCTGGGTTAGTCTTTAACAAGGTAAAGGTTGTAACCGTTCCCACTCAGCCGGCTTTCCCCGGAAGAGAGCTACGAGTAGGCAATGAGCCGGGCGGTACCGAAGGTAAACACAGTGCACCCCTGCAGGGTTAAATCTTTTCGAAAAGCCGTGTCCACGGTTAAGGACAACTTGGGAAAGGACGATAAGACCATAGAATAACTTTAACGGAATGATCAAAAACTGGGTACTAGAGGTACCATTTCAAGATTGCAAGGTGAGCTTCCTCGAGGGTGATTCGGGGAGGTGCCTTTGATAAACAGGTACAGTGGTTGATGATGAGTAAGGTGATGAAAGAAAGAGTTACTCCTTACCTCTTTTTGAAAATATTCTGATTAGTCGATGCCTTTGAGTTATGTTCTTCATAAATAAAATTAGCTTTATGCAAAAGAGCCATATAACTTTGAAAGCCTCATCGAGCATATATTAGCTCTTAATCTTGCGAGTTCGTCGAACTCAACGTCGTTTGTTTTGTTTCAGAGGAGGACTTCACCGACCTCGAAGGTGGGTTCTTTGTGGACATCGACGAGTAGTCTGGGGTTCCCAGGTGGCAGCTTGGGACATCCCGGAACAGCTGGCGCTGTGATGTTTATCTGTAGGCCTCTTAGGCCATATGTTGGATCTTGTTGTTTAGAACAACCTAATTCGCTTCCGCTTGATGTAATGTTGGGTCTGTGACCTCTGGTTGTCATTTGCTATCTTTCTCTATTATAAGAGTTGAACTATATGGTTTGTGTCGTAGAGTCTGTGATGTGCCAGTTGTTCCACAAGTCTTGATCTCTCTATTATACATTGAGGGTTGTGCCTGTGTTAAGGCATCAATCGGGGTGTTGTGTTGCCGATGATCCATTCCGAGCAACACCTGCCAAAGGTTTTGGCCGGGGATTGGTAAACCCGTAACCTCCGGTTGTATCGCTTAACCGGTGACACACAGCATCACTGTATAACAGTCGGGTCGGGGCACCACACCTTCCTCCGCCCCCTAGAGAGGGATCTCAGGGTTTTCGCTCGACTTCTAGATGACTTTGGCTTGGTGTCCGGGCTGAGGGCAAACCTGGAAAAGTGCTCGGCGCATCTGATCCGCTGTGGAGAGGTTGAGACAGCGTTGGTGGCTCGAGAGTTACACTGCCCACTGCTGCCGTTCCCGCTGCGCTACTTGGGACTACCGCTCTCCCTCAGGAGGCTGACGCCCGCTCAGCTCCAGTACCTGGTGGGCAGTGTGGCTAACCATCTTCCTAGGTGGCGTGCCGGGCTGCTCAATCGTGGAGGGCGTCTCGAAATTGTCAAGACCACCCTGTCTTCGATCTCCATTTCGCCATGATGTCTCTTGACTTATCTGTGGAGACCCTGGTGGCGATTGAGAAGATCATCCGCAGCTTTCTTTGGGCTGGGCGCAAGGATACCCGTGGAGGTCACTGCTTGGTGGCGTGGAAGAGGGCTTGCATGCCCAAGCACTTGGGGGGTCTTGGGATTCCAAACCTGAGACTGATGAACCGTGCCCTCAGAGCTAGGTGGCTCTGGCTTAGCAGGACGGACGACTCCAAACCTTGGAGTGAGTTCAACATCCTAGTCCCCCGAGTGGTGCACCAGTTGTTCGAGGCAGCCAACACTTCAGTTGTTGGTGACGGTGCTTCCACCTTCTTCTGGACAGACAGGTGGCTGCCTGGGGGGCGAGTGAAAGATCTGGTTCCGAATCTCCTCAGGAAAGTGCCGAAGACCGCACGGTGCTCCCGGCGAGTCAGGGAGGGGCTCGCAGGTGGATGGTTGGACGACGTCTCGCCTGACTTGGACGCGCGAGAGATCCGTGAGCTGCTGTCCTTAGCTGACAGCGTGGCAGGTTTCACCTTGACCGAGGGGGTCGTGGATGAGTTCAAGTGGAACTGGGAGGGCAGCCACAAATACTCAGCTCGCTCGGCTTACAGAGGATTCTTTGAGGGCCAGATCGGGTTGGCTGGGGCGCAGCAAGTCTGGAGTTCCCGAGCTCCAAACAAATGCAAGTTCTTCCTCTGGCTAGCGCTTAAGAACAGATGTTGGACTGCAGACCACTTAGGGCGGAGAGGGTTGCCTAGACCGTCCGCTTGCCCGTTGTGTGACCAAGTGGAAGAAGACATAGACCACCTTCTCCTTGGCTGTGTCCTCTCTAGAGAGGTGTGGCACTCCTTCCTGAGCAGGTGGGGTAGAGTGGATTGGGTCCCTGACCACGATGATCATCTAGTGGATTGGCTTCCGGCCAAAACGCCGGGAGGTAATGATGAGAAGGACTTGTGGACGGCGATCAACTTGATCTGCTGGTGCTTGTGGAGGCATAGGAATGGAGTGGTCTTTGAAGGTCACACTCCTTCGGTATTGACGGCCATTAGGATGGTAGTAGCCGAGGCTGACTTGTGGAGGGCAACGAGGATGTTTAGGGGTAGCTTAGGACCCGTAGACAAGTGGAGGGTTGGCGAGTGATCCCTTTTGTTTTCTGTTGGTGGATTTGCGTTTGCGGCGCATGTGCCGAAACGCGTTGTAAACGGCCGTTTGGCCTCTCCTTCTTGAAACCGATACGTCCGCTTGGACGTATCCTTAAAAGTCCTGCAGTGTGGTTTCGTGCATATTGCCGTCAGCTCATACTACTGATAGCAGCCAGTTTATTATTGGAACAAAAATTGGGGTTAAGTTCAGCCTAAAGCTTTCCAAGCTATATATACGAAAATTATATGGAGGTTCACTGTACTAACACCCAAACTATTCCCGTAGGTTGATATCACCGCAGACCATCTTGCTGTCTTAGTATTTTCGATGGACGCAGCCGTCGGGGGATGGCGTGATGGGTAGCAGCAAGGGGAAGAGTGACATGAGTGACATGCCACCCTGTGGCGAAGCTGTGAAGATGACGATGGAGTTGTTCCTAAGCAACAAGAGGAAGAAGACCGCTATATCCGTTTGCACACTGTTGCTTCCCCACGACATGATGTTGGAGGTTCTACTCCGGCTCCCCGTCAAATCCATCCTCCGTTTCAGGGCCGTCTGTCGCTCTTGGGCTGCACTCTTTTCCTCCAAAGATTTCTGCAGCCTCCACATGGTGACATCTAAGGGCCCTTTTGTTTGGGCCGGCTGTGGCTGGCTGTCGGTGCCGTGCAGAAAAGTGCTGTACAGGGAAGCTTCTTTTCTGAGTGGAGGTTTTTGGCAAGCCAGCTGGCTGTCTGACTGTAGATTGTGAAATTGTCTGAAACACCCTTTACAGTCATCAGAGTTGTTTTGTTGCTGCTCTCGTGTGTAATAAATAACATGCATCTAAAATTCAAGTCAAATTTCATATCCATACAATTGTCATTACATAGCCATCACAAATATATAGTTGTCCAAAATACAATTCCACTATATTCTACTAGCTAGATCAATGAGTTCTAACATTGTCTAGAAATAAACAACGTGCTGGCAATGTCTGTCACGTGAGAAAAAAAAGAAAAGAAGAGGATGAAAATAACCGCTCGGGCGGAGGGCAGCTCGGGCTGGTTTTCGTATATTCGGCAAATACGCATATACGCATATTTGGCAAACATGTGGAACAGTAGATTTTAGCTAAGCAGGCAGCTACACAGCTAAATGTCAATGCACGTATGAATGCATAAGCTAGCAAGCAAGAGATGGCCACGTGACAACGTGTGGCGTTGGGCAACCGCCGCTACTTGTGCTGTGCGACCCAACGAACGTGGGAATGAGCGTGGCAGTTTCTGTAATTACGAGCAACGAGAGGGGCAATGCTACATACCGGTTCGATCTTTAAGTGGGAAAGCTCGGGAAGCCGCTCGAAGCACCTCGAGACGTGCTTTTTTCCGTATGAAGGAATTAGACCTGCTTCGGTACAAGCCCAACGCGCAGCCAGCCCTTTGTTTCGTTTACCCGGCTTATTTTCGTGGAAAGCAGCTAGAAGCCCAAACAAAAGGCCCCAAGGTGCTCCCGCCAGCACCAAAGCTACTGGTGGTCTCACCCACATCAAGTTTGGACTCCAGCACAGTGTACTCATACTCGCTGTCAAGCCACAGAGATGATTTACTCTTCACCTTTGACTCTACCCTCCATACCTCCGTGGAAGTGTTGACGCCCTCAGCATGCTGTGGACTCACCCTTCTGATTGATGCTTCTGCACGAGCTTACTATGTTTGCAATGCCGCCACACGGGCAATTACACGTCTGCCACCATACCGTTATCATGTACGCGGTTACACTGCTGGACTGGGAATTGATGCCCAGACAAGGGAGTACAAGGTGGTGAGGTTGATCAAAGCGCATAACAATGAAACGGGGGTGGTCATGTGTGATGTGTACACACCGGGAGCTGATCGTTGGAGGCCAGCGGCTGGAGAACTACCCTTCGGGTTGTTTCAGGTTGCAATTTCTGCAGTTAATCATGCAGTGTTCAGTTGGACGTTGTGGCTAAGTGACCTTGGACACTTTCCCTTCCCCGTCTACAGTACCAAGAAGGGCGATTTGTGAACCTCTCCGGGCGATCCACCTCGCCGCCGCCGAATCGGCGGTTTCCTCGCCCTCCGCCGGCCGCTCCGGCGGCGGGAGGACGGGGGAACTCCGATTCGCGGCGTGTATATAGTGTAGGGTTGCCTAGGGTCTCAGCCGGCGGCGTCGGGAGGGCGGCGGCGCTGCCGGTGTTGTGTTTTGCGGGTGGAGGTCTTCCCCTTCGACGACGGCGCTCCGGTGGAGCTCCAGAGTGGATCTTCTACCTTTGGCATCCTCGCAGCTCTGGGCAGCTGCCGTGGGCGTCTTCCCCGCGCCGGAGATCGGAGACGGCGATCTCGGCTTTTGAAGGTCTAGGAGCAACTCGTGTTGAAGCAAGCGGGCGTGGCGGCCGGTGGAGCAGGATGGAGGCCCTCCGGGGTTCGAGTTCCGAAGACTTCCCGTCGGCCTGGGGACATCTGCCGATCCAAGGACGAAGTGGCGATGCGGCGGCGGCGCGCCATCGGTGCGTTCTGCGTTTCGTCGGCGTCAACGCAGTGCAGAATTTGGACTTGTTTGTAATTTTATCTTCTGTGGAGGTCCTTTCTGTATTTGTCTTGCTTTAGTGGTAGGGTTGTTTCTTCGCAAAAAAATAAATAAATCATGCAGTGTTCAACAAAATGTCACCTGTGTTTGCCAATGGATTCCTGCATTGGCTCATATGTCCTACTTTTATCGTCAGAAGGCCAAAAGCTGCTATCATATTGTTTTTTGTTGCAGAGGAGACCTCGGAACCGTCCGTTCACCGCCGTTCTGGGGGCCAACAGAAAACAAGCGCCCATGGTCCCAGTCAGAAGGGGAGCACCTGGTTGTGATGGATGACCAGGTGTGTATAGTACGGAACCTTCGCAACGGAAGCCCTCAGGGAAGCGCCTTGGAGATTTGGGGACTGCTGGATCATGGCTCCGGTGATTGGTCACTGAATGTTCGAATCGATTTGTTGGGGCACATTGGAAGAGAATTAAGTGACCCACAGGTTGTGAAGGTTATTGGTTCTGTTGGCAATTGCAGGTCACGGAAGAAGATTGTGATTGCTACTAGCAAGCACTGGGTTTATGAAAAGTTTGAGAAAAAGGTTTATACCTATGACCCTACGCGTCAAGTTCTAGAGTGCATTCGTTCAGTCACTGAGACACGCACCTCTGATGTACACTTTATCCCTGGTTCAAGATTCAGCTTATTTGAAGAGAGCCTTACTCCAGTGAGTAAAACTGACGAAGACCTTGCTCTGGCATCTATCCTGGCAAAGGCAACTATAAAGAAGCTACTACTCCAAACTAAATCAACCATACCGCGCCCACTTTCAGTGTAATTGAAAACTGAGTGTACGTAAAGTATTTTTTGATGTTCAGTCTGTTCTCAGGAAATAGATGGTAAAAGTAAAGATATTTCTTCCGCTGGTGGTCAGCGGGAACCTTCTAGCAGTGGCAAAGGGAAAGGTGTGGTGACCGGCAAATCTTCTTTGGCGATGTTGTCACAATGGCGTGTATGATAGGCTCCCAATCTCCATGATTCGATCTAAGAATTCTGTGATAGATAAGAAGTGATCCCTGATGGTGTACTTAACGTTGAGGACTGAGAAAGACCTGACCGGGACATGTAATGATGCAGTGTGGACATTGTACGCGGTATTGAATGGGTCTTCCTGTCTGAGGTTAACTTACTTTGATAGACTACATGGTTTTGCTGAATATTCTATTTTGCTTGTTCCGGGATTCAGTCATCGAGTTACAGTGTTATTAAGAATTCTGAAGTGAATCTGGAGTTCTGGAAATTATATATATTTTTTTTTTAGAAAAGGGGAGAATCCCCAGCCTCTGCATCAATTGATGCACACGGCTTTTATTGAAAGTTGCAAGTTGCAAAAGTATTCAATGTTTACATAGCCAGTCGCTCAGAGGCGTTTGAAATAACAATAAAGTTCTGGAAAAATAATGAAAAAAGTCTAAACGGCGTCCTCTCTAGTGCCTAGCTTCTTAGACACCTTGAATTCTTCTAGACAGCCGTCAGGTACCCCGGGAATAGATATCCAAAGCGACCACCTCCAGCCGGGTGCATCCAGAGTCTATAAGTCTGGAAATTATATTATGGAGCATGATCTTATGCTGTAGTCTGTGTACAGTTTCCACTCTGGATAAATTGTAACTGGTTAGTCATTTTGCTTAAAGTGTAATCCTGATTTTAGAAGAACTAAGAACAATTTTCCTATAATGCTGTGTAAGAACTATTTGTAGTTGAAGAGATCGACATGTTCTGTATTAGAAGAGTCTGCTACTCTGATAGAAGTATTGTTTGACTTCAGTTCACAAGGAAAAATGACAAAGTAAGTTATGTCTTCTGTTGATACAAATGACACCTCGAAAGCATTCTTAGAAAACAAAGTTCTTGTAAATCGGTAGATGGAACAATAAGTAGAACAACTGTTATATATTGCCAGGTATCAATGCCTTGAAACTCCACGCTGTCAACAATCTTCACCTATTTCCTAACCTGTTTCCGCGCTGGATAAGTGGGCGATCGAGAAAGTCAACAAGACTAGGAGAAGCTTCCTGTGGGCCGGGGATGAGGAAGTGCATGGCGGGGAAGCGCCTGGTAAATTGGGCGCAGGTGGCGGCACCCAAGAAACTTGGAGGCCTGGGCATAAGTACCTGGCTTGTTTCGACCATGCCCTTCGCCTTCGCTGGCTTTGGTATGAGTGGGATCACAGCGAGAGGCCATGGCTGGGCACTGGTGTTTCGTGCGATTCGGTTGATCGCAGGCTATTCACCTCCTGCACCACGATCACGTTGGGGAACGGTACTCTGGCTAATTTCTGGTCTGCGCGCTGGCTTCAGGGCGTGGCGCTTTGCGAGATCGCGCCAGATGTGTTCCCTCTAGCCTGGCGGAAGAATTTGTGTGTGCATGATGCTCTGCAGGGGGTCGTTGGATGGTGGGCTCAGGCACATTTCCATGGCACCCCAACTGGCGCAGTTTGTTGATCTTTGGCACCGGGTGCAGGAGGTGGTGCTCACGGACGAAAGGGACGAGATTAGGTGGAATTTGACGACAAACAGAGTCTGTTCCGCCAAGAGCGCGTACGAAGTCCAGTTTCTTGCGAGGGTGCCGCGCCCCCATATGGCTAGGTGATGGAGCTTGAAGGTCGAGCAGAAGGTTAAGTTCTAGTACATTTGGTTCCTGCTTCAGAATCACAACTGGACCTCGGACAGGCTAGCTGCAAGGGGATGGCCACACTCTCCCAATTGATGCTTATGTGATCAGGTGATCTGAGTCGGCGGCGCACCTCCGAATCCATTGCCCCTTTGCAAAGGATCTATATATGGTTGCTCGTTGCCGCTGATTACCCGCAGTTGTCGATGATCGCTCTCTCAGCCACGTCGGCAACCTCCTTTTAAAAAAAATATTAATATCGCGAAGATACCAATTACACCCAGACTCTGCAACAATGTTTTGCCCTAGCGGCCACACGGATGCACACAGCCCAGAATAAGAAGAAGAATAAAAAAAAGGAAAAGTCCCGCTACAGTGATCTAATCCTTGTGACAGCAGCCCTAACCCCACTAAAATAGTACCAGAAATTCATCTGCTCCAAAAGCGACGCCTCCAAGAAGGAAACAGTGCTCAAGCGCCGTCGTCGCCCTGATCATCGATCATAATTTTCATCCTGAAGGATGTCCACACTCACAAAAGCAATGCCTTCAACAAGGGCAATGCCAGACATAACCAATTAAGCCCAGACCTTGGGTTTTCACCCTGAAAGTTTAGACACTGAAATTCTCCTGTACTGCCGCCCCGCTTGCCGTTGCTGCTGCTACAAGTTTTGAAACACCAAGCCAATCCCACATCTCCGCCATGACTCGAAACACCATTACTAGTTCTTCAAATCTCAACTTCCATGTCATTCTCCGCACCCTGACTTCACCATGGAACAAAAAGACATGTCCACGATGGCAACCGACTGCAGAGCTTCGCAACGCTCCCTCTGAAACCAAACGGTCAGAAAAAACATGGTTGCGCGCGACCGAATCCCACCCGATCCGTCAATCTCCAGGCTTGAGTTCCCAATGGAGTTCACCGGCGGAGGCTTCCGGAACTCGACACTCCGGCCAGATCAATGAAGACCGGTATCAAGTATATCTTCGTCTTGGCGTGAGAGGAATCCAAGGACCGCCACCATTATTCAAACCGAGCCGGCAGCCCCACGCCACCCGCCGACAACCTGCAAGATCTGCCGCTTCGGGGAGATAGCGGCAGCGCAGGGTCGACCCTCCCCCGGATCCAGCCCAACCACGCTGCGAGGAGGAATTGGGGGCGACACGGGAGACACCCAGATCAAGATCTAGTGTTTCGTCCATGACCTCCAAGCCCAATCCCATCTTCATCGCCGGCCATGGCGCCGCCGGGAGAGGATCTCCACCTCCACCCCGACCAGGGGCGCCGCCCTGGTCGCTGCTCGTCGGTGCTCCGACCATCTCCGCCCCAGCAGGTCAGGACAGCCACCTGGTGGAGGCGATCAGATTTTCGGACCTCGAAGGAGCGTACGTGGTCTGGCACATCTGGAAGGATCGAAACAGACACACGTTTTAGAATAAACAGCTCACGGCGGCTGGGGTGCTACAACTGGTTAGAGACGATGTTTCCCTCTTGAGAGAGGTGTTCTCGGAGTAGTTCTCTTTTTATTTTTTGACTGATCGTTCCTACGATCAGCTAAACTTCTAAAAGTCGTTGTATTCTTTCTCTCCTGTAATGTAGTGGCACAGCTCCTGCCCGTTAACCGTCAAAAGATTGTAAAAAAAACTACATTAGGAACCTTGCCAAAATCTAGGTACTGAAGCAGCGGCGGACGCAGGAAAAAAATTGGAGGGTGGGCACACTCCACAAAAAGTTGGCAAATGACAAAATAAACAACAAATTGATTCATGACAATGTAGATTAATACATATTTCTCAAAGTTGTGTGATTCCAATGCAAAATAGTTCGAACACATACATAAAGTATTACATGATAAAAGATAGCATAGATAGAAGATTACATCACTTTGATTTTTTTGTAACTCTACGTTCTCGCATTGCCATGAAAGTTTCAACAATCACATCTTCACTTACTTTCAAGAACATTTCTCGCTCAACAAATGTCACTAAGCAATGGTTCAAGAGCTTATCACCCATGCTATTTCTCATCTTATTCTTCACAAAACTCATGGAAGAAAATACTCTTTCAACAAAGGCCGTTGCCACCGGTAAGATCAATATCAATTTGAGAAGTAAGTAGACCAAATCATAAACAAGATGCGTTTTGGTTTCCACAAGCATAGTAGAGAGCTCACCAAGATGATTCACACATTTTAACCTATCATCTTTTCTCATATCATCAATAAAGGTTTCAAGTTGGAACTCAAGTCTTATCAACTTCACACTTGATATGTCATTGGGATAGACCCATTCCTTGATTCAATCCACTCACCCTTTTGTGAAGGATCTTTTCCAATCCTCACAAGTACTTCAACAATTGTGGGGGTACATATCAACAATGTTGCAAATAGTTCTAAAATGAGAGCCCCATCGAGTATCACCGGGTCTAGATAAACCCATTTCTTGATTCATTCCACTTCCACTTTCAATTTCACCCATTTCAAGTGCTTCCAAGAGTTTTTGAGCTCTCACATCTCGAAGCATATCATGACGCTTGCAAGAAACTCCAATAATATTGAACAAGTAAGAAACATGACCAAAAAACCATATACACGCTTCATTATCCTTTGCCACAGCAATAAGAACCAATTGAAGTTGATGTGCAAAGCAATGGACATAATAAGCACATGGTGACTCTTTCATGATCAATGTTTTCAATCCCTTATCTCCCCTTTCATGTTGCTAGCCCCATCATATCCTTGCCCACGAATTTGAGTGGGAGTCAAACCATTATGTTTTAGCAAGGCTAGAATTGCAAGCTTAAGTGACATAGAAGTAGTATCGGAAACATGCACTACTCCAAGAAACCTCTCACACACTCTTCCAAATTTATCAACATAACGAACACAAAGAGCAAGTTGTTCTTTGTGAGACATATCACTTGACTCATCGGCTAAAATTGCATAGTGGTCCATGCCAATATCTTCAATAATTAGTTTAGTAGTTTCTTCCGCACAACATTTAATAATGTCACGTTGTATCCCCGGACTATTCAAGATGCAATTTCCGGGAGCATTCTTCAAAACAACCTTATCAACCTCTTCATTATTTAAAGCAAGCCATTGTAGAAGCTCAAGAAAGTTACCCTTGTTGGTTGACTCTTCACTCTCATCATGTCCACGGAATGCCAATCCTTGATTTAAAAGATACCTCAAGCATCGAAGGGAATAAGTGAGCCTTTTCTTGTAAAGAAGTAGATCCTTCTTGCACACCTTCACAATAACATTATCAATCTTGGTGTTCGGTGCGACAAATAAGTTGTACTTCTCTTGAGCTTGGTTGTGAATGCTAGAGACACCACCACATGTTTCTTAAATGCTTCGGGTCTTTTCCAATCTCTATAACCATCGGCAACAAAGACATCTCCTCCGGGACCCCATTAGTTCTTCCTTTGAACAAATAACACACAAAGCAAAAAGCCGCATCCTTTCCGATACTATATTCTAGCCAATTGTACTTCATAAACAAAGCACATGTGAAGGATCGGTTTCTACCATATATATCATGTGAAGGAAAATCATGCTCATATGGTTGGCATAGACCTTTTATGATATATCCTCTTCAAACATCATCTTGATCATTCACATCATATCTTGATATAGGAATTCTTTCACCCGGATCATGTGGAAGGAAGTGAGAATCATATGTCCTTGTAGACGGTTGTGGCGATGGTGGATTTGATGTTGTCTCTTCCATTTCCGTTTCACTCTCAATCTCGGAATCGGATTGGATCGGAGGTGCGGAATCAATACACCAACTTCAATGTGTAAATCATCAACCACCATCTTCTTTGCTTCATGTTTCCGAAAAAGAGTCGCAATATCGCTATTTCTCTTCTTCATGTTGAATTCTACAATTAGAAAAAAATTGTATAAACAACACATACAATTAATAGGTTGCTAGTTGGAGAAAACAAATTGTCAATTTACACAACATATAGCAAATTGTAGTTATCAATTTACACAATATACAACAAATTGTCAATTTACACAATGTATATCAAGTAGCAAAAATGATGTTAATCTACTAGCAAAGCAATCAACATATACAATAAATGTACTAGCAAAACAAGCAAAACAAAATATGCCCAGATGTGGGCAGTGCCGGACCTGCCGGTGCCGCCTGCCGGTGTCACGAGTTAGTGGCGCTCCAGGCCTACAGAACGTCCGGCGGCGTGCGGGCAGGGGCGCAACCGCGCAGGGCGGGGGCGGATGCGGCCGCCGGGCGGGGGATCGAGTGGGTGGGCCGGTGGCGGCCGGCGGGCGGGCCGGCGGGGGATCGATGTCGAGCCGTCAAGGGGTGGCGGCGGGAGGCCGGAGCGAGGTCACGGCCGGCGGCGGAAGGGCCAGCAGCAGCTAGGTCGCCATCGCCATGGTGAGCTTCGTGCGGTCGTGCCCGTCCTCTCGAGTTTCAGAGCTTCGTGCGGAAATATCTGGGGGGTCTAATTTTTTTCCAAAATTCTAGGTGGGCCACGGCCCACCCGGCCCACCCGCTGCATCCGCCAATGTACTGAAGTATCTCTTGAGTTTATTTACCTATAACAAAATCTAGGTATGGTTAGCTATCAAATTTGAATTGAACTTTTTGTTATTCCGTACTGTTTCCGCATACCAATTCCCTTGGCAAGTGCCATGGCCGTGTATTCAATTAACTTCTCTAGTGCATTGAGCGAAGGTGATCATTTAGTAGTACATGACCAATGATTATCAGGCTACTAAAATTTATATCCTAGGTTTGCAGCTGTGGGAACTGGGAAGATAAACATCTTCTTGATAGTGATCTTGGGAGAATGTGATGGTGTAGGCTTGATTTTCTTACGTTCAATCAAGCCCTTCTACCTTGGCAAGAATGGATGATATGTTGACGATCCCGGACAGCTTATGCGCCTAAGTCCTGAAGGTGAAATACTACACCACAAAGCCTGGTTTAGAATACTACCCCACGATTCTGGTTTAAAATGCTACTTTTTTTTAACAAGGAGAGGCGCCAAAGGCGCCAACTTTATTCAGCTCACTAACAAATTACAACATGGAGTACAATGCCCTGTAAATTTGAGTTTTTAAGGCATAAAGCAGTCGGGACAACCTGTTAACATGAGCTGAATTGCTACAGCTAAAGATAGGCTCAGGCGTATTTTGTGTAACAGCCTACTACATGTAACTCACTATTTTGGGGTCCGGGTGGATGTCAATGCACAATGATCACGTGGCGAGTAAACCAAAATCGTGAAAACTCATGATTCAGTCATTTCTGACCGTTTTCTGGGCTATAGCTCACTATTCTGGGTCAGAGGCGGATTTCAATGGACAGTGACCTCGTAACACGAGTCTACCGAAATCGTAAAAACTCGTGATTTCGGATATTTTGACCGTTTTCGTGAGCTATATATTAATGTTTTGGGTCCGGGATGGATTTTAATGGCCGCGAACCTGAGACACGAGTCTCTTGAAATTATCAGAACTCGTGATTTCAGACATTTCTGACCGTTTCGTGGGTTGTAACTCACTGTTTTTTGTCCGGCGTGAATGGACAGTTGCCCCGTGTCCCCGTGACCCACCTGTACCCAACCTTTCTCATCACATAGAGCGGTAGCGGTAGAAGCAGAGATGCCGTTGCAGGGCTCCGCAATCACAGAACGGTAGTAGCGGTAGAAGCAGAGATGCCGTTGCAGGGCTCCGCAATCACTTCCTCAACGTCGGTGGTGGGCTGGTGGCAAAGGAGCTCATCTCCACACAGACCGGGACGCCCCGGCGACAAGAACCCGAGCCTCAACCATCACGCAGGGTCGGACCCAAACCCCCCATGTGACAGGGGAGCCGAATCCGAGCAAGTAGGGGTCAGAGAAGTAGCCGGAGCTCTTGGACGGTAGACGACAGCTGCGGCTTGGAGAAAACCTGCCACTCCCTGCTGTCCGACGAGAAGAGAGAGACGCGAGCTCTTCTGTGTCCCCGACGTCTGCGGCGACGGACACAATCCCCGACGTGTACAGCACTTGCCACGGAGAGAAATCCTATCCGAGTACGGGTAGGTGTAGCCGGCTTTATCTTCCCTTCCGTGCGATCTCGGCGAAGATATATCATGTACAGCGGCAAAAAAGAAGTCTTTGCCTGTGACGCCGGAACCGCTATTCTTCTTCCCGGACGCGAAATCGCCAAACGGAGGAGGAACTCCAAGACTAGAGGTCCGGCGGGACGCGACTCAGTTCCTCTTAAAAGTAAGGAATCCCTTGTTCGCCCTTTTTTCTCAAGCAGATCTTTCTCCAGTAAAAAGAGATTTTTCTCTTCTTTTCTTATAAACAACCAGACTCTCCTGGATCGATGGACCGTTGTTTCTTAGGTGAACTTTCGCACTGATTTTGATATGCATCGAGGAGGTTCACTAAAAATGTCGATTTCACTGCAGACCAGATTACTCCCAATCGACACACTGGAATGGCATGATGATTGGCAGCAAGATTAAGAGCGCCGAGCCAATGCCGTCCTGCGGCTCAGTGGTGAGCAGCAAGAGAATCAAGACGGTTGCTGCATCCAGCTCCGCAGTATCGTCGCTCCCGGAGGAGATGGTTTTAGAGGTGCTGCTGCGTCTTCCCATTAAATCCATCGTCCGCTTCCGGGCCGTCTGCCGCTCCTGGTCCGCAATGTTCTCCTCCGACGAATTCCGCTGCCTCCACGGAGCGATGTGCAAGGCGGCGACACCAAAGCTACTGCGTATCTCACCTACGCCAGGATTTGACTCCACGGCCGTGCATGCATGCTCGTCATCGGACCCGAGAGACGAGCTATTGTTCACCCTCGACCATGCCCGCGGCAACTTCGTGGAGGTGGTGACGCCGGCGCCGTGCCATGGCCTCACCCTTCTCTACGACGCTATTCCGCCGGCTTACTACATCTGCAATGCCGCCACACGCGAAGTCACGCGCCTGCCGCCTTTCGTCAATACGAAAAACAGGTCCTCTGCGGGACTTGGATTTGATGCCCGGACAAGGAAGTACAAGGTGGTGAGGCTGATCAATGGTATGATCCACGAGAAGGAGATGATCAAGTGTGAGGTGTACACGGCTGCAGGTGGCTCTGGGGATTGCTGGAGGCCATCTACCGGAGGAGTACCCTTTCGGATGTGCAAGTTTCTGCTTGCTGCTGTCGATAGTGCTGTTGTCCACAAGGTACCACCTGTGTATGCCAACGGATTCCTGCACTGGTTTGTCAACCCTTCATCCTTGGTCAGATGGCCTAGAGCTGCTGTCGTATCCTTTTCTCTCACAGAGGAGACGTTCAAATGTGCGCGATCACCGCCCTTCTTGGCATCAGAAGTGCATCAGGATCCCTGGACCAGGGCACCAGTAGAACACCTTGTGGTGATGGATAACCAGCTGTGTATGGTCCGCGACCTTCGCAACAATGATCTTGATGGTACTAGCGCTTTGGAGATTTGGAAGCTGCTGGATTACAGCTCTGGCGACTTGTCACGGAGTCATCGAATTGATTTGTCGACAGGGCACCTAGCGAGAGATTTACTCGAGCCTCAGATTGTGAGAGTGCTTGGTTCTACGGGCAATTGCAGGTCAGGGAAGAAGATTATCATGGCTACTAGCAAACACATACATGGTTCATGACAAATTCCAGAAAAAGGTTCACTCCTATGACCCTGGGTCCGGAATTATAGAGACTATTCTTTCGATCACAGAGAGACACACATCTCGCGTAAGAAATATCCCTAGTTCAAGGATCGGTTTGTTCGAAGAGAGCCTTGCTCCAGTGAATAAAACAGATAAAGAGACAGCGTTGTCATCTACGCTGGCTAAGGCAGCCAAAGAGATCCTGATCCGCCTCCCAGCTAAATCAGCCATACGGACCAAACTTGTCTGCAAGAAGTGGCTCAGTTTGACTGAGAGCGAAAGCTTTATTCAGTCATACCGTAAACATAAGAACATGGATAAAAGACGAAAGATCATGCTTGTGGGCAAGGGCACTGCAGGACAGTCATGTTTCAGTTTTGCTCCTTTGACTAGTTGTACTGGAGAATATCATAGGCACATTGCACCGCTTGATACAAAGGTGGTCTGCTCCAAGCCTTGCCATGGGTTGAACCTGGTAAGCACGGAGGAAAAAGACTATCTCTACAACCCATGTACAGGTTTCCACAACACTACGTGAAATCCACAAAACGCCGATGGCCAGGACATACGCCGACGGCCAAATGTCGGGGCCGTCGGCGTAGACCCCGACCAGGCCAATCGAGATCTTTTTTTCTTTTTTTAGCTACGCCGACGGCAATGCCGTCGGCCTAGAGATTTTGGCCGTCGGCGTAGTTTTTTGCCGTCGGCGTATACTTTTTCAATTTTCTACATTTGATATGATACTTTTTCAATTTTTTACATTTGAATGCCGTCGGCGTATACTTTTTTCTATTTTCCATTTAATATGAAATAATTCATATCTTTAAATCCGTAAATCGGAATTTAACAAATTAAATGTCTAAATCGATTAGAAAAATGAGAGGAATCCAAATATGACATCCATAAAATATTTTTCACCGTGCACATGACATTTTGTAACATATGTTTGTTACTTGCTTAATTAAAAAGTCATTTTTTACACTTAAAAAATGGAAAATGATATTTATAAAAATAATTTGGAATTTGTTTTTGGCAACAATGTTTGCCATACCAAGGCACCTCTATGTTTCAAATATGGACACATTATCACAAACTATGGCATGGGGATGGCCATAACTTGGTCATTTGACACGAAAGTTATACATGTCTATAGATGATAGACCTTTTTGTGAAGCATTTTTTTGAAATATTTGTCAAAACTCAAGTTTATCATTTTTCCTAGCAACTAGTACACATAAAAGGACTACATGTCTACAATGCAAAGGATGATATGAATGTCATATTTGAATTCCTCTCATTTTTCTAATTGACATAGACATTTTGTTTTCAAATTTTGATTAACGGAATTAAAGATATGATTTATTCCATATTAAATGTAAAAAGGAAATAAAAGTAAAAATAATTTTATTTTTTCATTTATTAAAAATATATACTATTTTACAATCATTGTTACTTATTCAAATGAATTTTCTAAATTTAAACAATGAAAAAGTGTAACATCCTAAATCAGGGGTTAACATGATTGATATGATGTAAGTATCAGTAAGTTCTCATTTCTCATTTGGAAGCTAGCAATGAAGGAACTCAAAGGTTAAGCGTGCTTAGGCTGGAGCAATTTGATGATGGGTGACCGAACGGGAAATTTGACCAGCGTAAGTAATTTGACCTATGATTAAATGTGTAATTAGAGATTTAGTATGTAGCTGAGTTAGAAATTTCGAAATAGAAAAAAAAGTTAAAAAAAATTCAAAAAATTCAAAAAAATTAAAAAAATTGCCGTCGGCGTATGAGGGCGTACGCCGACGGCAACGGATACGCCGACGGCAGAGTGGCTACGCCGATACGCCGTCGGCGTATGTGTACGCCGACGGCATACGAGCGTACGCCGACGGCTTCCGCGTGTTGTGCGTTTCCCGTAGTGCAAGGTGTTCGGTAACCAGGGGCAGACTCAAGCTGAACAACACGCTTTTACAGTCGGCAACAAGAATGTCGGCTTGGGCTTCAATCCTTTGACGCGTGAGCATTTTCTTGTGGAAATCTACTATTACCTCAAGGACTTTGAATCTCGTCGATACAGCTGGACATGCCTGTTACGGTCGTGTAACTCTGGATGTCATTCCATAAAAGACCTTGTCCTACCTCTACCTGTGAATGATATGCCACCCGTTTATCTTGAAGGGATGATGTACTGGATGAGTGAGCCAAGGTTGGGGCCGAGCTATGAGCGGGCCATTATCTCTTTCGACATCGCTAGAAATGCTTTTGGTGTCGTCCCTTGCCCTCCATGCATTGCAATGTGGAATAGCAGATGTCATTGGCATGCATTTGTGGTAGAGTTGGAGGGAGTATTGTGTGCTGTTCTAGCAGATCCAACTAAGAACATTTTAGATATATGGAAGCTAAAGCATAGTCAGTGGCATAGAGCATATATAGTTCACTTAGAAGGATGGTCTGACTATTCCCTTGGGACAAATGTTGTGGTGCCATTAGCTGTTGATCCGGATGATGGAAGGATCCTGCTGAACAGCGGAAAGAAATTAGGTTTATATGATCCAGTCGAGCGAATAATCTAGAATCTGTATTCACTTCATGAGTCTATCGCATGCTCTAAAGACCAACAATCAGCTGGAGAGCTGAATAGAATGGACAGTGAAATTATGCCTCTTGTTCCCATGTTATATGAGGAGAGCTTAGGTCTTGTGGCCAAAACAAGAAGGCTGTGAACCCTTCATCTCATATTAGCCGGTTATCTTGGTCATCTTCTTCCTAAAATTATACATAACAGTGTTAATAGTTAATTGTATTGAGTACTGAACTTCTGTTGACTCTTTTTTTTTTCCTAAAACAAGGCAAAAGATTTGTCATTTTCATTGATAAGAACAAAGTTTCCCGGTTAATTTACCGGGAAACCGTTTAAAAACCGCTACAAATGTATCAATGTCGTCATGGAACATGATCACATTGAGCACCCCCCGCTCACCTGGCCACACCCACACGAAGAACACAAGCGTCGTCGAGAGACCACCGTGGGGGTTGCCATCGAGCGTCATCGCCATCACTCCTTGAGCAAGAGATTCCGATTTCACCGTCGATGACCACCGACGAAAGCCCCGGTTTCTCGTTATCGCTGTCGTCTGGTCATGCACCTCCGACTCCACAGCAGCAGAGCGAATGCACAGTCATCACCAGCACTCCTCGAGCAAGAGATTCCGACTTCACCGTCGACGACCACCGACGAAAGGCCCGGTTTCTCGCCATCGCCGTCGTCTGGTCATTGACCTTGGACTCCACAGCGGTAGAGCGAATGCACAAAAGAGCCCATCGGACACGACGGAAAGGCCGACTACCGAGCCGCGACTCAAACTTTTAACTCCAGTATAAGAATCAACTTCTGTTAATACAATGTTAAGTACTTGTGCGCTGGAGCACACTTCTGGCTTGATTCTACCGTTCTCTATCGCTGTAATTTAGCTTTTACATATCTTGTTAATAAGTTTTGACGAACAATTGGATCTCATTTTCATGGTGATCAGGTTTTAATTAATCTTACTACGCATAATTGTAGTAGGAGTTAATTTTATGACTGACTAGTAATAATGCACGTGCCACGCACGTTTAACCAAATAAAAACATAATGATACAAAGACAATTTACTAACCCACACGCGTGAATTATTTGTTGAGAAGCGTCCACTACATCACATGAATTACTACGTAGTTAGATATGGTTATATTAGACAGAGCCTTATGGAGTCAGATCAAAACATAAGATGAAATTCGATCTCATCATGTGCGACTTCACGTCATGGGTACCACACATCTTTTGCTTCAAAACCAACACACACGGGACGAAAGTAAATGAGCCCACGTATATCATCTCTTTCCCTTATAAAAGCATACCAATAAGAGGCTACAATTTTCAACATAGAGCAAAAATGAAAGTCGCAGCCATTACAAGAAAAGAACACATGCAAAAGAAGATAGCTCACACAGAAATATATTTCTTCAGAGTTGAGCCAAGCAACTCTAAATTACAATTACAACGACAGTCATGTTACATAGTTGTGTTATATGGTCTACTCGAGTCATCCTTGGCGTCGTAATGGCTGAGGTTGAATACCCTCCTTAGGTGATGATTTTTTTAATCTGGATGCCGGCTCTTCAGAGGGATGGCTGTGAATGCGAAGAAAGTGGTTGCAACTTAGAAATAAGACATCATAGATAGAACCTATTTAAAAGTCATCAAGCAACCATATACCATAAGAGATAGTCATAAATAATTTTACTGGTAACATGTTTTATTTCGGCTCATTTTTGTATGCAAGTATTTTTCAAAACAAAATGCAGCTATCATGCAAGTATTTTTCACTTGATTTGTGAGGGACTGCTAGACAGCTAAGGATTAGCAAATAAATTGTTTCTTATTTCATATGAACAACAGAGATAATTGCATATAACTTCACTCAAATAGCCATTGAGAAGATTTCAACAAAATATGGAAATGTGGACGAAAATGAAAAACAATGTAAAGAAACTGTAAGATTAGGGTTCAAATAATATAGCTTACTGAAAATGTTTCCTCGTATGTAATCAGGACATTTGGAGCTTCATTCGATGTTCTTCTTTCTTGTTTTCAGATAGTACTGATATACCCAATTACCAACCATGCCCACTCCAGTTTTTGTTTCCACATTTCCGCCATGCAATCGCTGTTCAGTACCCGTGGTGCTGCAGCTGCAGTACAAGAGGCAGATGTTCAATAAATCATGATAAGATGGTCCACCAATATAGATGCACCCTTACCATCTAGGACTTTCTTAACAAACTTAGGGGTAGACGATTGTGGTACATTTAAATTCACACATAGCATAGAAGATGAATGGAGTTAAAAACTTGGTTTCTACATTAATTTTCTCAAATAAGGATATGCTAGATTGGTTCCAAAAGAGAAACTTTGCAATTTGGTCATCGTCATACCCTGTGATAAGTTGGTCAGATAACTTCAGCACGTCTGGTGGGTTTCCAAGATAAGTTACAACATGATCGCCAACAGAGTTCTAAGCAAGCAAAAAAAGTACACATGATAAATAAGAATTTAGTGAAGCACTACAAACAAAAAATAAAATACAGACAAAGGCTTAGTGCAGTACTAAAGGCAAAGAACAAAAGTACATCAACCTCCAATTCCTTGTCAAATATGTATGGATATTGCCTCCGTTGAACTGACCTCGACCCATAAGAACAATATAGCATCATGAGACCCATGTTGCAACCATACAATACATATGAACAAATATCTCTTTCTACACTTCCCGAACAGCATGTCGGGCTTGACGACCAACTTCCTTGTCGACATCCATGGCTGTTGGTTCACAAGCTCTGCGAATTCTGTTGATTCCGTGACCTTTCAATACATTTTTTTCCGCAAAATCAGTCAAAATTACATTATCTCAAAACAGGACTATTGCTTCAAACTAAAGTCGCTAAGGTTACCATCTGTATAAATCAAACCAGTCTGTGTAGCCTATCAAGGAATCCTCTCTGAAAATGAGACATTTCATAAAACATACTCGGTGAAACTTGGATGGTGTTAAAAAAGGGACGGTCACATGTGCAGCAGAACTACAGAAAATAAGATCAAATATCAGTGTCCCTTAAATACCTTTAAGTATACTTCACAAATATAAGGGGATGGGTTTCGTGTCACCCTTTCTAAATACATTCATGCAGACTAACTTGAAAGACATGCATGATCAAAAAGAGCAAATAATACACCTGAATCCTCAAATTAGTTTCTCCCAAATTTGCTATTGAAGAGGTTCAGGACCATGACCACTGGATCACCATTCATAAGCAGAAAACTTGAAAATCGTTTGACAACCACGCAACGGAGATGCAGCACACATATATATTCGTCAGTTTGGTCAGGCTGCATGTCTCAAAACGGAGATCTTTTCACCTTGGTGTGTCGTCTCCATCAGGCTGCACGATGGTGATGCCTTGGCATGGGGAATGGAACTGTGGAGGCTGGCCGAGTCCGTCGGTACCAAGGAGCAGCTTCATCTGGGCGCCGCAGGCGGCCGACTGCGGGGAGGCGCCAGTGGTCCGGAGCAGCGTCGAGTGATACGCTGCAGGCGGCGTAGTGCCTGACGTGAAGGGAAGGAGCAGAGGCGGCGCAATGAAGGTATGGGGGATGGCAGAGGGCAAACAAGCGGAGCAATTAGCGGGCCGTAATTGTGGGGGGCGTCGGTGTGGAATCGTGGATGGTGATTAGCCATTAGCGAAAAGGTAAGTTCCGTCAGTCCGTTGTCAGCCCTGTAATAACCGTCGGATGAATTTCTGTGTGGCTGGGATGATTTGGATCACCCCTCTCTCCCTTTTTATATTAGTGGTGACTAGTTGCTTTGCACGTGCAACGCACGTCTCCAAAATATAACAGAACATACGGATTTTTTTGAATGACATTCCTAAGGGAAATTCTAAAGAATTGAAAAGGCGCTTAATGAATTATTTTTATGTAGTTTTAATAAGTTATATAAGTGTATGACAATTCAAATGCACGCAGTGTTGACCAAATTGAAGCATACCAATGTGAAGACAACTTCTAGAAAAATGATACAAAATATGCTGATACACAAATTTTGTACCTACTTATGAGCATTGATTCTTAAAAGAGAAAAAATGTGGCTACACAAGGCTACTCTAAATTACAATTAAGGCCTCTCTTGGATTGACCGATATTTTAGACAATACAGACGGAAATTTCACGGATATGCCACTTTAGCCCACCTGAACATGTATTCTTCTTGATTAAGTAGCACAACTAAGCACTAATATTATAGTCCATAATTTAATCCCACGCTCCACCATGCTCACGAATGCTTTGCTCCCTCTCCTGGGGACGTTGACAGTTTTCTGTAAGTATGTTGATCACTTGTTTGTCATCAAGCTTCTTAGAGTACCTTTGCCCTTATACAATCTTGCATGCCTGCAATTTGTACGAAGCACTGAACCAATGATGATTAATTAGTATATGAGGAAGGAGTCATGGATAATGTATCCGTATAGGTAAATATATAGGCCGAGAATCACTTCCAGACTACAAGCATTTCCAATCAGTATGCTCCAGTTTATAGTCATATCTTTGCAAAAAAAAGTACTGGTTATTGGATTCCTGAGATACCTGAACCAACTCATCACTGTGCTGTTCTGAAATTTGTAATTCTAAAATCATTAAGATACTTGCTCATGTTAACAATGCTACCAGATTAGAGCTCCATGCGCAAGCTGCAATACAAAATGCCGTGAGTGTCAGATCGTGGTGGTATTTTTGCAAGAATGATGTATTGAATACAACTATCTACCTTCACAAGAGAATGGCTACGGGTTATACATTCTATAACTTCACAAGAGAATGCCTACCGGTCAAATACCAAAGCTCCAAATCATTAAATGCATTTCCAGTTGTTGAGATGGGCCAGATAAATGTCCGGTCTTAAAAAGAGTAGGTTCTTTGATGTATTAACACAAACAATAGAGTGCAGTACCGAGAGGGGGTGAAGACAGAGATGTGACAAAGAGATATCAGGCATATTAGGGGAAACATGCATGTGATACTTACAGTGGAGAACCAGACCTTGGTGAGTTACTCAAGAGAGGGAGCACGTGAGGCAACACAAGAGATAGGCAGATGTGGATAGAGCTGGAGATGCAATTTGTTTTTCTTTTCACGCCTGATTGGCAACCACTTGCGAGATGAGCACACGGTGTCATAGTTAAGGAATTGGTATTTTTCTCTCATATGCGCGATGGTTGTTGGAATTCAGAACTACTCGCTCAGGAAATTTCAAACTCAACATCGAACTAACAATTCATTTGGCAAAACAAAAATTGCAATTCACCTGAAGACGCTTGCACGCACTGATGGTGAACTAACAGTTCGATTTTTGTTGCAGCCCGCGATGCTGATTATGCGTGTTTCTGCAAACCCGCAGCAGGTCAGACCGGCTAGACAGCAGAAAAATAACCAGCCGGCCACCTGCACAAACGAGAGCAGTGGCACTTCCGCTATGTTCAGGCTTAACACCAGAATAAGTTCAGAAGTAGGGGCCGCCGCCGGGATGCAGGCAGGCTGCCGTAGTGTGGCTCTCCCGCCGGGCCGAGCTGGCCGCAGGAGGTTCGCGAGATGGAGCTGGGAGGCCCATCCCGTGGTGGATTGGGAGGCCGGGGTAGGGGATGTACCTGGCGACGGGAGGTTCCCCGGGAGTGCGCCGCTGCTGTCGCGTAGTCGCGTCGGGCTCCTCCGTCGCTTAGCTCGGCGGCGCACCTGGACGCGGCCGAGAAGCTCCGCCGGGAGCCGGCCGCCTTCGAGTTTGACCACGCCCGCGCCCGCGAGGAGTGTCCTGGCCGTGGCCGAGAAGCTCCGCCGAGAGCTCGCCATCTTCGAGTCCGACCGTGGGCGTCGCGCGATGACGGGTCGATGGAGTGTGCGACCTGGATAATGCGGGCGCTGCTGCATCCATCCTTGCTGGAGCTGAGGAGTCCCATCATCTTGTGCATGACGATGCCGGCGATCTTCTCGGCGGGGAGCAGTAGCAGGTACATGGCGTAGACGTGCTTGATCCGCTTCCGGCGCTGCAAATCCTGGTCCCTGGCGACAGCGCGGGGGTGAGGTTGCGGTCGAGCATCTAGCGCTCGAGCTGGAGGTACTCCTGGGCGGTCTCGCGCCCAGGCCTCCGTCTCCTCCTTGACCTGCCGCTGGCGCAGCCGCCGGTGGCCCGCCCGCCGCGCCCTCTCCTTCTCCCTCTCCACCGCCCTCCCCAGCTCCTCCGGGAAAGACAAAAATAATGATTCGGAGATGAGTGGCAATTTAGTAGTATTATGTGATTTGGTGGGAGGGTAAAACGGTCCAAAACGGATAATGTTGAGTTGTCAAACATTGGGACGATCTGAACCGTTTGATTGGATATTGAAGGGCTCGGATTTAAAATATCCCAACAACACAAGTTTGCTCTTTTAATAGTAGTATAGATGATAAGGGGCGGGGAGGAAGCAAAGATCTTCAAGTCGGTCCGAACCGATTTCCTCTCGCAATCTAATCCCCATCTGCCCGCCCTCGCGAGAAAAGTCGAGTCTTTCCGCTGCCGGGCCGCCGTAACCCCAGCTTCGCCAATCCTCCTAGCGAAGGAACTGCTGCCCGCGGCCGTCCTCCTGCTCCCCTTCAGCGGATTTGCTTGGTAAGGAAGCTCTACCTTACCTTGCTCCGATCTGTCGTTCACACAGATCTCGCTGCGTCCTCAATTTGTTGGAATGTAAACCAGCAGATCTGTTGGTAAAGTTCGATCTGACCACTTCAATTCGATCCCTATTGTTACATATGGTGCGGGGGCATCTTCTAATGCAGTCATTTTTTGTAGAAGTAAACATGAATTTGGTTGATCTTGCCTATTTGTTTTAACTCTAGCCTACCCCAACTTGTTTGGGAAAAAAGGCTTTGTTGTTGTTGTTGTTGTTGTTGCCTATTTGTTTTAGAAAAATACAAATATATAATTAAAAACTATCAAATAGGTATTGTCCAAGGTGTGAGCAGTCCTGCAGTGGGTTTAGGTGCATAGTGCCCTTAGCTAATAGTACTGATAGCTAACAGTCACTTTATTTTCAAACAAAAATTGGGGTTAAGTCCAGCCTAAAGCTTTCCAAACTAAGCAGGATATATGAGTTTTTCTTAGAAAAGGGAATTTTATATGTGTTGAAGGTTCAGTGTACTAACACCAAAACTGTTCTCGTAGCTTGATTTCACCGCAAATCATCTTTCCCAACTGGTACTGTCATGGACACAGCAGACGTCGGTGGTGGCATGGCGGGTAGCAGCAAGAGGAAGAGTGCCGTGCCACCCTGTGGCGAGGCTGCGAAGATGACGGTGGAGTTGTTCCCAAGCAACAAGAGGAAGAAGCCCGATGTATCTGTTTCCACGCTGTTGCTTCCCCACGACATGATGTTGGAGGTTCTACTCCGGCTCCCCGTCGAATCCATTCTCCGTTTCCGGGCTGTCTGCCGCTCTTGGGCTACACTCTTCTCCTCCAAGGATTTCTGCAGCCTCCACATGGCGGCGACCCCTAAGGTGCTGCAGGCAGAACCAAAGCTGCTGGTTGTCTTGCCCACATCAAGTTTGGACTCCAGCGCAGTGTACTCTTGCTCGCCGCCAGGCCACAGAGATGATTTACTCTTCACCTTTGGCTCTGCCCTCCACACCTCCGTGGAAGTTTTGACGCCCTCACCATGTTGTGGACTCACCCTTCTGTTTGATGCTGCTGCGCCAGCTTACTATGTTTGCAATGCCGCCACACGGGCAATAACACGTCTGCCACTTCTCCGTCATCCTAGACGTGATTACACTGCTGGACTGGGATTCGATGACCAGACAAGGGAGTACAAGGTGGTGAGGTTGATCAATGCGTGTAGATATGAAAAGGGGGTGACCATGTGTGATGTGTACACACCGGGAGCTGATTGTTGGAGGCCAGCGGCTAGAGAACTACCCTTTGGGTTGTTCCAGCTTGCACTTTCTGCAGTTGAACACGCATTAGTGCACAAAATACCACCTGTGTTTGCCAATGGATTCCTGCACTGGCTCATCCTTCCTACTTTATTCGTCAAAAGGCCAAGAGCTGCTATTATATTGTTTTCTGTAGCGGAAGAGACCTTCGGATCCGTTCGTCCACCGCCGTTCTGGGGGCCAACAGTAAAGATGCCCATGGTCCCAGTCAGAAGGGGAGCACCTGGTTGTGATGGATGACCAGGTGTGTATTGTGCGGAACCTTCCCAACGGAAGTCCTCATGGAAGCGCCCTAGAGATTTGGGGACTGCTGGATTATGGCTCTGGTGATTGGTCGCTGAATCATTGAATCAATTTGGTCGGGCACATCCGAAGAGAATTAATTGACCCACAGGTTGTGAGGGTTATTGGTTCTGTTGGCAATTGCAGGTCCCGGAAGAAGATCGTGATTGCTACTAGCAAGCACTGGGTTCATGAAAAGTTTGAGAAAGAGGTTTACACCTATGACCCTTGGCGTCAAGTTCTAGAGCGCATTCGTTCGGTCACTGAGAGACACACCTCTGCTTTACACTTCATCCCTGGTTCAAGATTCATCTTAGTTGAAGAGAGCCTTACTCTGGTGCTTAAAACCGATGAAGACCTTGCTCTGGCATCTACCCTTGCAAAGGCAACTATAAAGAAGCTACTACTCCAAACTAAATCATCCATACTGCCAAGTTTCAGTGTAATTGAAAACTGAGTATATGGTGTTTAGTCTGTTCTCAAGGAAAAAATGGAAAAAGCAAAGATATGTCTTCCGCTGGTGACCGCGGGAACCTTCTAGCAATGGCAAAGGGAAAGGTGTGCTGACCGGCGAATCTTCCTCGGCGATGTTGTCGCAAGGACGTGTATGATAAGAAGTGATCTCTCATGGTGCACTTGACATTGAGGGCGGAGCCTTCCAGCGAAAAAAAAAAGAGAGAGAGGACGGAGCCAATTAACTGAACGGGGCATGTAATGATGTAATGTGGACATTGGTCTTCCTGCCTGATGTTAACTTACTTTGATAGACTACATGGTGTTGCTGAATACTTTATTTGGCTCGTTCTGAGATTCAGTCATTGAGTAGTTATAGTGTTATTCCGAAGTAAATCTGGACATTATGTTCTGGAGCATGAGCTTATGCTGTGTACAGTTTGCACTCTGGTTAACTTGTAACTGGTTAGTTATTTTGCTTAAAGTGTAAACCTGATTGTTAGAAGAACTAAGAACAATTGTCCTATTCAATTGGTGGCTGAAGGTGTAGATGAAGAGATCGACATGTTCTTCTGTGTATTAGAAGAGTCTGCTACTCTGATAGAAGTACGCTTTGACTTTCAGTTCATAAGGAAAATGCTAAAAGTGAAGTTATGTCTTTTGCTGATACTATGACACCTGGAAAGCATTTTTAGAAATAAAGTTCTTGTAAATCGGTAGATGGAACAATAAGTAGAACATCTGTAATATATTGCCAGGTATCAATGCCATGATGCATAGGGCTGGCCTGGGGTATTCTTCCGATGATGCTTTGCTAGTTTTACTCCCTTTTTTGCTGGTCGTTTTTTCGTAGCCTGAGGTCGTTGTATAGTCCCTTTATTTTTCTCTTTGCTTGGCTTCATGCCATCTCTGTAAGACTTTTGCCATTTGATTGGCGCTTCTTTCCTATCTCTTTTAACACATGCAGCGCTCCTGCATGGTTTGAAAAAATGTAAAAAAATATATATACATCAGGAACTTCTCCAATATTTAGGTATTGAAGTATCCCTTGATTTTAGTTACCTGTAACAAAATCTAGGTATGGAGGGGACTTGGCTGATTTCTGTGTGATTAGCTATTCAAATTTGAGCTGAACTTTCTGTTATCCGTACTGTTTCCACATACCAATTCTCCTTGACAAGTGCCATCTCCGTATATTCAGTTAGCTTGTCGTACTGCGTTGAGCTAGTGAAGGTGATCATATAGTAAAATACATGACCAATGATTATCAGTTTGCTTAAATTTATATCTTTGGTTTGCAGCTGTGGGAATTGGAAAGATAAACATCTTATTTAGAGTGATGTTGGGATAAAGTGACGGTGACGAGACACAAGGGGGACTATGCTTGATTTTCGTATGTTCAATCAAACCCTTCTAGCCCGGCAATAATAGAGATTAATTATATTGGCGGTCCCGACAGCTTATACGCCCAAGTCCTGAAGGTGAAATACTACCCCATGAGCCAGGTTAGAATACTACCCTCGTGAAAATGTTGGAGTGTCCGCGGTCAATAAAAAATGCTGGAGCGTCGTTGAGGAAGATTTGGCGATCACCAAGGACGCCCTACCCTTTCCATCACACCCTTGCACGTTCCCATGGATCCTACAAAAGACATAACTAACTTTCACGTTTCTCCATATGTACAAACTGAGGAGTCGCACAATACTTAAAATTTATACTCAATTTTCAATTACACTGAATGATGGGCCGTATGGCTGATTTAGTTTGGAATAGTAGTTGCTTTTAGTTTCCTTAGCCATGGTAGATGGCAGGGGCTCTTCATTTGTTCCGAACGATGCAGGAGATGAGGAGAGCTGCAAGAAGAAAAAAGACACAAAGGGGATAGAGTACGCGACCAGCAGTAGGAAAAATCTGCAACCCAACAGAGGAAAAAATAAACAGGAGCACAACCACGACCAAAAGAGGGACTGACTACCACAGGATAGCTACCCTTTCCATCACACCCTTGCACGTTCCCATGGATCCTACAAAAGACATAACTAACTTTCACGTTTCTCCATATGTACAAACTGAGGAGTCGCACAATACTTAAAATTTATACTCAATTTTCAATTACACTGAATGATGGGCCGTATGGCTGATTTAGTTTGGAGTAGTAGTTGCTTTTAGTTTCCTTAGCCATGGTAGATGGCAGGGGCTCTTCATTTGTTCCGAACGATGCAGGAGATGAGGAGAGCTGCAAGAAGAAAAAAGACACAAAGGGGATAGAGTACGCGACCAGCAGTAGGAAAAATCTGCAACCCAACAGAGGAAAAAATAAACAGGAGCACAACCACGACCAAAAGAGGGACTGACTACCACAGGATAGCAACTAAGAGTTCCTAATCTAAGTTAAAGCGCACCTTTTAGTACTGAGCCAGAATAATGAAACGACCCTTGCTAGCACTAGCCCATTGCTTTGCGTCGGAATTCATCTGATCAACAATCTGATGGGTGGTCTCGTTCCTGAAAACACTTCATTTGTGGACTGGAGCTCTTCATCAGATTTACGCACTGGAGTAAGGCTCTCTTCAAATAAGCTGAATCCTGAACCAGGGATGAAACGTGTGACAGAGGTGTGTGTCTCGGTGACTGAATGAATTCCTTGTAGAACATGGCACCTAGAGTCATAGGTGTAAACTTTTTTCTGAAACTTGTCATGAACCCAATGCTCGCTAGTAGCAATCACAATCTTCTTTCCAGACCTGCAATTGCCAACAGAACCAATAACTCTCACAACCTGTGGCTCACTTAATTCTCTCCCGACGTGCCCGGACAAATCAATTCGATGATTCAGCGACCAATCACCAGAGCTATAATCCAGCAGTCCCCATATCTCCAGGGCGCTACCATGAGGGGTTCTGTTGCGAAGATTCCGCACAATACATACCTGGTCATCCATCACAACCAGGTGCTCTCCTTCCGACTCGGACCAAGGGCGCAAGTTCTCTTCCGGTCCCCAGAATGGCGGTGAAGGGACGCAGCCGAAGCTCTCATCTGCGAGAGAGAAGTATATGATAGAAGCTCTTGGCCTTCTGATGAGAAGAGAAGGATTGATCAACCAGTGCAGGAGTCCGTTGGCGAAGACAGGTGGTATCTTGTTCATCACTGCATGATCAACTGCAGAATATGCAAACATGGACCACTTGAAGGGTACTCCTCCCATCGCCGGTCTCCAACGATCAGCTCCCGGTGTGTACACCTCACACCTGAGCTTATCCTTCTCATAGGAATACCCGTTGATCAGCCTCACCACCTTGAACTCCCTTGACTTGGCGTCAAATCCCAGTCCAGCGCTGTAAACATGTCCTGGGTCACGGTAAGGTGGCAGACGTGTGACTGACCGGGTGGCGGCATTGCAGACATAGTAAGCTCGCACAGCGGCGTCAAATAGAAGGGTGAGTCCACAGCATGGTGTGGGCGTCACCACTTCCAGGGAGCTGTTGCCGGGACGAGGAAAGGTGAAGAGCAAATCATTTTGGGGGGATGAAGGCGAGCATGAGTACACGCCAGTGGAGTCTGACGTTGCCATGGGCGAGAACAGCAGCAGCTTTGGTTCTGCTTGCAGCATCTTATTCTTAGCGGTCGCCATGTGAAGAATGCAAAAATTCTTGGAGGAGAGGAGCACGGCCCAAGCGCGGCAGACGGCGCGGAAGCGGAGGATGGAGTCGATCGGGAGCCGAAGTAGCACCTCAAATATCATGTCGTCGGGAAGCACAGCCGCGCAACCGGGTGCAATGCTGGTCTTTCTCCTCTTGTTGCTTAGCAACGGCGCCGGCGCCGGCGGAGGCATGTTCGCCGCCGTGGCGCCACACGATGGCGTGGCACGGAACTCCTCCCTCCTGCTGATACGCATATTGTCGTGCCTGCAGCCAATCGGGGCAATTTTGTGAGACATTATTCAGAGAATAGAACGCAGGGGAACGAAAAGCTAAGGCTCCTCGCTAGCTAGCACTCCACAGTTATATTGACGGGCTCCTTACCGATAAAGGCTCGGAATCCGATTCCGATAGGAAAGGAGGGCTTCCTTGCCAACGCGGAAGAGTTCCTTCGCTTTTAGAAGGAAACCTGAGTGATGTAGTTCCCTCTTTTATTAGGAGGAAGCTCGTGTGACGTCACTCTCTTCCGGTTTGCACGTGCTGACTTTCCGCGTCACACTTGAGACTCATGAAATATTATTTTGCCGAGATTTGCTACAATCTTACCGAATGAAAGTAGATCTAACACTGAAGCTCTACACTCTGAATCGCAGGCTGTTCTGAAGGCCATTGAAATGGCGCTGAGACTAGCATGTGGGGCGAGTTATTTTTGCCACTGAATGCCAGGTTTTGGAGAGGGCGCGATCACATCTACAGCTTATGACCTCTCGGCGTTGGGTGCTCTGTTCTTGGAGATAAAATTCCTGCTTAATACAGAATTCCTCGAGCACAAAGTGTCCTACGTTCCAAGATAAAGCAATAAGCCTGCGCATGAACTTGCAGCGTTGGGTATGGCAGCTGCCTCTGGTTACCACCAAGTGTGGGAGGATTTTGTTCCTACTTCTGTAAGTAGGGCTCTGTACGGTGACTCTATCGTTCAGGTTTAATGGAATGCTTGTATTCCCGTAAAAAAAAAAGTAGATCTACCTGTGCACCATTCGAAAAAAAAATTGACCTACTTGGGCACATTGTCAAAACCTGTAAGGCCAACTCTAGATATTTCACTCGTTGGAGGAATGCAACTAGTTTCAGTAGGTTTCGTGTGTATCAAAAATAATTCTTCAAGCAACTTGGAGAAGAGCGGGTGGCCAAATTGTGGTCCTTGCCCCCTATGCAAGAGGGCACCGGAGTCAATTAAGCACCTCCTCGTCGAGTGTCGTATCACCGTCCGCATTTGGGGACTTCTTAGGGAATGGCTAGGACTTCATGCTCTTGATGTCCATTCTTGGACATCTCTCTCGTGAAGAATGGTGGTTCAACATGTCGGATAACTCCACTCCCAAACGGACACTTACCTTACTCACTTCTTGGGAGATTTGGAACGAACGCAATGCTCGGGTCTTCCGCAACAAGAATGCACGTACTACAATTGTCTTCAGGAATATCAAGAATGAAGCCCGCCTTTGGGCAACCGCGGGTGCGAAACATTTGAGAGATGTAACGCAGCGAGAGTAGTTGTTTTGTAAACACCTTTTACTTTCTTGTAAAACTCTCCTTAATTAATAGGTTGGGGCAAAGCTTTTGCCCCCCTTTCTACAATTCAAGCAACACGATACGCATGTGTGAATCGTCTCCACATGAAGTTCCAGACAATGCGAGATGATCATCTAAAAATTTGGCACCCCACCACTCGCGTGTTGGCACACATGTCTGCGTAGACAGTAAGGAGGACCATGCATACAAGCAGACCCACATTATGCAAATATACTGGTAATATGCAACTCGTTCGTGATACATAGAAGGTACAGCAGAAAGGTGTCCCCTAGATCCTCAGGCACAAGGAGCAAAATCACAACCCACATGACACACCTCAAAGCTGCTGCGATCTAAGAATGAACCTAAAAACGGAAGAAAGAATCATCTATATATGCCCCCAAGATAGGGGAGAGATGTCACCAAACAAGGGAGTAAAGGTGAACGCATTAGAGCAAGATGTCGACGAAAACTATTTGGACCATGCAACCGCGTCGATCTCTGCTTGGGCGCTCCGGTATAGCTCCAGCCTCTTGGCGAGGTTTGACCGCCGTTCCATGACCGTGGGGTCCTCGTCGAGGAGCTTTGAAAGTTGCCGAATCTGCATACAGGTGAGTGTTAAGTACCCCATGATATTCCATTGGATTTCAAAAGGTAATCCTTGTAGGAAACTATGGAAAATATGAATAACCCCATGACTCCTAATGGACTAATTGGCTCACTAAATACTAGTGAATGCATAGACAGAAACAAACGTAGCATGCATCAACATGAATAACCGCATGAATCTCAGACCCGTCATTGATAAGTGAGTTTGAAAGTAAGATTGGAAGGTGTACATAGACAGAAACAAGTGTAACATGCATTAACATGAAAGAAACTGAACTCAAAATTGACATCAAATCTAACAAAAGTTGTCTTCATCTTTGGATGTGGCAATACATACCTACCACCAGCTACAGTCTACAGATGATAAAAAGGGAAATAACTCTTTGAAAAAAATACTAAGTAACAGAACCCTAGATCAAATCTAGGTAACATACTAACATCATCAATCAGGTCACATGAGTATGCTAGAAATCCAGATTCAAAAGAGACTTCCACGTGTTTTTCGAAACCTTACCTCTCTTGCTCCCAGTTCAGTAAAGAAGTGGTCGAGCAGTGAGCGCTTTGCCTCTCGAACTTGGCAGTAGACAATGGATTTCGGAATGGAGTTCCTCAATGTTGAACATACCATGTTAACATATGCCAGAACAGTTGTACCTGAGGTTGAAAAGTAAATAAAAATATGAGTGATCAAGCAATACACAAAATGAGCCAAGTAGAGAACATATCAGGTAAGACTATGGTGGAGGAAATGGAAAATAGCTGGTTCAAGCTCTAAATTAAGATGAAAAACTTCCACGAGATTAGGTAGCTTTGGTGCATCTGTCTAAGTTTGCAACACTTGATAAACCAAATAATATAATTGATGTTGAGCAGTTATGGTAGGGTACAATTGAGTAAATAAAAGGTAGATGCGTTACCAATTCTTCTTAGATAAGAATCATTATATCTGTCAAAAATAGAGTGGCTTGGATTTCCACCCTTCTCAACATCCTGAGGAAGCTTCCTGAAGAAATCTACAGTTAAATAGCTTGTTTCCATATCAACAAGCTTTAATGTGTTCTTCTTGCTTTCATCCCTCATTCTTTCCAAAGACTCAAAAGCTGCATTGCCAACTTCCACACGAAGAGAGGGAAACTGCTTGAGCTCCTGTAGAAAGGTAGTTGAACATTTGTGAGCAATTAAACAGCATTGTTAATTATTATTTAATTGGACAACCTTGTCAAATCCACTTCTCTCTCTATCTATACAATCTTCCATGCTCAAAGGTTCGGAAAAAAATCTGAAATTCTGATGCAATTCCATATCCCGCTAAACAGTTTAACCGATATTCATTTATGAAGGAAATGAGACTGAAAACGGCTCAAGTCCTCATCTCATATAAGATAAAAAGCCCCTCCTATATATTATTCTGATTTAACAATGTATTTCATCCTAATAAAGCCAGATAATTACTCATCACCACCAGAGAGCACATATGCTCAAGCTTATAGAAGACATTATAACTGCATCACGCAAATAGCGTAAGAAAACTTATCAGGTTGGAGTAAGGAGACTTACATGTGTTTCATTTATAGCCTTGTGTACTAGTTCCTTGAGGATTCCATGGACCTGCCAATGAGGAAAAAACAAGTCACAGTCTGAAACAATTAAGTACTGCTAAATAAGTAACAAGCTAAAAGTTCAGTGGAAACAGATTGAAAATTTAAAAAAAGGCGGGTTGCTGTAAGCTTTAATTGAGCAGATTAATGCATAGACAGCATACCGTGTCAACAGCCGCCTCAGCTGGACCTCTGATACTAACAAGACAAGATTCTATGAGGCGTCGATATCCTTGCTCTGGAGCTATCAAGTGAGGCTGGTATCCATCAGCTTCTGTTATAAGCTTCCTCACATTTTCCATTGACAGTTGCTTATCAAACTGCAACCTTTTGATTGCCACAGGAAATTGATTGTCGAAGACATGGTAAATTTTCTCACCACCAGGGCGCCTGGGTAAAAGAACATTCGATTGTGAGCATGACTGAAAAAGCAAATAGTACAGCAATCATACAGAATAACAAGTACACAAGCAAAGTTGCAGACAATGGAAAAATGAGAATATGCCTGACATTTTAACATGAAATTGCACACATTAGCAGCAAATTAGTCAGTTGCTCATTTAGCAAAGCAGTTCAAGGGTCATGTGAGAAAGATGTTGGTTATTTCAACATCGGTGAGAATAATGAGGGTAAAAACAACATACAATTGGCTGGTAACATAACCATGCTAGAACAGCTACACACGGTAGTGAGTACAGTATTTGTCTTGTATTTTCCAAGCTTAATTGCATGGTTCCTTTCATATGAAAGAAAAGAAGAAAAAGACTGGCAGTTGTACATCTAAGCCTGATCAACCTAGGCGATACCATAAGATTATTAAAGAGAAACCGAACAGTAAGCACTTTCTGTATAAAAATAGAAGAAACAAGGAATCTATACTAACCAAGAGACTAAATAGCACTCCTATTGTTTCAAAAATAAAATTTTGACTGTGTTGCAAACTTGCAATATACAACTACAAGCCACAACACCAAATTGTTCACCATAAATAGGAACTTTACTAGTATTTGAATGCCTTTGCAGATAAGAAAATATATTAGCATTTAAAATTACAGAAGGCACATATAGCAAGCATGACATTAAAAACTGAGAAAAAGGAAATTTCGTTTGGCACATACACTCCATCCAGATGCTCTTTGTAGATGCCATCAAACATGCGGCATATTTCCATAATTGTGTACAGCTTTCCCTGCATGTAACAAAATATGCGATTATCACAAGGTGTGCAAATTTATTGAGAGGCAATGCACGAGAGTGCTTCATGCTAGGAAAAAGATATGAGCACTAAATTCCACACATTACAACGAAAAGAAATCAGTTCATACAGCATAACTTGTAAAACTGGAAGATAAAAAGATTCTAAAAAGGCATGTCAAAGAAATATGACTAATGAAAATCAAGAGATGAGATTCATAACTTTGCTCCAAGCAGCATAAACTGTAAAACACAGTCCCATATGCACAAAACCGAACGAAGAACTTTAGAAGGATGGCCAATAACAATGCACAAGAATTTATTGGAAATATGTTTACTTCTAGCCAATGAGTGGTTCTAATTAGAGAATAAGCAAACTCCAGACTTACTCCAGCATCGTTAGCAATGGGCTTTCCAAGACGATTAAGTTCAGTTTCCAGCTCAGCGATAGTCTTTGTTATAAGAGACTGGAGACCTGGGATTCTTGATTTAATAACAGACTCCAAATGCTGCATATACAGCGAAAGGAAGTCAAAGAGCAGAACAGCATAACACATATTCTCCAATAAAGAAAAAAGGCATACCTTTGAGAGACTCTTTGCTAAGTGCTCTGATCCCATCCTATGAGCAAGATGCTTGTATTCTGGTGTGTTAGCAAAATAGTCACGCTCTCTACGCCTAGCAGCAATCATGTCCACACTCTTGTTGATATCTTGCTGGGATCGATTGACAACACCAATCCATGGAAATTGGAGCCGGTAAGACCTTCCTTCCAGTATCTGCACAGCTAAACTCGGTAAGAAGATCTGGTTCGTAAAAATCTAGGATGGTCGGCGACCAGTAGGAAACCAATGATCAACAACATATGTTATCTGTTTACAAGTGGTATACTACTGGGGTTGGTAGAACTGAGTTTGTTCAAACAAGCATCAAGTCAAGGTTGGGGCAAACATAAGAAGTTTCAAAATTTATCGGATTAATATCTTAAGCTCATCGATAGTCATACAGAAAAGGTAACCAGACAGTTCTCAAGAGGGAACACTTATAGAAAGGTGCGGAAAAGTGAGACATAATTGTCAACAAACCTAGATAGTAGTAACAAGCTTGGTTGGTCAGTAGTACTAAACACCTTACGCGACATCACAGTAAGATGGCATATAACTAATTAACTATTAAAAAACCGCATGTATTTAGCACTTTATTGTTAACTGGTCTGAACTTACATCGACAGCATCGGTACCCTTGTCCATCAGATCAATTTTTGTGAGCACACCAAAGGTTCTTTCACCTGAAGCAACAAAAAGTGAAGTGCAAGCTCATAAATGATGGAAATTGCCAAGAGCAACGTAGAAAACTAAACGAAATTATTATCTGTGATGCCTTTGCATCATTAACAAACTTAGCATTATACAAAAACAGATTGCAAGGTTTAGCTATCGGCGGTAGTTATAATATGTCTTCTTTTGATCCAGTATTATGTCTCCACAGCAATAACCATGTTACCCAGCATGGCGTTTATCGAATCGCCTGCAACAAAGACATACCTTTTGGGTCAACTTCCCGTGAAATCTTGATCGCATCAGAAGTTGCAAGATCCTGATTGGCTGGAGAAACAGCAAGAATGATACAGTTGGGCTGAAAAAACACCACACAGTTGATGTTTGTATTAAGTTATGTGACATCATCCAGTGCATGATATGATAATTCTAGCAATGATGATGAATAATGTTAATGTGCAACATTTAAGTAGGCTACAGCAAAATACCTTTTCAATGAATGCTCGAACCATGCTTTCAATGTCCTGAACTATACTGTCCGATTGACCATCTAAGAAGCACAAAGCCAGTTGCAAATTTAATGAATGAACATATTAAACAGGAACAATAAATGAACAATGGCTCATAACTTCATAAGTTCTAGTCGCTTACCAACGGCAACTTTAGTAAGCCCAGGAAGATCAATAAGAGTCAGGTTCACAACTGCAATGATTAAAAGTGTTATGACTCGACAGAAATTAAGAGAACAAACAATACAAGAAAATTCATAACAAGGGATAGTATGGCTATTATAGTAATGGCCTAATGAGATCTTACTCAACTGTTAAACTTAAGATAAATCACAAACCATTCAGCAAGCAACACTCTTTTAAAATTCAAGAATGAGGTACATGATTGACAAAGCAGTAAACCACAAAAAAACAATCCGCAACAGTACAGAGTTACAGACATTTTACCAGCTTTTTTAGTTGTATATCTTACCATTGGGAGAAAATATGCTCAGGTGGATGGGGACAGATGATATTGCCTTTGAACGACCAGTTTCTCTGTCAGTTTCGTCAGCTATCTCCTTCCTCACTTCGGCTGCAATCACACAAATGTCATCATGTGCTGAGTAGCATCGAGATAAACTAAATAAAATGAACGAAACATAGCACTTGACGGGGAATTTCACCAACAGTTGCAGGTCTTAGCTTATGTTTCTGTAAACTAACAAGCTACAAGTTAATGCAACAGAATGGATGATAGCAACTAAGTTGTGATAACAAATTGGATGTTTTCATGTGCCTCAGAAAGTCAATTGCATTCCACGTATGCCAACATATAGTTCAAATCACGACGAACATCTCCTCAATCATGTATTAATCCTAAGATCAGCATCACAAAGCTTGAAAACAGAAATAATATTAGAGGAATTACCGAAATCATGGTATCTTTTCCTGGGTTGATGCAAGAACTCGGCATACTCTCTAGTTCCATCAATCCTATGTAGCTGCAGAACCAGGGGGCGACGGGTGACGATGCCTGCAGAACAGAACCAAACAAAACGTTAGACGGATCAAACTATTAAAAAACATATTGATGGCACCAAAACCTTCCGGGCTATTTGCTCGAATAAGCATACCTGAACCCCTGGGCAGGAAATCCTTCCCAACAACGCTCTCCAGCACTGAAGATTTACCCGAACTCTGCCATGTGATCAGACGAGTCAAAACTCATAGTCATATACCCACTCATGCTCAGATACAGCTAAACTACTCGTGACAGCACTAGTTCACCCAAAATTGCTAGAAACCCTGTGGTTCTCATTACACGAACACCACACCTCTAGTTCATCCTAGGTAGGAGTACCCAGCTACCAAGTACCCAATTACAGGTCATGTGTGCTAACTAGGCACAATGAAACTGACAGATTTTCAAACAAGTAGTAGCATCCATCTAGATACCAACTACAGAATTACTCCTAGTCATGTGTGCAAGCTAGCTCGGCACAATGAAACTGACAGATTCAAACAAGTAACAGCGTCCGAATTGTAGCTACCAACGCCTACGGTAATCGCAGATCCAGGCACAGCTAACCCGCGTCTCCGCGACTAAATCGCGCGCAGCTCACGAGATCCATACCGCGCCTGGACGGGAACCAGATCCGGCGGGGGTTGCGGTGAGAACGAATGGGGGCAGGGCACGAACGCACCTGTCCTCCGACGACGGCGATGGAGGGCAGCGCGTCCCAGAGGGTGGGGAGGGCGCTCTCCTCGCCGTGGTCGCCGAGCGCGGTGCAGGCCCGCTGCAGCTTGTTGACGAGCGAGATCAGGTTCTCCATGGCCGCGCCGGCGCGAGATCTGGCCGGATCGGCGACGGGCGGCGGGCGAGATCGAGGTGGGGAGGGAGATGAGACGACGCCGACTGCCGAGCGAGCCGCGTCTGGGCGTGCGTGCGTGCGTCGGTCGGGGTCGAGCTGTTTGGTCGTGGTCTCGGTGAGAGAGAGTTGGTTTGGATTTTGGAAGAGGGGGGCGGTGGGCGGTGCTTCGTGGAGAAGAAACGGAGCGTCCCTCCCCTGCTGTTGGGGTTGGGTTGTGCGCGAAATACCGAATTAGCCCCTTGGGTCCTTACCGCTTGCTCGGTTCGAATTTGAACTTGTGGAGTTGGGTGGTCTCGTGTGAGATTCGAAATATGGCTCGATTTTGACAAATTAAACCATATATCTCGGCAAACTAAATAGGCATGCTATTTCTCGAAGGCACACTCTAACGTTTTTTTAAAATTGGTCCTCCGTATCACACTCACACTGGCGCTATATATAGGGAACGGTCGGCCCCGTTTGAGGTGACAATCTCACACATTGCTTCTATTTCCGAAATCCCGATTTAAGCTATTGATATGGAACTTGAAGGCCCTCTTCAACGCCATGAACACTCTGTGTAGTGTCGTTGGCGACTTGAAGGCCACTGCTATCTGATGCTAGAGAGCGTCATATACATTCGTCCTTGTATCAATACTCACATCGACGAGATGGCATTATCATGCAATGGTTAGCCGATCTATTCCGCGTAAGTGTCGTAATTCTGATAAGTCTACATCGGTGTTTACGTTTCTAATCCTACTGGTTGTTTTCATGGTTTGTGCAACACCGATTACTTGAAAATCATGATACGGGAGATTTGAATTAAGTCTTCACCGACTGTATTATCGTTACATGAACAAATGGAATGACAAGATAGTTAGTTTGTGTGTTGGCGAATGGCGAGGTAAGAACCTCCTACGATATTGCAGAACCTCACATCTTCTATAGTGGAGGTTTCAAATCAAGTCGGATCAAACTCGAGTCTTAGGTACTACTCTATCAGTTTTTTAATATATAAGATGTTTTAGCTTTTTTACATGCACATGTATGTAGACATGTTTTAATTTGTAGGTATATTCATTTTAGTGTGAATTTAGTTAACATGTGCAACACCTAAAATATTTTATATTTAAAAACAACCTGAGTTACAGCTAAAAAATACGTGTTTCTCCCTCTGTTACAAATTAGATTACTTCCATTTGACAACATGAGGGTACGATCGGTTAGGAGTACTTGATAGATTGAGCTGCTTCCTTGTAAACTTGCTTCGGGAGTTTAGTTTGGCTACGATCGGTCCAAACTCGAAATGAAGCACAAGCTCGCTAAAGCCAACACTTCTAACTTGATGGAAAATACATTAGGACGTACGTATGTACTACGTGGGTGCGAATATGGCTAGCTCCACCGGCCGATCTGGTGCGCCTGCATAGGAGGAATGCTAGCTGTTGCCCGCTCGACTCGTTGCGCGGTTGGAACAGCACGTGGGTGGGTCCCACCCACGTCGCCTCTCTCCCCCATCTTCTTCTTCCTCCCCTTTCCCCAACTTCTCTCTCTCCCGCATGGCTCCCGCACTGATTTCTTTCTCTCCCCAATTCGAAGCAGGACCAGGCCGAGCCGGAGCCGCCGGAGGCGTGGCTGGCCGCGGCGGCTCCGGCGAGGAGCAAACTTAACGCTGGGGGTGGGGGTGGGTTTCATCGGCGACGAGATCGGGCCAGGCCGAGCCGGCGCCGGCGACGCCGCTGCGGAGCTGCGGCGGAGCGACGGAGAAGGCGGCCGGCGAGACCAGACTTAACTTGGGGGGGTGCGGGGTGGGTCGCCGGAGCCAGAGAAGAAGGTGTGCGGGGGGTTTAGAGGGATGGTCGGGGGGCTGCGGCGGACCGGCGGAGGTGGGGATTTGAGCAGGGCGGGGAGGCGAGGCGGCCGCGGTAGCGCCGCCGGCCACGGGTGGCGGGGGCAGGCGGCACGGCCGGCGGCAGCGGCGGGGTCCCTGCTCCTCTTCTTCGGCGGCGGAGATGATTTTGTCGCGACGCTGTCGGAACGCACGCTGCAGTCTGTCGGAAACCGAGCGAGCCTTTCCACGCGCGCAAACTAGTATTTTTTGCCAAATCTGGCCTCTTTCACGAACTAATGACGCATCTGGCCGTTCCCGGAAACTAATTCCAAATCTGGCCCCCTGAGGTCGGCGCCAACGCAAATGGCGCCGACCTTGTGCAGTTCGGCGACGCGCCATTTCGCCGAACTGCACAAGTTCGGCTCCATTTGTGTTGGCGCCGACCTCAGGGGCCAGATTTGCAAATTTTGGATGGCGCCGAACTGCACAACGTCGGCTCCATTTGCGTTGGCGCCGAGCTCAGGGGCCAGATTTGGAATTAGTTTTCGGAAACGGCCAGATGCGTCATTAGTTCGCGAAAGAGGCCAGATTTGGCAAAAAATACCGCAAAACTAGCCCAGCCCCCTGCGTAGCTGATTGGGACCGTGTGCGGGTGGTCGCAGCCTGAAGGAGGCCATCGTGGGTCCCATCGCGTTTGAAATTCGAACGTACATCGCGCTGTTTGTAGCCGTTTGTTGGAGCGAGCGCATGCGTTGTGCTGGAGCGTAGTGCAGTTACTTCTTTCACTATGTCACGTGTTGTGAGGTTATTTTGTTATTATCGGGGCGTAGTGAAATCGGCTAGCATTTACCATCAGGGACTACTCGAGGCCTACACAGTACACACCGCTCCTGCTCCAGCTCCATATCACAGTTTTTTTGTTCTTTCGATTTTTTTAGGAGATTTTTTTGTAGTTAGAATCGTGTCCTTTACATCGTTCGGCCCGGTTAGGTCACTTCTCAGCCCACGTTTCATGCTCTGCCTCGAACCCTGAACTTGGTGCACGTCCGCTTCTCCTTGAGGCCCAGTGGCCCATGAGGCCATGACGCGGCATGCGCAGTTTCGCACCGGAAGATCACACCAGCTCGTCCGTGAAATTGATCTCATCGTCAATACACCAAAACCCTGGCTCGCTAATCCGCCGCCGGCGCGATGCTGCGATCGTTCCTGGCTCGGCTTCAACCTCTCCTCTCCCGCCTCCGCCACCACAACGGTCGCTCCATGACCCAGCTCGGCCGCGGCCGCGCAGACGCGATCCCGTCGCAGGGCTACTACACCTGGCCGTCGGAGGACGAAACGTTCGATCAGCCGGAGGCGCCCGAGCCCGTGGCAGCTGCTTCATCCTACGGATGCATTTCCCCAAGCTACTACGGGAGGAGGCGGCGGCATCTATACCTGGTGCTGGATGACTGGAGGAAGGGCCTAGCATCCACAAGCTGGACATAGACGACGGCGGCCGCGACCTGGCCTTGCGGACTCCGGTCCACCGTCTAGCGACGTCGACGTCGTGCGGTCTGTTCTGGAACTTTGCCGCTCTGGGCAGCAAGATCGTCGTTGCGGGACGGTTAATCAGGGGTGATTACGTCGCTCACGTGTACGACACGGAGACGACGGCGCTATACATCGTCCCGGTCTCCCGCCGACATTACGGGGGCGGTGGCACCTCGCCGTGGTTGCCGGCAACTGCCTGCACGTGTACGGGAGGACTGACGAGCACTTGCGTTGGTGGCGGGACAAAGGAGGCATGCACCGCTTGGAGGAAGCAGTAACACCTAGTGACCGCGAAGGGTGGGGAGACCGCTGGTCATGGAGCAGCCTGTTATCACCACCGCCTTTCTTCGCCTCCCATTTCAAGTCCGTCGCGGTGCATCCGGAGGAAGGAGGGCGCACCCTTTTTGTGTCTGTGGACCGGTTCGACGAGGACATACCGGAGGATAGGGATCCTCGGACCCTGATAGCCCCTCCCGCACCGCCCACACCTACTCCTATGACATGGTGAGGAGGGGGTGGAAGGACCATGTCGAGTGGGATCCCTCGCACCCGGACAACCCCACCCGCACTGCCCACACCTACTCCTATGACACGGTGAGCGGCGAGTGGAAGGACCATGGCGAGTGGGATCTGCCATTCAGTGGCCAGGCACACTACGACAAGGAGCTCGATGCGTGGATCGGGCTCAATAGGGAACATGGATATGACTCACCAGATAGCTACATCTGCTCCTGCGATGTCCCGTCTCTCATCTGCAGCCCTAGGCGACCGGCTTGGAGGATATGCAATGAGAGGCTATTCAACCCTAGCACGTCCTCTGCTAGTCTTGTGTACATGGGTGTTGACAGTACCTACTGCCTTGTCGAGGTCATGGAACTAGAGAAATTCAGCGGAGACAAGTGCAAAGTGTGTGATCCGTCTGGCAATCTTCCGCCTCAGATACAACAAGAACGGTAACCTCGCAGCCACTACGCTCCGGCCGGATCGCTTCTACCCCTTTTCAAAATACGATGAGGATTTTATGTGCGGGCATTCTAGATGTTGGTGCTATGTGGATGAACCTTGTTAAGAAGAAGTTAAAACCCTAGAACAAATACTAGTAATAATTTTTATGTTGGTTCTTGCGTGCTTGCCAAATGTTAATATTTCTAGAGCATTGTCCTGGCTAGACACGATTTAAAAGTTGGACCATACAAACAGATTTGTGGTGTTTAAAAAGCTGTGCGATCAGGTATTTTGATAGTCTATTTATTTCATCCAGGTATGCACTACGGTGTCCTCACGCGAGAGCAGATGCCACCGCCTCTAGCTTATTGGGAACGTGTGGACTTTACAGGATTATTACATGAATGTTAAGAAAAATCTTGGGCTCCAAAACAGCCCTGGAAACACGAAATGGAAGCCATGGAGCTCTAAGAATAGAGGATTGGTTCACATCTAGTTGTCCCTGTAAGTTTCAAATTTGCTAAGAAACCGAGGGAAATGCAGAAGAAGGAGATAGATTTACTAGTGAGGCTTTTTGGACCCCTTTTTGAAAAATAATCGAAAACGACATTTGTAAGTTTCAAAAATTCAGAAAAATGCAAAACTTTATCATTGTGCAAAACTCAATGCAATTTTTTTTATTTTAGGATGCACAAATTTTTTTGTTTCCCAAACCTATAGCTAGGGAAATACACTAAACTAATTAAACTTCAGCCACACACCAAAGCTCGTCTCGATCAACCTTCGATTCATTTCGAATAAAAATTTATAGGTCTTGCCTAAACCACAAAGAATGGCATAGTATTGTGGGACAATAAATTATGATGCCTTCATCTAGGGCTTTCGTTCCTCAGAATAAAGTGCAGACTTTCTAATGTTTTTTCTACCACGACAACGAAAAACCAAATCGATCTCATTATCTTTTTTAACCCTTTAGACCGACAATATGTGTGTCCTTGGTGCCGCTTAAAACTTTTCCATGGCACACTCGCAATTTTTTCCCCTTATTCAGAGTCATGATTTTGTGATTTTTGTGTAACCTCCGATACAAGAGCAAAAACTATGCAAATACGTAATAACATGTATATGTTCCACGTAATGTTTTCTGGATTTTTTTGAAACTTCAAAATAGCATTTTAATTAAAAAAATCTGGATCATACAGCCTTGGAGCCAACAAATCCTCTCTCCTCAAGTTTCCCTCTCATCGTTGCATTTATCTTGGATGCTGTTATGGTATATAACGCCAATTCCATGGAAAGTGTGATATGCCTAAATCATTTCACCGCAATGGTAGGCCTACACACAACTTGTGCTCCATCGTCTTGATGTCGTTTTTTTTTTAGGATCGTCAGAGTTAAAATCGGGTGTTTTATCACCACGAATGTTACATAAGGGGCCTTTGCCAGGTTCGACCCGGTTACGTCAGTTAATGGCCCATTTGTTATTCTCCGTCTCAAGCCCTGAATTCGGTGCATGCCTCGGCGGTTTCTCCTCAAAGCCCATAATCAACGAAGCTGTGGCCTGCGAGGCCGTGACGCGGCACAGCAAAAAAACATGGCGGACACGGTACATCGGCCGGAAATTGATCTCATCGCCAAAATACCCAAACCCTAGTAGTGTACCCCGCCCGTAATAACGTTCGACGTCGCTAATCTGTTGCGCCAGCCGCCGGCGCGTGCACCACAGGCACCATGCTTCGATCGTTCCTCACGCGTCCTCACCTTGATCTCCTCTCCCGTCTCCGCCGCCACCAGTGCCGCTCCGTCGCTGTGCTCGGCCGCCGCGCAGATGCGATCCCGTCGCAGCGCTACTACACGTCGTCGGAGGACGAAACGGACACCGACGTCGATCTGCCGGAGGAGCCCAAGCCAGCGGCAGCTGCTCCCCACTACTGCGGCAGGAGGCAGCATTTGTATGTGGTGCTGGACGACTTGATTATGGGCTTCAGCATCCACAAGCTGGACATAGCTATAGACGACGGCTCAGACGGCGGCTATGACTTGGCCTCGCGGCCTCCAGTCCACCGCCTAGCAGCGTCAACGCCGTGCGGTTATGCCTGGAGCTTCGCCGCCCTGGGCAGCAAGATCCTGACGGCGGGCCAGCTTTATCTGAGGGGCGATTACGCCGCCCACGTGTACGACACAGAGACAGCAGAGCTACACATTGTACCCGCTCAACCGCCGGCGTTACAGCAGCCGTTCCTGTGGCACCTCGCCGTGGCTGCCAGAAACGGCTTGTACGTGTACAGTCCCCGCTGGCGGTCCAACGAAGAAGGAGAAGGAGGCATGCATCGCTTGGAAGACGCGACAATGGAGGGCGACGAGTGGCTGTGGGTAGGCAAACCACGCTGGTCGTGGAGCAGCGTGCTGTCACCACCCCCTTTCACCATCTCCGACTGCAAGTCTATCGGAGTGCATCCGGAGGAAGAAGGGCGCACCATTTTTGTGTCCGTGAATCTTATCGGTCGGGATTTACCAGAGGACAGTGATCTCTCGGAGTCGGACTCCTCCCCCATCGCCCACACCTACTCCTATGACACGGTGAGCGACGAGTGGAAGGACCATGGAGAGTGGGATCTGCCGTTCTGTGGCCAAGCCCACTACGACGGTGAGCTCGACGCGTGGGTCGGGCTCCACAGCCAACCTGGACACGGCAGCGACTTACCGGATGGTCACATCTGCTCATGTGACGTCGCGTCTCCCACTGGGAGCCCCACGCGGCCAGCTTGGAAGCTATGCAATACGAGGTTGTTCGATCCTGACGATCGTCAGAGGCACGTTAGTGCTAGTCTTGTGTACATGGGTCGTAGTACCTACTGCCTTGTCGAGGTCGTGATGCGAGACGGATTCCGGTGGAGGCGAAACCCCCCTACAGGCAACAAGTGTGTGATCCAATTAGCAACGTTCCGCCTCAAGTATGGCAAGAACGGTGAGCTCGCAACCACCAAACTCTGGCCTGATCGCTTCTCCCCTTTTCCAAATACGATGTGAATCATAAGGTGCGGGCATTCTAGATGTGATCGATGTTGTATGGCACCCGAGTGTTAGGTGCATCAACTTGTTGGTCTGGTTGAAACAAAGCTGAACCCCTTGCCAGGTTGAGTACTACAATATTTCCTAGGTTGGTTTGTCGGTGCTTGTAAGTGTTTAAATTTCTAGATCATTATATTTGTCCCAGCTTGATACGCTCTAAGTTGAACTATACAAACAAAATTTGTGGTGCTTAAGAGAACATGTGAAACTTATATTATCAGTTGCAACTTGCAACTCGGAAAAATGTTGTTTTAAATTAAAGAGTGAACTGCACCAGAGGTCACCAAGTTGCGCGAAAAGTTAGGATTGGTCACCAAGTTGAAAAACCTCAAAACGTGGTCATGAAGTTGTAGATTAGCGAAAGATTGGTCATTCCGTCATGACGAGCGTTAAATCGATGACGTGGCAGTCTGTATTTTACAAAAAAACCTTAAAATTTTGTTTCTTCTAATTGTTAGGTCCTTTTCGAATTTTTTTTGCCTTCTTTGGTTCCCAAAGTGCAGCTGCAACCGCGCGGCGCCGGCGCCGGCGGGGCTGGCCGCCGTGACCGGGTTGGGCTTGTCCTTCCGCCGCCCCGCGCCGCAGCAGTTGCCCATGGCGAGAGAGAGCTAATTTGGAGGCAAATCCGGATTCCAGCGAGGAGCAAGAATGGATTCAGCGAAGGAGGCTGCGCCTCTGGAGAAAAATCGAATGGAATTCGGGAGGAATTCCTGCGCGCTTTGCAGTGGGGAGTCCACGGGTTCCGACCGGCAGCCGCGGCTGGATGCGTCGTTCTAGAAGCTAGCCAGCGATTAGCATTAGGAGCAAGCTGTGCTAGGCTGCTAGCAGAGAGGAAAATCTTTGTGGCTCCGGGGAGTTTTATGGGGAAGACCAGCCATTATCATATTCATATATACACGGCGTATCATATATACACGCCGCTACCATGGGAATCAAAGAAGGCAAAAAATTTTTTTGAAAAGGACCTAACAATTAGAAGAAACAAAATTTTAAGGTTTTTTTTTGTAAAATACAGACTGCCACGTCATCGACTTAACGCCCGCGTCATGACGGAATGACCAATCTTTCGCTAATCTACAACTTCATGACCGCGTTTTGAGGTTTTTCAACTTGGTGACCAATCCTAACTTTTCATGCAACTTGGTGACCTCTGGTGCAGTTCACTCTAAATTAAATAACCAAATGACGTGAATAATGATTTCCTTCTTTTTGCAAGTCATGCAATGCGTAGAGGAAACAATGCAAATTTAATAATCTCGATATCAGCATGACAATAGTCAAATCATATGTATCAACAAAAAGATGGTCTAACAAATTGGTAAATGAGTAAGATCAGAGACAAACACTGGATGCAATTAACCATACACATCTTCTTTTCTCTCTATACTAATTATATCCCGAAATCAAGTTACCTACTGTATTTTATTTCAAGAAAAACATTCCATTAAATATCACTTTGAATAGCGAAAGTGCATACTGGTTGGCCACCGACAGTATTAAGCATGAGGATTGAAGACTGGTACGCTATAGGAGGTAGCAACACAAGAGGTTTCTCATGGAAATTACGGGACCATGACTCAGCGGCACCAGTTCGTAACAATTTTTTTGGCTAGCAACTGGGTTTCACACAATTTCCCAATAAAAATGAAAAAAATGACGCTCCCTATTAGGAAACCTAGATCGTATACTATACGTATCCGTGTTGTACACGCTGTGATTGATCTATATAAAGCAAGGGCCAGCCGTGGGGCTAACCACGGCACACAGAATCGATCTCTCGATCTTAACTTGGTATCAGAGCCTCGTTTGCTCTAGGGTTCATGGCGCTGACAACCTCTGCCGCTCAATCCTCTTCCGCCGCCGGCGCTCTCCCGGCCGGCGAGCCCACCACCATTACCGTCCGCTTAGACCGGAGCAATTTTCTCCTCTGGAAAACCCAGGTCATACCCAACCTTACGGGATCAGGACGGCTCGGGTTCATCGATGGAAGTTCACCTGCGCCGCCGAAGACAATCACCACCGGCACCGGCGCGGAAGCAAGAACCGTCGCGAACCATGACTACACCGCATGCGTGCGCGCGGACCAGCGCAGCCTGAGCGTGCTTCTCGGCTCCATGACCGAAGAAATTCTTGCTCAGATGGTCGGGCGCAAAACCTCCGCAGCCGTCTGGAGTTTTCTCACCTCCATGCATGTTCTCCGCCCAAGGACGGGCGAGTACACGTGCCTACCGTCGCAAGCTGGCGACGACGACGCAGCGGCATGACATGGGGGTGGCTGATTACTTTCACCTGATGAAGGGATTCGCCGATGCAATGGCGACCGTCGGAGCTCCGTTGCCCGATGAAGAGCTGATTGACTACATCCTTGCCGGCTAGGGCAGTGCCTTTGCTCCCCTTCAGGCATCACTCAATGTCTTCTCCAACACCAACCCCAACGCCACCATCCACCTCTCAGACTTCTACGCCATGCTCGTCTCGCATGAAGCCATGCAGGATACGTCGGGGCATGAGATCGACTACTCCTCTTCGGCCAATGCCGCCCGCCGCGGTGACTATGGCCGCACCATCGCCGGAGATCGCCCTGGCGGTCAGCACGCAGGCGGCTACCCAGGAGGCAATGGCGGCTATCCAGGTGGTCGTTCAGGAGGCGGCTACCAGGGTGGCCAGGGCGGTGGCTATCCAGGTGGACAAGCCTACTACGGCCAGGGCGGTGGCCAAGGAGGCGGCTACTACGGCCAGGGTGGTGGCCCACACGGTGGTGGCGGTGGCCAAGGGGGCGGCTACTACGGCCAAGGAGGAGGCCGCAACGGTGACGGTCCAAACGGCGGTCGTGGTGGCGGTGGTCGAGGAGGACGACGCTCTCGACTACCTTGCCATTTTTGCGGCATCTGGGGGCACATTGCTCCGGACTGCCGCAAGTACAATCAAGGTCATGGCAGTGACACTCGCTCCGGCAACGCCGCCTCCACCAGCCAAAATCATCCCGAATATCAGCCTCATTGGCTGATGGACACCGGCGCCACTGATCATCTCACCCGCGACATGGGGCGGCTCCAAGTTCATGAGCCATATCACGGCAGGGATCAAGTCCAAGTCGCCAACGGTGCAGGTCTATCTATTTCGCACATTGGTAACTCTCGTTTAGCTGGTCCTATGCACTCTTTAGCTCTTAAAGATATTCTTCATGTCCCTAATATTAGAAAAACTTGCTTTCTACCCATAAGATTGTTAGTGATAACAACGTCTTTATCGAGTTTCATCGTGATGTTTTCTGTGTTAAGGACAAGGCAACGAAGAAAATCGTTCTTCAAGGTAGAAGCCAGGGGGTATGTATCCTGTTCCGTATCATCGGGCGTCGTCTTCTACTCGACATGCTGCTATTGTTACTCTCTCTCTCTCTAGTCAATGGCATCAACGGCTTGGTCATCCTTCAAATAATGTAGTCCAAAATATTGCCAAGAACAATTCCTTTTCGTGTTCATCTGTTTTTGACGCATCTTTTGTGATTCATGTCAACGTGCTAAAAGTCATAAATTACCATATACTCATTCTCATCGTGTTTCCACTACTCCTCTTGAGCTTATTCATACAGATGTTTGGGGTCATGTGATGTCCTCCTCTGGAGGTTATAAGTATTATGTTAGTTCCGTTGATGACTATTGTCGTCATTGCTGGATCTATTTACTTAAGCATAAATCTGATGTTGAAAACATTTTTTATATCTTTCAAACTCATGTAGAGCGTTTTCTTAACACTAAGATTCGTGCTGTGCAGTCCGATTGGGGTGGTGAGTATCATCGCCTAAACGCTTTCTTTCGACGCACCAGTATACTCCATCGTGTGTCATGCCCGCACACCTCCCAACAAAATGGCATTGTAGAGCGTAAACACCGACACCTTGTCGAGACTGGGCTAGCTCTCCTTGCCTACTCCTCTCTCACTTTATGATATTGGGATGAAGCTTTCCTCACCGCATGTTATCTCATTAATCGGATGCCCTCTCCTGTTTTGCAAAATGTCTCGCCTCTAACTCGGTTGTTAAATCAAGCCCCTGATTATTCTTTCCTCGGCACTTTCGGATGCGCATGTTGGCCTAGTCTTCGCAAGTCCAATTCGCGTAAACTAGAGTTTCGTTCCAAAATGCGTGTGTTTCTTGGCTATAGTCCTATGCACAAAGGCTACAAATGTCTCGATCGTAGCACTGGTCGGATATATATCTCTCGCGATGTCGTGTTGGATGAAACCGTGTTTCCTTTTGCTATACCTTTTTTTTAGAAACACAGTACAACACAGACGCTCACATACACGTGCACACACTCACCCCTATGAACGCACACACTACCCCTATGAGCACCTCCATAATACCGAGCCGGTGGGTCGAGTCTTGAGATTGACGAAGTCACCACGGGCGCCTCGTTGTCGACGGGAACGTCGCCTCCCACTGAAGAATATTCTGCCTAAATGAGAAACACCAACGTCAAACCTGGGGTTTGAACTCTGGGGGGCTGGGGGTACAACCACCTCCTAACCATCTTGCCACAGGCAAGTTCTCTTCCTTTTGCTATACCTGGAGTTGTTGTTGATGTCTCGTCTTTACACCGGTGTCGTTTCCTGGAAAAGAGCCAGCTATTCAGGGTCCCAATATGCGTAATTATGACATGTCCTTGTTATCGTTTGATGCACCTGGTATTTTCTGTGATTTCCCTGTGCAGGTTCCGGTTCCAACACCTAATGTGATCGACGTACCCGCGACGTCCGCACCTGACGTGCATGCAGCTCCTTTGCATGCCTCGTCGAGCGAGCCGGGGGAGCGGTCTTCGCCCAGCTCAGCGCCATCTGCGCCCAGCTCCTCCGATGGGCCGTCTTCGACCTCATCGCCAAGCGCCGCACCCGGCTCTCCTCATGGGCCATCTTGGAGCCCATCAAGTCATGGGCTGGCTTTGCCAGATCGAACAACGCTCTCTCATCTTAACTCTCCCCACTAATAAAAAACGATACCCCAGGGGAAGAATCCTTCTTGTTTACTTTTATAGAAGAATTAGGTGAATACACACTGGTATTGAGAGCTCGGAGGCTCGAACCCAGGCCGGCAAGCATGCATCAGCCCATGTCTACCATCCCGGCTATGTCGTTGTTCTCGCTCCCCACTAATAGATGTTAACACATGTAGTGCCCGCCGGCAATGTGAAAATGAACAAATATCGGTAACAATCAGGTCTCTGATACGTCCATTTTGCATCACTTTTTTATATCATAATTTACTACTATTCATTGATATATTTCATATTTAGAGATGATACTTATGTTAATTTACCTATTTCGCATGTTTGATGATTGTTGGAGAATTAATCACCGGAGTCAGGATTCTGCTGGAAAAAGGACCGTCAAGACAACATATTTCTGAAGATCAACAATTCACAGAAAATATCCGAAGTTCCTATTTTGTCAGATGGCGGAGGCAACCAAAAGGGGAGGCCAAGGTGGGCCACCATGGGCCCACACCATGCCGTGGCGCGGCCCACCTGGCTGGCGCGCCGCCACGTGGTGAGGGGGCCAGGCCCACCTCTGCCGGTGCCCCTTCGCGTACATCATCCCCAGGAAACCCTAAGACTTAGAGAGTCGTGGAGGAAATATTCCGCCGCCTCCACGAGGCGGAAAACACCAGAGAGAGAAAAGCTCTCCGGCAGGGAGAAATCTGCCGGGGAAATTCCTTCCCGGGGGGGAAATCGTCGCCATCGTCACCGTCATCGAGCTGGACTTCATTGGGATCATCATCATCATCTCCACCGCCAGCACCATCATCTCCGCCGCTCCACTCCGTTCGTTGTAACATCTAGGGTTGAATCTTGTCTAGTTCATAGGGGAAGCTTTCCCGGTGTTATTACTCCTTGTGGTTGATGCTATTGAGTGAAACCGTTGAATTAAGGTTTATGTCCAGATTGTTATTTGATACGTCTCCAACGTATCTATAATTCTTATGTTCCATGCTAGTTTTATACCAATAGCTACATGTTTTATTCACACTTCATAGCATTTTTATGCATTTTCTGGAACTAACCTATTAACAAGATGCCACAGTGTCAGTTCCTGTTTTCTGCTGTTTTTGGTTTCAGAAAAGCTGTTCTGGAAATATTCTCGGAATTGGACGAAACAAAATCCCAGATGCCTATTTTTCCCGACACGTTCCAGAAGTCCGAAGGAGAGACGAAGGGGGGCAGCAGGGCGCCCTCCCCACATGGCGGCGCGGGTGGGCCCCTGCCGCGCCACCCTATGGGGAGCAGGCCCCGCGCCTCCACCGACGTTGCCACTTCGCCTATAAGTCCCCATACGCGAAACCCTAAAACACCAAGCCATTATTCCAGAAAACATCCTCTGTCGCCGCCGCCGTCAACCCTAACTCGGGGGTTCAGAAGTTCTCCTCCGGCACCCTGCCATAGAGGGGAATCATCACCGGAGGGCTCTACATCGCCATGCCTGCCTCCGGAGTGATGCGTGAGTAGTTCATCCCTGGACTACGGGTCCATAGCAGTAGCTAGATGGTTGTCTTCTCCTTTTGTGCCATCATGTTTAGATCTTGTGAGCTGCCTATCATGATCAAGATCATCTTATTGTAATGCTACATGTTGTGTTGTTGGGATCCGATGGATATTGAATACTATGTCAAGTTGATTATTGATATATCATATATGTGTTGTTATGATCTTGCATGCTCTCCGTTATTAGTGTAGGCTTTGGCCAAGTTTATGCTTGTAACTCCAAGAGGGGTATTTATGCTAGATAGTGGGTTCATGCCTCCATTTAATCTGGGACAGTGACAGAAAGTTCTAAGGTTGTGGATGTGCTTGTTGCTAGGGGTAAAATAGCAATGCTTTGTCTAAGGATATTAGTGTTGTTTACATTATGCACCATCCTTAATGCAATTGTCTGTTGCTTGCAACTTAATACTGGAAGGGGTGCGGATGCTAACTGAAGGTGGACTATTTAGACACAGATGCATGCTGGATGGCGGTTTGTGTACTTTGTCGTAAGCCCAAATAAATCTCATAGTGATCATCATGATATGTATGTGCATTGTTATGCCCTCTCTATTTGTCAATTGCCCAACTGTAATTTGTTTACCCAGCATGTTAGTATTTTATTATGGAGAGACACCACTAGTGAACTGTGGACCCCCGGTCCATTCTTTTACATCTGAAATACAACCTACTGCAATAATTGTTCTTTTACATTCTCTGCAAGCAAACATCATTTTCCACTATATCGTCTAATCCTTTGTTTTCAGCAAGCCGGTGAGATTGACACCCTCACTGTTTCGTTGGGGCAAAGTAGTTTGATTGTTGTGTGCAGGTTCCAAGTCGACGAGTCAGACCTCCCTTCATCACCACACTTTTTCTGGCGCCGTTGCCGGGAAACATTCCCGTCAACTATGCTCCAGAACACTTTTCTGACGCCGTTGACACCTTCGAAGCAACTTCGATCTCCTACTGGTTCGAAAACCTTGGTTTTATACGTGAGAGAAAACTTGCTGCTGCACTATCATACCTTCCTCTTGGGGTCCCAACACGTGTGACTTTACACGCATCAAGCACTTTTTCTGGCGCCGTTGCCGGGGAGATAGGAGGTGCTTCTGGAAGTCTTGCATTCCCGTCAACTACGCTCCAGAATACTTTTTCTGGCGCCGTTGCCGGGGAGGCCGAATTGCTCCTGCAAGGGGAGTCTCTCACACTGGTGGCTCTAGTTGACGAGAGAATATAACCCCAGCAACAGTGCCAGAAACAATGCTTGTACGTCACACGTCAGTGGGAACCCCAAGAGGAAGGTATGATGAGTGCAGCAGTAAGTTTTCCCTCAGTATGAAACCAAGGTTTAATCGAACCAGTAGGAAAACGAGGTTTGCTTCGAAGGTGTTGGTGAAGGAGTGTAGTGCGGCGCAACACCAGGGATTCCGGTGCCAACGTGGAACCTGCACAACACAATCAAATTACTTTGCCCCAACTTAACAGTGAGGTTGTCAATCTCACCGGCTTGCTGAAAACAAAGGGTTAAACGTATCGAATGGAAATGATGTTTGTTTGCATAAAACAGTAGAGAACAATGATTGCAGTAGATTGTATTTCAGATGTAAAAGAATGGACCGGGGTCCACAGTTCACTAGTGGTGTCTCTCCAATAAGATAACTAACATGCTGGGTAAACAAATTACAGCTGGGCAATTGACAATTGATAAGTGCATATAACATGCATGTGTGAGCTGTGTGTCTACTATGAGATTCATTTGGGCATTACGACAAAGTACATAGACCGCTATCCAGCATGCATCTATGCCTAAATAGTCCACTTTCCGGTTAACATCCGTACCCCTTCCAGTATTAAGTTGCAAGCAACAGACAATTGCATTAAGTAATGTGCGTAATGTAAACAATACATTCATCCTTGAATAAAGCATTGCTGTTTTACCCCTAGTGGCAACAACACATCTACAACCTTAGAACTTGCTGTCACTATCCCAGGTTAAATAGAGGTTGAACCCAACTATCATGCATAAATACCCCCTCTTGGAGTTACAAGTATTCACTTGGCCAAGGCTTCAACAAGTAACGGAGAGCATGCAAGATCACAAATGACATAGACATGATAATATAATATTCAGCTCCACATAGGTATCAATATAAGTCAGATCCCAGCAAACACAACATGTAGCATTACAATAAGATGATCTTGATCATGATAGGCAGCTCACAAGATCTAAACATGATGGCACAAGTGGAGAAGACAACCATCTAGCTACTGCTATGGACCCATAGTCCAAGGATGAACTACTCACGCATCACTCCGGAGGCGGGCATGGCGATGTAGAGCCCTCCGGATGATTCCCCTCTCCGGCAGGGTGCCGGGAAGAGCTTCAGAAACCCCCCGAGTTAGGGTTGACGACGGCGGCGGCAGCGAATATGTTCTGGATGAAAGGCTCGGTGTTTTAGGGTTTTCACTCGGGGAATAAATAGGCGAAGGGGCGATGTCGGCGGACCCCCGAGGGGCCCAAACCACAGGCGGCGCGGGGGCCCACTGCCGCGCCGCCAGGTGGTTTGGCCACCTCGTGGCTCTCCTTCGTCTCTCCTTCGGACTCCGTGTACGTGCTGGAAAAATAGGGACTTGGCCTTTTGTTTCGTGCAATTCCGAGAATATTTCCAGAAGTAACTTTCTGAAACCAAAAACAGCAGAAAACAGGGAACTGGCACTGTGGCATCTTGTTAATAGGTTAGTCCCAGAAAATGCATAAAAGTGATACGAAGTGTATATAAAACATGTAGCAAATGGTATAATATAAGCATGGAACAGCAGAAATTATGGATACGTTGGAGACGTATCAAGCATCCCCAAGCTTAGTTCTACTCGTCCTCGAGTAGGTAAAACGATAACAACAAATAATTTCTGAGGAGACATGCTTTCACACAATCTTGATCAATATATTGCAAGGCTCATGTCATGAATGAAGTGACTCAAAGCAATGATCTATAGTTTGCTAACAAATAGATAAAGAGTAAACAATGAATCATATAAGCAAAAACTTTTCATGAATAGTACTTTCAAGACAAGCATCAAAAAGTTTTGCATAAGAGGTAACTCATAAAGCAATAGATTCAAAGTAAAAGGCATTGAAGCAACACAAAGGATGATTAAGTTTCAGCATTGCTTTCAACTTGTAACATGTATATCTCATGGATAGTTGTCAACATAAAGCAATATAACAAGTGCAATAAGTAAACATGTAAGAATCAATGCACACAAAGTTGACACAAGTGTTTGCTTCTAAGATAGAAAGGAGTAGGTAAACTGACTCAACATAAAGTAAAAGATAGGCCCTTCGCAGAGGGAAGCAGGGATTAAATCATGTGCTAGAGCTTTTTAAGTTTTCGAAAGCATATAGAGAGCACAAAATAAGTATTTGAGAGGTGTTTGTTGTTGTCAACGAATGGTAGTGGGCACTCTAACCCCCTTGTCAACCAGACTTTCAAAGCGGCTCCCATGAAGGACGTTATCTCTACCAGCAAGGTAGATCATCCCTCTTCTCTTTTGTTTACACATGTATTTTAGTTTCTTTATAGATGACACTCCTCCCAACCTTTTGCTTACACAAGCCATGGCTAACCGAATCCTCGGGTGCCTTCCAACATTCACATACCATGGAGGAGTGTCTATTTGCAAAATTAAGTTGCTTACTGATAAATCAGGGCAAAACATGTGAAGAGAATTATTAATGAAAGTTGTAATTAATTGGGGCTGGGCACCCCGTTGCCAGCTCTTTTTGCAAATTATTGGATAAGCGGATGTATATGCCACTAGTCCATTGGTGAAAGTCTGTCAGAAGTAAATGACAAGATTGAAAGATAAAACACCACATACTTCCTCATGAGCTATAAAACATTGACACAAATAAGGAGTAATAAAGTTTTGAATAGTTTAAAGGTAGCACATGAAATATTTACTTGGAATGGCAGGAAATACCACATAGTAGGTAGGTATGGTGGACACAAATGGCATGGGTTTTGGCTCAAGTTTTGGATGCACGAGAAGCATTCCCTCTCAGTACAGAGTTTAGGCTAGCAAGGTTGTTTGAAGCAAACACAAGTATAAACCGGTACAGCAAGAATCACATAAAAACATATTGCAAGTATTATAAGACTCTACACTGTCTTCCTTGTTGCTCAAACATTTTACCAGAAAATATCTAGACCTTAGAGAGAACAAATATGCATCCCAAGTCTCAACAAGCTCTACGGTAGTTCTCCACTACTAGGCTTTAACTACATGATGCAAGAGCTTAAACATGATCTACTTGAGAGCTCAAAACAATTGCAAAGCATCAAATCGAAACAAGACAATGATCTACAAGAATGCATATGTCTTTTCCAATACCAACTACTACATGTAGCATTTTCTTTCTTCCAAACAAACACCAATCAATTTATTTAAACATAAACTCTCCAAATGATAATATAATGCAGCAAGAGAGTATTTATAAACAAGTGCTAACAGCTCGAAGAGATGCATGAAAAACAGGAGCTAAAAGCACTGCAGTAGCTAGTTAAGAATACTCAACAAATATAAGTGAAGAACATGAGTATTCACATGAAAAAGCGGAGCGTGTCTCTCTCCCACACAAGGATTGCTAGGATCCGAATTTATTCAAACAAAAACAAAAATAAAACACACAGACGCTCCAAGTAAAGCGCATAAGATGTGAAAGAATTAAAATATAGTTTCACTAGAGATGACCTGATAAGTTTGTTGATGAAGAAGGGGATGCCTTGGGCATCCCCAAGCTTAGACGCTTGAGTCTCTCTGAATATGGTTGGGATGAACCACGGGGGCATCCCCAAGCTTAGGCTTTTCACTCTTCTTGATCACATAATATCACCCTTCTCGCTTGATCCTTGAAAACTTCCTTCACACCAAACTCAAGACAGTTCTCATTAGAGGGTTAGTGCATAATCAAAAATTCTCATATTCTGTAATGATACAATCAATCCCAAAGCTTCTGGACATTAGCTACAGCCACCAATGCTTTGTGGAGCAAAGAAATCCACACAAACACAGTAAAAGAGCGAATGCAAAACAAAAGGCAGAATCTGTCAAAAACAGAACAGTCTGGAATGACGAATTTTTTCGAGGCACTTAAGTTGCTCAGATGGATCTGGCCTAAAATAATGAAAGTTGCGTACATATCTCAGGAATATGCGTGATTTTTCTCAGAATTTTTTGAATTTTCTACAGGGAGATAAGCTCAAATCCGTGACAGCTAAAAATCTGTCACTGCGCAGAAATCCAAATCTTGCATCAACTTTCAATATAGAACTTTACTTGGCACAACATTGCGATAAAATAAAGATACAAAGGAGTTGCTACAGAAGTAACAAAACTCCTTGACTCAAAGAAAACAAAAATAACAGCAAATAAAAACGATGGGTTGTCTCCCATAAGCGCTTTTCTTTAACGCCTTTCAGCTAGGCGCAGAAAGTGAAAATCAAGTGTTGTCAAGTGGCAAATCATTCAAATCATCAAAAGCTTCTTCCAACACACAGCTTGTAACAATGGGTATCTTAGATGTTCCTGGAGGTGTTTCATTATTACCTTTAACCGTACTAAAAGTTTTATCAATTTTAAGCTCATAATGAGTCTTTGGTTTTGGCACTTTAGGAACATACATAAACTTTTGCTCTCTACCCACATAAACTTTCTCCTTTTTAGACTTAAGAGAAGTAAAGGTTGAACTTAAGGTTTCAATAGCTTCCTCTAACTCATCAATTCTATGATTTTGGGTGTCATGGATATTATTATCCTCAAGAACAGTGATTCTTTCATTGATGGTGGCTATTGATTCATTAGTCTTACCAATACAATCAAGAAAATTTGGAAAAAAATTCTCCATAGAGTCTAACTTATTTATAACATCCTCCAAGGTGATCTCAATTTAATATCTTTAGTGGGTGGTGTTCCTACCAAACTTTCAATAATATTACAGGCTTCTAAAGCAGGAGTACCCAAGAAATTTCCACCTGTAAGAGTGTCTAGAACATACCTATACCAACTAGAGATACCAACATAAAAGTTCCTAAGGAGGATAGTGGTAGAGTGTTTCTTAGTACATCTATGATGAGCATCACTAATTCTATACCAAGCATCTTTCAAATTTTCACCTCCTAGTTGCCTAAAAGAACGAACTTCAACTTCAGGAGCATTCATTTTGAAAAACAAAATCAAACCGAATTAAACAAGTAACTAATTTTTTTGTGTTTTTGATAAAGAGCAAACAAGACTAAATAAAAATAAACTAAGCAAGACAAATAACAAAGTAAAGAGATTGGGTGTGAGAGACTCCCCTTGCAGAAGCAATTCGGTTTTCCCCGGCAACGGCGCCAGAAAACGTGTTGGTGCTCTAGTTGACGAGGGAATATCTCCCCGCAACAGTGCCAGAAACAATGCTTGTACGTCACACGTCAGTTGGGAACCCCAAGAGGAAGGTATGATGAGTGCAGCAGCAAGTTTTCCCTCAGTATGAAACCAAGGTTTAATCGAACCAGTAGGAAAACGAGGTTTGCTTCGAAGGTGTTGGTGAAGGAGTGTAGTGCGGCGCAACACCAGGGATTCCGGTGCCAACGTGGAACCTGCACAACACAATCAAATTACTTTGCCCCAACTTAACAGTGAGGTTGTCAATCTCACCGGCTTGCTGAAAACAAAGGGTTAAACGTATCGAATGGAAAATGATGTTTGTTTGCATAAAACAGTAGAGAACAATGATTGCAGTAGATTGTATTTCAGATGTAAAAGAATGGACCGGGGTCCACAGTTCACTAGTGGTGTCTCTCCAATAAGATAACTAACATGCTGGGTAAACAAATTACAGCTGGGCAATTGACAATTGATAAGTGCATATAACATGCATGTGTGAGTGTGGTGTCTACTATGAGATTCATTTGGGCATTACGACAAAGTACATAGACCGCTATCCAGCATGCATCTATGCCTAAATAGTCCACTTTCCGGTTAACATCCGTACCCCTTCCAGTATTAAGTTGCAAGCAACAGACAATTGCATTAAGTAATGTGCGTAATGTAAACAATACATTCATCCTTGAATAAAGCATTGCTGTTTTACCCCTAGTGGCAACAACACATCTACAACCTTAGAACTTGCTGTCACTATCCCAGGTTAAATAGAGGTTGAACCCAACTATCATGCATAAATACCCCCTCTTGGAGTTACAAGTATTCACTTGGCCAAGGCTTCAACAAGTAACGGAGAGCATGCAAGATCACAAATGACATAGACATGATAATATAATATTCAGCTCCACATAGGTATCAATATAAGTCAGATCCCAGCAAACACAACATGTAGCATTACAATAAGATGATCTTGATCATGATAGGCAGCTCACAAGATCTAAACATGATGGCACAAGTGGAGAAGACAACCATCTAGCTACTGCTATGGACCCATAGTCCAAGGATGAACTACTCACGCATCACTCCGGAGGCGGGCATGGCGATGTAGAGCCCTCCGGTGATGATTCCCCTCTCCGGCAGGGTGCCGGGAAGAGCTTCAGAAACCCCCCGAGTTAGGGTTGACGACGGCGGCGGCAGCGAATATGTTCTGGATGAAAGGCTCGGTGTTTAGGGTTTTCACGTCTCGGGGAATAAATAGGCGAAGGGGCGATGTCGGCGGACCCCCGAGGGGCCCAAACCACAGGCGGCGCGGCTGGGCCCACTGCCGCGCCGCCAGGTGGTTTGGCCACCTCGTGGCTCTCCTTCGTCTCTCCTTCGGACTCCGTGTACGTGCTGGAAAAATAGGGACTTGGCCTTTTGTTTCGTGCAATTCCGAGAATATTTCCAGAAGTAACTTTCTGAAACCAAAAACAGCCA